>KK351061.1:279525-323371 GCA_000671755.1 Glossina brevipalpis
TCTGTTACTCGATTGTGCAGATTGACTAAACTGTTACCGAGTATTGCAGATTGACTAACTCCAATCTTCTGTATATATTAAATAACATGTGATTATGCACATAACGAAATGCGGAGAAAAGCGATTCTTCTGTCAAAAAGGAAAAGAAAACAACAAACAGTTATAGGAAATGTACTATTATCTCTCTCGCTCGCTTGTGCTTTTTATTCCATTTCAATATTTTGCATTTTTTCTATCTTCGTAGTTGTATAAATTAAAGAATTTTTCGTGTCCTTAAGATACATATAGAAATTAACCGAATTTCTAAAATGCGATAATTACGCTGAGTAACATTTCTGTAAAGAATCCATATTTTATTATTTTTCTTGGTTGTTTGCATTTCTCGATGATTCGATATTCTATTGAACTCAATTGTTTGTAGCCTATAGTCTACCTTAACTATAATATGTTACTTTTATACATTAGATATTTTTTTATATAATTATTGATCTGGCACAACTCTGCTTGGCTATCAATAAATGACCATAGAACTTTTACAATTAATAAGTGAGAGAGCCAAGATCTTTATACCCATTTGGAAACCATTCGAAACCATGCGATTAAATTATAAAAAAAATTAAATACAAAATTATATGCATCCAGTTAACGCTTGCGGTTGTTATAATGTAACGAAAGAAAAACCAAGTATTTATATTAAGTTTATCAGTAAAAAATGAATCGATAATTTTATAGGAATAAACCAATTACTATAAATAGAAGCAAAATCACAAGAATCTTTCGAAAGCACATCCGCTTCCTGTTTATACATATATTTATATGTAGTAAATTATAATGCATTTTTTTCCACATATAAAATCTCAAACCATGATGAGAATCTAAAACTCAATTTTCTCTTTTTATCAAGTAGGGTGCTATTCACTTTGCTAGGTACGACGTAAAATTGGGGAAAAAAAAGACCGCCGGACGATTCCTTACGAATGCTCTGGAATAGCTTTAGATGATTGATTAGGTTGATTTAGATGATTGATTAGGTAAAATGCTCTTGTAGGAATCAGTATTGCGTCTTATTCAAAAGAAAAGTCCCCTTGTTTCTAGAGAACCTTTCAAGTAAATTCCAATCAGTTGCTTTTTTAATTGTTTTTTTTTTCTGATTGTTGTAAAAATAATTTTGCTTATTAGAATGTGGCATAAATGGGCACATTTCAGTTCGAGTTTTTAGAAATACAGTAAAATATCTCAACAACAGAGTATAAAATATAAGCCACGGGAAGAAGTGTCTTCTCGTGTCTTTTCCTAGTAAAAGACTTCACTTTATCAGTTAGTGGCTGCTTGTGTTTATGACGTTGTGTTGTGTATCTGTCAAGGCAGATAATTACAAAAAAGAAGAACTTATCATTGCAGACAAACAGAAGCCTAATTGCAACTTGAGTATCATGGAATATAAAGTGTTTTTATAACCTCTACTTGAAACTTCCGAATGAATCGAAGGTAAATTAAGTTCATTATCAGGGTAGTGACTGAAAAGAATGACGGAAAATAATAATCAAATTCAATAAACGCTCTGCAAGGAACGTAAGAAAAAAAAATGTAGCCAAACATAATCCAATCGGAGTTTAAAGTCAGATTGAAAAAGTTGTTTCTTCAAAAGTTTTATATTTGTTTTGGTAATCGTTTTGCCACTGATTAAGTATTTCTTGAACCATTGTTGGTATCTCTAAGTTCGTCTTACGCTATTTAATCATTTCTTTTATGTTTATTGCTCTACGTGTGTCAATGTAATTGTATGTGTCAAAGAAGCCTTGACTAATAAAACAAAGTGAAGAATACGCATGCAATTGCACTATCACACACTACACATACACACACATGCCAATAGCATACGTATATATGCATGTAAATGAATGCTTAAGTGTGCGTAAGTATTGTAAGAGATTTTCTGTTTTGAAAAACGACTGAAGAAGGAAAACCTTTTTCGATTTAAAAAGCTTTTAATTTTTTTTTTTTTTTTTGCATAAAATAAATTCAAATTTAAATGTATTTGGGTGTCTGAACATTCATATACGATAAATAATAGATAAAATACATGAATAGATCGCACTATTGCCTATAAAGTCTATGATTAAACTCGTAATGATTTTATGCATCGCGACATAAAAAGAATTTTCTCTTCATATTTAATTAGCATAAGCAATTAACTTCTTCTTCAATACTATTTGGAAGCGACTCGATTCGTTTCCCCGAAATTAAGTTTGAATAACTCAGTAATGTGGATTAAAAATGGACTGTTTCGAATTGTTTCTTGGAAAGACTCACATTCAATGTATGCATGAAAAGCTTCATTTTTAGCTGCGGCATCCATTACTATGCGTCAAAAATCCCACTATGTAAGCCATAAATATATTGATCAGTGTGGGCTTCCGAGTCCTTCACCGTTAGCTAAGAAAACCCGCCGAAGAAACTCGACGTATTTATCATACTTATGCCCACAGATCAAACTTGAAAACGCATTAATTCCGCTCAGAAAAACTGTAGGAAAATTATTAAAAATGGGATTTCTTGCCCTAAAGATCTCGAGCGGCATCTGCTTAAACCTTGATAAAGATTATAAACGAAGTTTCTTCAATGCTAAGTACTGTATTCGGATATGTTGCACGTTCCGTTTGAGTTTAGCGAATAGTACGAGAAGACGATCGTTTCGAGTCAGTCTAAACCAGGATGCTCGTATGTCTTTGTCGTTTCTGTACTTGGGAAAGCTCTATGGATCACGATATGGGTCGTTTGATGACGTTGAAGAAAATCTTAGGAAAGTAAGCGTAGTGACTTTCAGACATGATACTAAAAAATACTTTGATGACAGTTAGCGCCGATGGCACAAGTGTAGTCCTTTACATATATGTCACTTAAAACAAAAAATTTTATTTTTCACAATTCTCCGTACTTCTTAGGCATGTGGAACCTATTGCTTATAGTTTTTCTTATCACTGTTTTAGAAATTGGATACAAACTCGGTTTCAAGTATCACTTGTTATTTAAATCTCACGTACCTCTTGAAATGAAATGGAATGAGATAAATAAGTATAAAAATATAAATAAATATCGTGCAATTCAAAATTCAAGCGGTGTTATGATCAAGCCGTAGAATCAAGCCATAGTTATAAATTGTAAAGAAATTTGGCTCGAGACGCTTGATACTTCGCTGCTATTCATTCTTTGCATTCATGAATTTCTTACCATTTAAAGGCGACACAACTGTCATATGATCTCGGTTTCCTCTTACCGTTTTTGCCAAGATCTACAATTGCATTTTGCGTAAGTAAACATAAACGGAAACTCATCAAAATTTGTCAGCAAATATTAACGGATATCAAATTGAATTTGTGGGAAAATTTTAAACAACAAATGCAGAAATTTAAAGCAATTAATTTGAAAATTATATAAAAGCTTATTATGTACGCCGAAGCCCATGTACGTGTGCGTGAGCCATATATGAGTAGATATGAAATTTAATTTTATTTAACCTCATAAACATACACATACGCAAACACACACGCTCACCCCGTCACACAATTCCTTGGGGATTTCGTTGGCATTAGATATTATACATCTGACAGAAACCTAAATGACCTAAATGCACATAAATAAATGTTAGACGATTAGTTAGAAGCTTTCTAACCGCAATCATTCATTCACCTATACAGTAAATCAGCCCAATCTTACACACATACGCACATACGCACATACGCACATACACACATACACAAAGAAAATTACATGCGTGGCTTGCATTCGCAACAACAGATAGAGAACCAAAATGCAATAAGAGTCCATAGTACATTAACCACTCATACGTATAATACAAATATATTTATATGCTCATGCATATGGACACGTATATGTGTATCGACTGTTCTCGAGAGTGTTGCATTTAATGATGCGTATACGCCCCAATATGTTGATATTGCATCCATGCGTATGTACTTGGTGTTTCGATGTGCGTAACTGTTATCTAACTGTTATCATTCCATTAACCGCACTCTATTGTAATATGTATGTGGGAGTGTATGTTTGTGGATTGTCATGTAATTGTTTTAGTCTCCATTTCAATAAGTCAATATATTATTTGATATTAATTAATTTTCTTTAATTAATATAAAAAATAATAGAAGATTTTTGAAAGCCAAAGTTACGACAATTATTTATTACGTTATGTTCTCATGTAATAATTTGAAATCTTTCTCGGTCTCTCTCTTTATTTGTTTTACTAATTGCGTATAGCAAAGTTCAACAAAAGATGTGTCAAGATTATTTTGCTAGCATTCTATACGTATGCCATCATCTCTTTTCCAACAAGCCCAAGTGATAGGGATGTATCGAAATCGTTAAACATCCCTCAGGCATTATCAACCAAGCATTTGTACTCAAATTTGTCCGTTCGTCCTGTCGACCTGTCTGTTAGTGTGATACTTATTGTGGCAATTCTGAAGGCTCAAGTCCTTATTAAGCTGTTCTTCCTAGAGTGATAAAGATTTCTAAGTGCGTTAAGATCAATTGTATGTATGACCGAGTATTGTCAGCACACTTAGAATAAGTTAGGCTGAGATAGACAGCAGATCGTAGAAACATTTCTCTCTCAAAGGCCAAATAGGATCCTTTCTGTTACTAATTGATTAATGAATGGAAGAGACCACAACAGTCGAGGAAAGGGACGTAAAGTTTCTCACGCAAGTCCTCTGAGGAAACTGTGTTTCTAAACGGAACAAATCACCATCTTACTTTGAAAGCGTGTAGAAACTTCTTTACAAGGCAGGATTGTCTGTGCTTCTCGCATGTTGCCCGAACCTTGCAATGTACTGTTATTTTCTTCGTGATAATCCAGCATTAGGCACGTTGTATGCACCAAGATCACATTCATTGTTTTGACGACTTTTAGAATTTTAGATCAGCAACATTCAGTAGCATCCGGAAGCCTACTATTGTTATTATCCGAGCTAGGAACTTTACAGTGAGTTGAATCCCAATCAGTTGAGTGGTGGCCATAAGCGAGATTTTTGTTCGAAGTGATGGGTATCCAGAGATCGGCCAAACATGAATATATTTTCTTTAATTTTTTTTGTTTTTTTTTTTATGCTAATAATGTTATGTTAATTCTTGCTCCTGCCTGCAATAGGTCGTTACATGCATTCTTGGTTGTCGCTGACTGTTATTGTGGCATACTTTATTAGTCTTGTTATTGTATGCTTAGCTGTGGTGATATTAAAATATTTCTTATATCTCTTTGTTGCTTCGCGTTTGGTGTTGTTATAGAATACTTTCAGCAGACAAATTTTTTTATTTTTTTTTGCAAACTTCAGCATTAAATGCTAAAATTATTGTTCTTACTATTTCTACTGCCACGGTTTTTGTTGTTGTTCTTAAGGAACATAAACTCTTCACCAATGTCTCGGTGCAAAATTTTGTCAATGCTGGAAAATGAAAAATTTAGTTTAAAATCACTAGACTGACAGTTAACATCGTTTGTTAAAAAAAGCTAAAGAGTTAAAAAATTGTGAAATAATGTTAAAAAAAAGGCAAAAGAAAAGAAAGAAAAATAAATAAATGTAAAGCACATGAGTAGTACAAGTAATTCACAAAGTGATTAATTTCTCGTCAAATAATTGTTGAGTTAGATGTAGAGTTTAGTGCTGAGGAGTGATTAAATAAAGCACTTTTCTCACCCAAGTGCCTGTGTATGCATTCAGGTATGTCTTTCCATTTCTGTTGAATAAAAATGAAAATATTTTAATAAAATCTCATAATTTATGAACAAAACATTTTCATTCATTGCACGAGCATTCATTTTTCTATCCATCCATCCAAGTATGAACGCATTCATATTCAACTGTTACTTCATTTATTATTTAATTGATTTGTGTTTCATTTTTGATTTGATTTCTGGCTTAAGTTTAACTAGACAAATGATAAACATTTAAATACATAGAGTTTATAGAAACGGTGCTGTGCTGCCAGCTGCGGTAGTCGATGTATGTAAGAAAGACCATTCATTTGTTTTGGTGCAATCATTAATTTACGTTTCTGTTTGTATAGGTGTGTGTGTGTGTGTGTGTGTATGAAGCACGCACATATCCGCATACAAGCGCATAACCACCCGTGCCTCCTCTGCAGATAGATCTTTAAAACCAAATTTTTCATTGCACTGACAACAACTTAATGTTTATAATTACCATCACATACTGAGGTATATTAAATATGTTATTGCTTTTGTGCAGCTTAGAAGAACTCATCAGAGTGACCAAGAGGTACATGAAGTACTCTTGCTAAAGCTAAGATTATGAATCGATTTGTTCGTCCTTCTGCTCAGAAATCATTAGAGTTGATACTAGGGGCGAAAATTGGCATACACGGCTGGAGCTTTAAATGTATCTGTTTGGCTGATATGCATAAATGGAGTTTGAAAATTAGAACATCTACGTAAGTGGACCAGGAAAATTTGAAACCATTTACATGAGGAGCTCATTACTTAAAGCAGGTGTTGTAGTGAAACTTGTCTAAGCCAGTTTGAAAACGTTACCGAACGGCCCATCGGCACGCCTTCATCCAAAACAAAAAAATTACTTGAGACGCTGTCTAATAAGGATTCATTTCATGGTTGCTCACTTTAGGTCGATTTGTTTGAATGAAGTGTTGCATAATATTTAGTAGATTTTTCTCAATTTTTTCTATTGTTTAGACGTCCATTATATATGTATTTACGTACGACATTTACCGAAAAGAAATTTGAATTTGATATTCTTAATACTAATATAATTTCCGTTGCATTTTAAAATTTTTATTTCCATAGATTTATTTACTTTTAAGTGCAGGAACGTATGTTGTGTCACCTTTTAATAAAATTGAAAGAAAAAATTAGACGATTTGCGTAAGAATTCCGTGTCGAAATGACAAAGCATCTTACTGACGATAAGATCCATCACTGGATACTTCCAGTTAATTGCTTTTAGCGTTTCTTGGGTAAACTTTACAATGTGCTAAGGAGCTTTCGCATGACGAAAAGCATATTATTTTAACTTCGATGAACGAGTAATTCGATCCAATCTCCGTTATTGATTGAAATGTTGTCCGTGAGTCAAATTTCATTGAAATATATCAAAAATGTCGATCTGTACATTGAAGAGAAAAAAAAAATAAAGCGAGTGGACAGACGGTCAGTGAAGGAGGCAGTTTTGGATGTTTCGCGAAAAGCATTCTAAATAGATCGGTATAATAAAAGGCAGGTCTCCAGTTGTCCTCATAAATATAATTTACTTCTATCAATTGTGATGGGTGTAGCGGGTAAAAGGTGATCTGTGTGAAAAAGTCTCGTCTAAGTCGAATATAATTTCATTTTTGTCCCGTTAAATATTTTCCATCATAACTGTAAATTGCTCTCAGTGATAAATAAATAAATTTTACGAAAAAAGCGGAGGCAAACCTTTTTTCTGATTCTGATTCCATAAACGAAATGACTCAAATTGCAAAATTCAGGTATGCTCGTGATGACTCAATGCAAACAAAACCGCAAATTTATGCTAAATCATTAAAGAGAGCGCATCAATGAAATTCAAACCAAACGTATCGCTGCTATATAAACTAAGCGGACAACATTACGCAAACAGCGGATATGCTTGAAACTTTATCAGCAAATATATCCTCTCTCTAGCAGCGGCAGAATAAGGGGAATAAAATGTAATTTTAAATTCAACGTATATTTTATATTTAAAATTTTTTAATTCCATGCAAAGAGCATTTCTGGAAAATATTTGTGAAATATATTTTTATTCAATTTCTATAAAGAATCCATGATAAAGCTTTCGATTCATGATAGATGTGTGTGTGTGTGTGTATTAACTAGAGCATATTCGTAATCAATTTTGTAGGATATACCAGTTTCATTATTATATATGAAACGCCAACGAAGATTTTTCAAAAGTTACAAGATTTTGAAAGTGAAATTCATTCAACTCTAATTGTCGCCAACTCTAGTTTGTCAAAATTACAACAAATACGTAAAGAGATCTATGCTGTAAACGATAGTTGGAGATAAGTTTTGACAAAATTCATTTTTCGGACAAAGTTTCCCCCAAAATGGTTGAAAGTACATTAATAAAGATTAACTTACGTTAAAATGGATATAATGCTGCTGGTATCAGAACACTTTTCATTATCAAGTCGAAAAGCCAATCTTGTGTTGGACACTCTTGTCAAATTTGTATCAAGTGATAGCCACGAAGGAGATTTTTAATCTTTTAGAATACACTTCTCGATGGCCATCGTAGTTTAAAGGTTTTCCTTGAAGCTTTTTTCTTTCTTAAGATTTGGTTATGGTGTGTTTTTCTTTGTCTCATCATTGGATCGTATGAGAATTGCCATTGCCGAGTCTAAAAATATGCAACTGGAGCTATATGCTGTACTTCTCTAGAACTGGATTACATCAGAAATTGTATTCTTGCGATTCTCTTTCTTGAAAGCTTAAGATATATAATAATAATAATTTTACGTTTTCCTCATGACCCTTCTATGTCCTACTCGACGGCCAACATTTTGGCCCGGTTATGTTTCGTAGCCTATTAAGTTCATAATTGCAACGCTGTGTGCTGCGTTAAGTGCGTGTTTACATAAAATCCTTCAAATTTGTAACAAAACTCAAGACAATAACAATTTAATTAAAATAACGAATCGTATGTGTGCACACATATCAACAGAAATTAATTTCTTCATTCGACAGAAAATTTCATCGTCGCGTCTGCTACTTGCGTAGTAGTGGCTGTTACATGAAGAAGTCATTCGTTGATCTGTTTTTTTTTTTTTTAAATTCCACTTTTGTTTATTTTCTGTTTTTTCAAACTTTAAGCAAATATTTGATTTTCTAGACAATTATTCAAAAAGTATTCAAAAAAAGAGAATGTGTTCTTCCCAAATATGTGAAATATGTTTGATGAAGGAAAACATATTAGGGACGCATACTAATATCTTCTTTTAGTGACGCTTAGTTACTTATTACTTAGATTACATCAGAATTCTGCTTAACAAGAATTGAGAGAAATTTGTCGTCATCATTGTAATAAGAATCATAAGAAAGCGCCAACGGGATTGAGCCATTGACTACGGTAAAGCTAAGAACTTTATTGGCGCTCAAGAAGCGAAACTAGCGGAGATCTGTAGAAACCAAAAGTATTGTGAGTTCTTTTGTGCAGTACGAGTTTGAGTTAATTTGCACATTGATCTTCAAAGCCCAAGTAACATTTACTTTTAGTCTCATTTTAATTTTGCTTCGATATTAACATTTTAACGTAACGTTCTTACGTAAAAGATTCAACTTTTGCTTTTTTCAAGGTGAAGGAAGACGTGAAAGCAAAAACATGAAAAATGTAATTACGCTCAGGAATTCGAGAGTTCCCTTTGGTTAAAGAGATCGAAATAGAAAATACACGAACAAGAATGATCATCGCCCGCGAATGTATTCGTCAAGATATGCGAAATAAAAATGATGCGACGGAAATTTCACATTCTCCGATAGAGGAAGACATTTTATGGATCAAAATAAGTGTGACAAAGAAAAGGGGAACGAAATAGTGCGAAGTCCGACAAAATTTAAAATTGTTTATAGTTTCATAATTTCTTGAACGAAATTCGCCCCTACCGCTTGTTGGAAGAACCACAGAAAATAAACGAAAAATCAATTTATAGTTTAATTTCTGAACTACTTTCCATTTACACCTCATTGGCTATGACTCATTTGCTTTTTTCAGTTCCCTTCTTCGCACTGTCGTGAAAGTTGGTATCAAATTTGTTGAGGTTATTTTTAAGTATTAAAAGCAGATTTGTTGGTTAAAGCCAAGAACTCTTCAATGCGTGAATTCCTAAAAATATCATGAAGTGCGCTTTTAACAAAAGTCGTTTGATTTGTTGTTATTATCCAACTAACCTATAAACTCATATTCATATGCATTTATTTGACTAGCATGTCCTTTTGCCTCATGCATGCATACATATTTATGAAATTTTCTGTGAAATTTTATTTCGTTACAGCCAGAGAACTGCGGCTAACTATCGTCATCATAACGACAAACGACGTTGTGGATCAGCCACTACATCATAGTCACGTGATTTCAATACGAAAACATTTCACTTTTTCCCATATAACCGTTATCCTTGCAGTTAATAGGCAGCCAACGACAGTTGTTACTGTTATTGTTGTTGCCGCAACTGCTGTTACAGCAGTTACTGAACTGAACGTATACAGTGGTTGGGAAAAACTTCATGTTTTCGTTCTTATAATATTTCATGTGATGTGACGTAGTGGAACATTCCTGACGTTTTGCAAACTACACGTTCTTCTTCATAATACAAACACACATATATATATATATATATATCAATACGGGCACGAATGCACACACTTATCCTGTATCTTCTTTCACACTCTGGCTTTCGGTCGCCCTCGCTTATATTCGAGGATTTCAGTTACCCAATTTTTTGGAGGTGACACGAAATAAATCTTCATCTTTTCATAGAGCGCCACAGCCGCCTTCACACAACATCAATTTTAAATTAAGTTTACACGTACATGTACATTTATGTACGTAGTGGTAGATTCAAGTGCAATGCAAGTAAGTGTGAATATTTGGACAACGGCTTAGTCAGTACGAAGGTGTGGATTACAACAAGAACATGTTTAAAGATACATTTCTATGAGATAATGGATTATACAAGAGAGAGAGAGAAAAAGAGAGAGAGAGAGAGAGAGAGAGA
Source organism: Glossina brevipalpis (assembly GCA_000671755.1). NCBI lineage: Eukaryota > Metazoa > Arthropoda > Insecta > Diptera > Glossinidae > Glossina > Glossina brevipalpis. Next base: position 290,314 of record KK351061.1, read on the forward strand.
GAGAGAGAGAGAGAGATAGAGAGAGAGAGAGACCGAGGTATAAATCTGCTTGATGCCTGTGTTTAAATAACAGAAAAAAAAGTTATTACAACAAAAATATATAAAATATTGGAAATAATGGTGAGAGATTATCAAATATGGAGAAACTAAGAAGAGTTCATTCACTTCATTCACTGTAAGTACTTCGATGCATAATAAAAATATACGTCTGTTACTGGCAACTTATGTTATACTTTAACCATATTTTTGAGGACAAATTATATAAGATTTCAGATTCAGTTCTAAGCAGTAGCGGTAGAAAGTCTTCTTTTACCAAAAATATATTGGGTCGTCTGAAAAGTTGTAAAGCAATTGTGTTATGTTATCTTGAAATATCGTCATGTAAAGTCGTAGATTTCCCTTTGATGTTGAAAAGGGTGAGACTGAAAAAATTTGAAACTCTTGGTCGCGATATCTGTGTAGTGAGTAGGATTTTTTGATAGAAAAGAGGTACCTACGAAAGTAAAAAAGAAAAATATGGAAGAAGGAACAACATTTATTTTTTGTAATTTTCACTGTTTAAGTTACTATATTAGACGGCTTTGCAAATGCCCAAGACCTTTCGTTCATTTTTTATTATAAACTGAGCTTACGCTTCGTTTTAAAATGACGATATCACCGAATACGTTTGGTCAGCTGAATTTGACGCAACTTCGATATAAAGTAGTTTTTTACGATGGGTGGGGCCAATATTTCCAGATTATTGATATTTTATTTAACTTCAGTAGTTGTATGTAGACAGATGAACTTGTTTGCTATTGGTGTCTAGGCTATCTTGCGCTACAACTTTTCCGACAGCACAATACCTGCCGTTGACAATTTATCTTATTGTTTGTATTGTTTTTATCGGCGTCTCCTTAATTTGTGACCGCTTTACAAGATCACATTCACAATCGCAGTCGTAGCTGTGTTGGAATCACTAAGTGGCCACAACCAACTACTTGTTCTCAAGATACGAGATAATTATAATGATAATGACGATAATCGAGACCGCGCGCGATGATGATGAAGATAATAATCGTTTTATATTTTTTTTCTTTCACTTTCATAAATACGCATATTACTCTGCTCTATACCCACAAGTTGCAAACACAGCCGTAATCATCGAATGACAACTTTGTAGCGATATTCGCGCAAACACGCAACCACATATATACATGCATATGTACAATGTATATGAGCATGCATGTGTGCACTGGCATTAATAGTTAACTAAAAGCACAGCTGTGCGTCCGTGTTGCTGTTGTTGTGCTGTTCTCCTCAACTAAACTATTTTGCAATATTGAGAAAGTCTCAGAAGCGAAGCGGTGTTCAGGTAAAATCATAGATATTTCATACACATATGCTTACAAACGTGTACATAAATATTGCAATTGTATTTTTTTAACAAAATGATTTCATACAAATGATATCTTTTGGATTTTTTAGTTGAAAAAAAAAAACAAAAAACAAAAAATAAAAAACAAAACCACAAATGTTTTTCTGCTTCTTGTGGAATTATTGGACACAATAACAACAAAATGTGAACAACGGCCAGATCTGATACAATTAGTCTACTTGGAGTGATTTATATCGTTTAACTAGCAAAAACAAATTGCTGGAGATTTATTTAATCGTTGATATATATTTGTTTTTTTTTTTTTTTGGTTTNTTTTTTTTTTTTTTTGGTTTGAATCTAAAGGGTAAGGAGTTTTCTTTTATTATTATTTTTATTCATTTATTTTATTTTAATTATCTTTCGGTGAGTAATGGATTCACTTCTTTTGTTTGTTTATAGCTATCAACTAATCTCTAAAAAAAAAAAACAAAATTAACAATTTGAAGGCCGTCATTAGTTCATTTCAGTTGCACCGAAGTAAATGATAAATGAGTGCATTTATTAATCTGCACGACGCGTACTCGTAATTGCTTAAACGTTACTACCGGGTGAGTGCACGTATTTTAGTTATTATTTAATTATAAAATAATTCGTAAATGCAATAATAATTTAAGTCAATTACATTCGCTTGCCAAATTGAATTAATAATAATAATGAAATTGTTTTAAATTATTGCACTTGAAATCCAAGTGATTGGCGATGGGGTTGTCAAGCAGTATTGAGGAGAGAACTTTCCCTTTACTTGTAAGCCATGCAAAGCGGATGTATGAAATTTTATATAGACAGAAGTCTTTCAACAATACGGAATAAGCTGAGAAGGATTAATTTTCTATTTTCATAGAGATTGACTGTATCACTAGCGAGAGAGAGAGGCGTGATTTCTTAAATTCTAATGTTTTCTTTTCTTATTTTTTATTAGCAAACGAAGCATCCAACCTCACAGTTTCGGTTTATCAAAATATTAGCAAACTCAGTTGAGTATTCTGATAACATTGTCCGTAGAGGTTGAACTAAGAGCCAAATTTATTGACACCTGATTCTGATATTTATCTAATCAAAATATTTGCAAAATTCTTTGAGGTCATCGTTGCTTTGGATATTATCAGCTAAGTATTGTATGATGGTTGCTGTTTACTGCCGTGAACAATACATGATAAACAATTTTCAATTAAAGCATCAATTAGAACCCTTATACTACCACCATTCATAAGATGAAGCCCAATTTTTGAAACACAATTTGGTCTAATTAGTTTGCCTAACCTTTCATGTCCTGTTCCTGTTGTGTGGAAGTAAACAGTAAGCTTTTTCAAGACCCAGAGACATCCGAGAATCTCAACCGTCTTTCTGACGATAATTTTCTTTCATTGTTTAAAAGGATCCTCTCTTGGTCTCATCGCGACCTGTCAGGCGGATCGCTGTCGTAATATATATAAAAAAATGCATTCAAAACTGAAATGTTGCTCTGCCATTGCTTTCATTGGTTCTAGAAGTTTTTGTTGCAACACATTATTCAAGCCGATATAATTTGTTGCTTGGTTTTCTTCCGTCCTTACTGTTAAATTTTAATAAATACGCGAAAACACACATAGACACACACCATCCGTTTATTTCCAACCATATAAGATAACTAACATCAGAGACTATTGCAAATGTGTGTATGAATGCGTGTGATGTGTGTGCAATATCTATTACACCATTAGCGGATCTGTCAAAAAACAAAAAAAAAAAAGAAACGAAAAAACCAAATAAACTCTTTTAACAAGAAAATATGTAGCGTTAACAAAGCAGAACGTTTTCCGCCCAGTTTATTTTGCTATGCCGTGCTTGCTCCATACATCTCATCGAAACTGCATGAGTAGTGTGTGTAACGGTATCTGTGATCTTTTCTTCTTTTTCTGCTGCTTCTGCTTCTTCTTCTTCTTCTACTATCTGTATATGCAGCGAGACCACCTTTAGCTATGCACATGCCTTTGTCTGCCTTTCTTTTGATTAATGCACACTGAAGCTGAGTAAATTATGTTAGAAGGAAAAGAAAACACCAAAAATGTATAGCAGCCCGACACATATCAATGTTTTTGCATAAAAAATTTTCAAATGGATTTTTTTTTTTCAATTTATTTAACCAAACTTTTTTCTTGGCATATAATTAACCGTTTTTTTTTGTTTTCATTAAAGCAAAAACATTAACAAGAGAGAAATTGTTCGTAGTTTGAGTTGAATATTCTCTACTCTTACTCTTACTTTTTGGGAATTTTTTTTTTTAAACTCCAGATTTATTAAAAAATAAATCAGAACATTTCTTATTCAGAGTAATTTTAATTGTTATTTCTTTTTAATCTTTCTGACATTGTTATGTATTTCGTACGGAATTCATTAATTTTTTTTGGATGGAAGTGGTACCCGGAGTAATCATGAAGGCATAGAATTATCGATTAACTTAAGAGGAAATCAGTAGAAGCGATATCTGCTGAACAACTCTAGTGATATGACCCCGGTATGATGAGTTGCAAAAAGAGAAATTCATAATAAAACAACTGAAAAAGTAACTGTGATATAAGAAAGATGAGAAATCGGATTCCAACGTTCTTAAGAAGATTGCTTTTAGTCTCTTAGCAATTGTCACATGTTTCAAGGAACGAAGCTATGCAGAGCATCTTTCTAATGTTTTTGTTAAATTAAAACTCTTTATAGATCAGTTCGACTTGCTAGATGTTCCTAATTATTGCCTACATTGAGAATGCCAATCATATTTTCGGAAAATGAAGAAGCTATGAACAGTATTTTGAAGGAAAGAGAAAGAGACAGAGAGAGAGCATATATACCGTTTACCGCTGTGAAACTCTCCTTTATTCATCAGTACAGATACAACAAATACCATCCCTTGAACCTCTTCGTAGGCCCTGCGCTCTCCATAATCCATAATTCGATGGTCTACGAACTAAAAGTTTAGTCATAGGATTTTTTCTTCGTTACGTATGCGGTTCCAGCTCACTCAATTTGCCCTCGGACCATAATAATATTTTTAGACGTTACATAAAGAAAGAAAAGCGTAGTATACCATCATCTTCTTGCGGCATTAAAGTAAGTGAAGTAAGTGAAAGTCCTTTTGTTATGGCGAATAGAGCCAAATTTGTTGACCGCCACGGACTTAGGTTGGTATTCATTCGATAGCCATCTCGCTATGCATATCAAATAGAGAAGAAAACAGTAACAATAAATACAATGTAAATTGCAACAATTTAATTAACAATTCTTTTTTTTTGCTGCAAGATAGGCAAGTATATGTAACCGTTCGCCTGCCAGAGATTTTTACGCTGCACAGTTTACATGTTACATGTGTTTGTAGAAATGTGTAGTAATCCAATTTTTTTTTCTTTTGAGTTTTTCTATGCATGTGCAAATGTGCATGCCTCAGGCTGCATGTGTTTGTGTGTGTGGGTTTAGCAATGTTTTGCATATTTTGTCTCCTTATTTGCATACATATTGACTGGGCTGCTACTATTTGTTGCTGCTTGTGATGATGCTGACGTTTGTTTATAAAAAGTTATCGCAATTGAAACGAAAACTGTTGTAATTTGTTTAACTGTTTTTGAAACTAAAAATTTCGTGCATCTTCACCCTCGCCCTTAATTTGCAGTTAATACAAACTTTGATTCCTTGTTTTCATATACAAACAACAACAAATTTTTTCTTCAAAAAGAAATAAAGAAAAAAAAATAAGTAAAAATGAAAGTCTCTCAGGGAGAGGTTAAACAAACTCTGCACAGTTTTCACTTTCAAAACGTTTTTGTGTCAAATTGTGTTAAAAGTAAATAAAAATTAAAAAATAGTAAAATTTTTTATGGAATCGCAAACAATTAAGCCGGTTTTTATATGTCGCCCCAACAAATTTCATGGATCACAAGACACAGTGACTTACATATGAAGACAGCACTACACATACGTACGTACGCTATCCCAAAATCCGGATGTAAATTAATTTCACAACAAAACATTAAATATTACAAGCGAAAGTAATCAACAAAAATAAAAAAAATAAAAAACAGCAACAACAACAATAATATGAACGATAGCAACAAGTAGAGAGACACACGCTTATAAACGCTTACTTACATTTATAAATTCATTGATGAATGAAAAATCACCGAAAAAACACGCAACACATTTGCAGTGAAGTTAAGCTAATATACGACCAACCAAGCAAGCACCCAACCCAATAATAGCCACGTTCTGTTTTTCACGATACCCCTTCATGCACATGTGCGCAATGCTTTGTGTCAAAAAGTTTTTAAGCAAACAGGTGTATCTGGTTTTCCTCTTTCATAGCCTTCGATGGGCAACCCGTGAGTCTTTTTTGTTTTCTTCTCGTTTTACACTTACACTTACACTTACACTTGCATGATGCTTATTACATCTTCCAATTCAATACGGTGAGTGATTGATAACAATAAATGAAAACAAAAAAGAAAAGAAAGAAAAACCGAACGTTACATGTTTTGCTTGTAAAAAGCAAGTTACGACTTTCCTGCTGCTGAACACATATTTTCCAATGCTTGTTGCGGCACAAGCAAAATAAGATAAATTAAATACGTTTTCCATTACGCTACACTTATCAACACTTATCAACTAAGAGCATGTCAGGTAAGAGTGTTATTGATCGGAAAGAATTTCCGAATCCGTGTATACCTTCAAACTTTTTTCCTTCTGTTTATCGCTTTAAAACGCGACAGCAAAGAATGCGAATGCGAAACGAAACATTGAAGACATTAAAAGTGAAGACAGTTGCTTTAGAATTTTTATGGAAAAAATGTTCGAAAATGGTTATATAAGCTGTTGCCTACTTCTTCGTATCGCCGTATCGACGGCATATAAGTTGGACGTTGGAAGTAAATTTCGTCTTTTAAGACACAGACACTGAAACACTTCATTTCTTGCGATTTTTGACTCTGCTCAGAAAAGTTATATGTCATCGATTCAAACACTTGGGAACGAAAAGGGATATTATCTGAGAACTTGTTCGGGGTTGGAAACCACTTCTCTTGCAAATTGATTCTGTTCGCACGCCATCGGGATTATTATTTTTACTAACATTATTTATTATTTTGTCGAAAAGCCTAACTAACTAATTTTCTGGTGTTTGCCTCTCTCGAATATTCAGTTGTCAAGAGTTGAAACTATGGAAATCAATCAAGAACATGCGTAGTCAAGAGCATAACCATGTTTGTAAGAATTGCAGAAATCCTTCAATAGTTTCGACGAAATAGTTTTTTTAGCTTTTCATCTGGATGAGAGTTATCCAAAATTCGCCATAAAGCAAACTTGATTTTTTTTTTTGCTTTTTAACGCTTCGGTTCACTAATACCAAAGTTGTTGTTCGAATCGGAGATGAACAATTGAATTTTTCAACAAATATTTTTTGTTTTTCATTTGTGCTTTTCATCATCATCGAACAAAAGACGAAGTAATTAATTATTGTGGATTACTACACACTTAAAAACATCGACAGAAATTAATCTTCACAAAGTAAGAAGATATGACGAAATTCTCTCTTGCTTAAGTTGGATTAAATTTGTTAGCTCAGCTTATTGGATGTTTCAGTTTTGCTTTAAAGACGTTTAGTTAAGAGCGTCCTGTCTTCGATAAAGGTATGGAACAATCGCAGCAACTGTCATAGGATCTAACGATCCTTGACTTCAAACGTTGCGTAACGATCTTGGTTATGTCAGCGCTATTCAAGCCAAGAATTTTTAAAGACGACTACTTTCTTAATCTATTACAATCAGTGGGTAGACGTAGAAAAAAATTCTTCTTCATGTTTACCATCCGGATTTTAATCCCCTTAATAACGCGTATTGGATGAAAAGGAGTAATGCGTTGCGTGCATCTTCAGCCAACTTGAGCCAGTCAACTACGGCTACTGATTTTTAAAAAAATCTTAAACGACAACCTGGACTAGTTACTGAACCACATTTGTTAGGTTTTTGTTATTTATCTTCAAAAAATGGATTAAGCAATGGGTACAGTCGGTTGCTAATGCCTTCAAATGGTGGGCACAATATCCAAACCAGAAAGTTGGTGGGGCTCGATCGACTGGATTACTTTATTCTACACTAAATGATAGAAAGACATGTCAAATGTGATCATTGTCCGCCAAAAGCTTCGAAATCAATCGAAAGCATTTGCAAAACAAATTAATTTGACGAACAGCAATCAAGCTTTAAAAGTTTTTACATAAGAGTCAAACCAAGAAGTTCAATGAAGATAAAAATTTACGGCTAACTCGAAAGATAACATAACTTATAAATTTTGTGGAACATTTTGTGGATAATGCTTAGGTGCCAAGCGATGACATTTTGGGACCTAAAAAAACTTCTATAGTCTCTTGCAGTTGTTATATAATTCGATTTACTTAAAATCCATAGTTCATAAGATTGTTATGTAGGAATACATACATACAGAGACATGGAATCCCATTAGCAGGATACTGCAAAAGCATAACTAGTAACAGTAACGCTAGGAAAGCATTTGCATCAACCTTTTTCTAATTCGTGAAGTTGTTCCATACAATACGTTGACATAAAAAACTAAAGCATTGCGATAAGCATTTGCTTCAGATGGCGAGCGTACAAAGTTTGTTCTTAAAGTGCGGTCTTCCAAAATGCTTTTTCTTATAACTATTCTAGATTTAAGTACGAATCGTCCTAATTGCATTCCTGAGGTGAACAGAGGCTACTTGTATTCAATTACACCCAATTCCATCGGTTGCCTTATTCAAAATTGTGCTCGTTCAGCATCAATAAATTTTCAATTTGCTGTTGTTTTTATTTGTTTTTACTCCCTTTTGTTTTTACTTTCATTCAAAATCGATTACAAATATATTATTATCTGATGCCTTGATTGTGGGTAATAGTATGCGACGTGCAATCAAAAGAGCCAGACATTAATAAAGTGTGTGTGTGTGTGGAATTGAAAATACGTGAACATACACATAAAAATGCCCACGGGTCATGGGGTTTGCTCGAGCACACGCTTTTACAAATGTTGGTAGTAGAGGAAAATATTTCAAATGAGATGACAATCGATTGCTTGCCTGTTGGCTGAATTAATGCCACTTATTACTACCACCGAATGTTGGATATTTGTGGAATGATTGTGGTAGTGATAAATGTGAATAAAATAGAAGAAGAAAAGAAAAAGATATTTTGTTTGGCTCACACCGAATCTTTCGATACCAACGACAGATAATTATTACAGTTTCTTTTTTTTCTCTTTATTCCATTTTGTATCTCAAGGGAAGTCTGTGAAAAGGATAAAAGATGAAAAGGAAGCGTATACGAAAAGGCCGAAGCATCTACGAATTTTTCTATGATGAAATTTTGAAGTGATAAAAGGAATTAAAATAAAAGACACAAAGCAGCTTCTAAAGACGAAATTTAATATGAAGTGCGGATATGAAAAGAACGTCAAATCCTCGATATCTACCACTCGTTTAGATCGCTGTCGGTAAGAGAGCCAAAATAGTTCGTCATTTTGTGAGAGAAGCATGGACTGGCAGTACCGATCATGTGGTTTCGACAGAAGTGAAAAAGTTTTCTTAACTTGGATAGCAAACTTTCGAAATTTTCAAGAGAACATAGTCTAGACAAATTTAGCAGTTGACCCAAACGAACTAAAGCAAAATGAGAGGTTTCTTTACGAAATCGATTAACTCGTATGCAAAAATTGAAGCGATTGCGGTCTTTTTATAACTGAACTGTCTATTAACAGCGGTTCTTTTCTACGCAAGGTCCACATCATTTGAGAGCGTTTTGTGATCGGGCAAACGAGTTAAAAGAAGGGTATCCCCTGTACTTTTGGGTGTCTATCGTCAAAGAGATACGTCGTAGACATTTCGTCTAACCTTGGAGATTGACACTGCAGGCTTTGGCTGATCGCTTTACCATCCATTGTACCGGAAAATAATCTCCCCGAATTGTGCGTGCGTCAAAGTTAGGAAAAAAAAGGTGAATTGATTCAAGCATCGTAAAGCTGTTTTTTTGCAATTTTGTAATCTTAACGAGAGTATTTTGTAACGTTTGATTTTTTATCGAGATTGCATCCCTCACGGCTACATGTACATATCTGGTATCACTTTTTGTATTGTTTTGATAATTCAAAGGACTATCAGACAGAGGAGGCGAAAGAAAATGTCTCCAAATCTCTCTGTTTATATACTTTATGCAATCCAGCTTAGATTGCACCAACAATGCGACGGAATCAGTTTACCATGCTTCAGCGGTAGATGTAAAAATTGTTTTTATAAATAATACCGAAAACAGTAGATAATGATCGAAATTATTTAAAAGCAATATTGCTAATGCTGTTAGCATTACATAATTGTTTTGAAAAAGCGAGAGGCTGGCTGTGAATGCAGTTTGATTAGGCGGTTCAGATACGTTATGTGTTAATATGTTGTTATAATTGTATTGATTATAAAAACAATCACAATAAAATAAAGTGAATCGAATGAAGAGACAACAGAGGGGCGTTTTTTTTGCCAATAATATTGATTCTATGTTGGTTTTCAAGTTAAAATGAACCTTAATTGATGTGCAAAGTTTTTCGAGTTTTGAGTCTGGCTTCCCAGTCCATATGGCTAAGTTTTCAAGTGCTTTTAGTCTAAACGATCACACCTTAAATTAACTCGCCATCTGGCGTAGCGTTAGATGTGTTTACAGCAATATATGTTGCGATCTTTTCACGAAATAAAGCCTGAATCTACGGTATCTGTGTTTTCTGATTAAATTAATTTTTAAACGTTAACTATGGTTTTACAAGGCAGTACGTGAAATTTTATGAAAGCAAATACAAAAATATTTTTGTGTCAAATTTTTATAGTTTATTCAGAATGATTCTTGTGAAACTGATTCTCTTGAATCGTCAATATTTTGCCTATAATTTATTTTATTTCTTTTGGGCAGCGTTATAAAATTCATGACTTTTCTACGTTTAATATCGAAAATTCTATGTGAACTCAACCCGAAAATCTAGGAGAAGACTTTTTGCTAAATTTTTTATTTTTTAACAAAGTAGTTTGGCCCAGAGGTTCCGAATGTGGTCATAATATCCTGTTAATGTATTTTTTCAAATTGACTGCGAAGAATGCCCTCATGGCAGTTTTGTTTTCATTTATTTTAGCTATGACTCATCGTTGATGGGTTTCCCTTATACGTACGGTCAATTGGTAAGATCATGTCATCGCTGATCGACCATTCACGATAGCTGCGGCCACACGCCGATAGCAATTAAATTATGAATTGAGTCCAGATTTGCTGACTGGATAGTCGCGTTTCTTATCTACACTATGCAAGAGCCTGGTCTTCTTCTGCGCCATAAAGAACACGTTTACTTTAGTAAGTTTTACCTGAATATTTCATATCCGAGGCATTTCGCCGGATTCAATTCGTCCATAAAAGCGCTTTATTTTTTGACGCTACCAGCCTAATAGAGTTGCTTGTGTTATTGCTATTCTTTAAGCTGCTTTCAAAGTCAGATCACTCACAGTTGACGTTTTATTTATATATTTTTTGAGATAAATATTTGACAGCTTTCGTTTGATAGTTCACCTATAAATATGGATTGTAGTTTCAAGATGCCGACGAAAGTCTACGCTGCTTCCAAACACATCGAAAATAAGTGGTTATTCTCCTGAACTTGATGTTGACTTTGCATGATCGTAGTATTCACAGCCACTTTACGACAGAAGCAGTTTGAGCTAAAAAACAGAAAATGAAGCTTTTCGGACTCATCATTATTAATATCATTGACACTTCACCCACTACATTTTGTACAAGATAAACGTCTCATTATGAAAACGCATATGAAAACTTTCCTAACCACGAGTAGATGAATGAAAGTTTTTCAATTCAAAACTTTTATCGGTTTTCGGTTAGCTTTGGTTTATTAAAATTTAATAATATTAATACACATCTTAAGGTAAAAAAAGCTTAAGAAGCTCTGTCTTACACTTTTGCGAAAAAAACAACTATTTCTGTTCAATAATGGCCACCAAGGTAAACAAAATCACAGTCACCAACAGTATACCGCATCGTCAAACCTCCAAACTAATAAAAATGAAAACCGCAGGAACACAACAGAACAACAAACGTGCAGCACATCTGGAAACCTTAAAAGAAAAGAAAAAAAAAAGAAAAACAAATATCAAAAATTGTAGTAAAATCGAGTAACCCACCCAAGAAAAACTTATATGCATTCGATTGAAGAAAACAAAAGAAAAAAATCCTGCATAGACACAAATTTATTTTCAAAGTTTGCAAAACGAACAAAAAAATTATTGATAGCCAACTGGGACCATTTGCTAGACCTAAAACCGTAATTTAACACTTGAGTAAAACTTTGATTACAATAACAATAAAAGCAACAAAACGAATAGTAACAGCAACTGCCGCATGGACAGTTTGGTTGCCAGTGATATCGTGAGCGCTTTCGTGATCTAAATAAATGTTTTAATAGACAATTTTTAAATTTCATGTACGTAAGTGTAAGTGTAAGTGCAAATGTACGTGTATGCTCATGGATTTCTGTGCACAAGGGTATTAATGCTCATTTTAGTCCGTTCGTAGTTCATAGTTTTGCCCAAAATACGTTCGTTTTTTCTTGTTGAACATTTTTTTTTATTATTCTTTTAGGTCTGACTTGAACGTAAATTCCATTTTTTCTTCACTGGCTTACATGGATGTTGGCGTGTTAACCAATGTTAAGCATGTGCAGTAAACTAGGCAAGTGCATTGGGTCACGTGCTAAGGGCAACAGTTTCTTCCTCGCCTTCATGGGATATTTTGGTTGCTTTTTTCAAATATTTTCTATACAGCAGTGGGTTCGGAAAACGCTGAAAAGTTGTTTATAACTCATACGTTGTGTATATTTTGATGAGGTTTGAAATCCCTCGTGAATGGATGTGTGGAACAAAGTACATGATATGATATGTGTGTGTAAAAGATTTCAGTAAAATAATAATCTCTAGGTTGGTAATTGTTCAGCTCTTAAGGTATGATGCAAACTTTGGGGGGTAAATCCAAATCCATTGCAATCAAGTCACTTCATACGTACTAGAACAACTGCAATCCTGAACGTGAGCATATTCACTAGTGAAGGCTGGGTTATAGGGAATTTTTTTCGTCATTTGCATGAAATGTAGATTTTGGTTTAATAAACGAATTCCAGTTAAGACATAAAAAATATTTTATTGATTACGATAAAGATCTGGCTGTTCGATCTGTTTACTTTTCGCTCATACATCTCTTCAGGTGAAATGTGCAAACGATTCCTGAAATCCCTCACTTTAAATGGACAATGACCACGATATTAGTTATTAGCAGACAAATTTTGCACAACAGTTATCCCCAAAGTGTGTTTTGCAGATCATTCATCGGTGCGCACATTACCAGACATAAGTGGTGATTTGGAAAGTTTTGTCTCAAGGTAAACACAGGTTTCTGGCTTGTTTTGGTCTATTTCGCTCCTGTTGACATGTTCCATTAACCGACGAGTTATCCTGATGTAATCAAGATGTAATAAAAAATAACAAATGGAATAATTGAGGACGAAATTCGAACCGAGAAGATATTTCATTCAAAATAAGATTCCTAGTAGAAATACATACTTTTCTTTTAGTCGTCGCTTCTTGATTGCGACGCGTCAGATCCTTTTTTATGGACGATATATTGCCCTCTCTCTGCTACTTTTGTATTCATATCAGAAGATCTATTAACGTTAAGCTGATCTTTCTGAACTGTTCTTTCTTGAGTTTTCATACTTCCAGAAACCAAAAGCACAAAGCAATCGATAAATAAGTTATTATTTGATCACATTTGTTGCAACTAAATAAACGTAGCAACCGAGAACCTTGCAAAAGTTTAGCTTATTTAAGGGGTACCAACACCGGATTGGCGCAAAACCCAACGTATCTTGTAAATATTCTTCGGCTAGATAATAGAATAAAAATACATGAGGAGATTACTAAGCATACATTTGGATATTAAAACAAGGCAGTTCGTTGGAAAAATATTAAAAAAATGATAAGATCACAGCCATTCATTTTGATATATCTTTAGCTCAAACGGTTCTGCGACATTCAGTGTAACTTGTCCAAATTTCAATTAAAAAAGAACTAATTCTTTTAATCTACATTAATATATCTAGTGCAGGATTATATGGACACTTTGCGTGCTGCAAAATGACAGAAAACATGTAGTTCTCTAGCCGAATTAATAACCACCTCCAAAAATTTCATTCCAAACTTTTAATTTCTTGGTAGAGCCGTCGAAAGCTTTGTAATCGCTCGCAGCATCTTACCAATGCTTGTCTCAACGAAGCTGTACGAGCGTATTTTTGTTTCGAAATACTTTCAAACGAACATAAACACTTTCTCAATATTTCTCTTAGTGTTTTGGAGAAGTTAGAAATAAGCAAGTACGACGTTGGACTAACTTCTCACAGAAGAGATTAATTTATGTCTATGCAAGGAGGAGTAGCTCAAAATTTCAAGAAAAAAATTTTTTTTTTGGAGGATGAATTTTCTTTTTCGTGTATTTTGGAAGATTCAAAGCATCTATGAAAATATATTTTTTTTAAAAATCTACAGTGATATTACCCATCAAGAGCAAATGTCAAACAAAATAACAAAACTTCATAAATAAATAACCGGCTTTTTTGTGCGTATAGAAATATTTAAATGTTCTAAGGATGAATGTTTTAGAGAGCGTTCAACTTTTTAGTAAACAGCCGTTGGATAATGAAAGCACGCACAAACTGTATCCTCTTCATTCCTTTTGGTTTTTCAAATATTAAATTTACGATTTATTTTACCTGTTATTAGAAATTGACTGAATTCTATTGCTCTTTTTCTGGTTCTCTTCTTAATTCGCGTCATATTGTGATCTCTTACTATTTCAAAGCAATTGCGCATAAAACGCTTTGAAATGAAACGCTTACTCTTTTAACTTCAAAGTAATCAGTAGAGAATAACAATACTAGTAATAATGATAATAATAATGATGTTAATAGCCTTATTAGTGTTAGTAGAGTATTAAATGAAACTCTTGGTTTGGTATGCTGTTGAGTAAATTTCCCATTGAATTGAAATCGAAAGAGTCAGTTGAGTTTCTGATGTCGTTGTGTTCGGTTTACGGTCGTAACAGATAACGGGTGTGCGTATGATACAAGTGTATTTTGTTCTCTTTTTCTATAGCAATAAAAACAAAGTATTGTATATGTGCTGCATAAGCGAAGAAAAAAATAAATAATCACCTAAAGAATTATCGAATTGAAAATCATATTTGTGCGCAAATCGTAAAGGCTTCATTGAAGAGAGAAATTTTTATAGAATAATAAAAGTATATTATAAAAATTATTTTAGGATTTCACAAGAAAAGTTTGCTGTCATCGTTTCCTTTCTGTCTTCGGCTATATGAAGTATACGCGAAAGAAAAAAAAGAAAAATTCAATAAATCTCTGTTCTGATTAAAGTGGGAAAGCAAGCTCCAAAAACAACAACAGCGCTTAAGAAAAGTGTTGGGTGAAAAAAGTGCAAAAACCGGTTTTGTAAGACTACAACGTCGCGTCTCAAAAAAGATACCAATCATCCGTAAACGTGTGTGTACATGTGCATGTATAAATATGTGTATGTTTGGTGTGTCTGAAGACAAGGCACAACAAGATTTTTAATTTTTTCTTAACTTATTTGGACACTTGGTTGCTCGCTTGGGTTGACTGACTAGCTGGCTGGCAAGCCGGACGAGTGGCTTATCTTGCATTGTCCCACAAGCCAACAAAGTTATGAATTACAATAACAAAAATAACAATAGCAAATGTCCATAATTTACGTACACACATTCGGCTGCATACCTGCACTTGGATGCTGCTGCTTGGGCTACTGTTATTATTAGCGACAGAAGCAATAAAATAAAAGACAAAGAAATAGAAGAAGAAGAAGAAATAAAGCCTTAGGATAACAAAAGAAAACGTAAAAAAACTTGAATATTGCTGAGTAGGTTTTTGTCAAAAAAAGAAATTGAAAAAAAAACGCTGGTACACGCAGTACTTTAGAATAAAACTAAGCCGTGCAATTTCGAAGTCGTTATTGCGTTGCGCTCTGAATTTCATAAAAATGCAAACACTGCAACTTTAAGGAGAAGTTATTTTAATAGTGAAAAAAAGAAGAAAACGTCGTAAGTTCAATACATATTGTTATTATTAATTATGTGTTTTGTTCGTTTTTTGTGCGGCTTTATATCGCTTTTCTCAACTTTTACCGATAACAGATAAAAGTAAAAACCCGTGAAAATCTCCACCCATCTTCAAAAATTTGGAACTCATGTGAGATATGTTTGAATAAAAAGAGAAAGAGACTTTGAGTAAGGACTTAGGACAAACTTTTAAAGAGAAAGTTCAAACAGCTCTTGCCATTACTCCATTTTTCATTATATGGCAGTGCTTGCTAAGTGTTCTATTGAAATATTGAAAAGAGAAATATAAAATCAGAATAAAAACAAATGTAAAACACTAAACCAACAACAAGTATTATTTCATATGAGGTATACATATATTGTAAAGTCATGTTCTCTTTTTAAATGCAAGCAATTTCTCTCTCTACAATCAAAGAGACAGAAAATTCAAACACCGTGTTTTTATACCGCCTTGGTTTGTTTGTGTTCTTCTCTTCACAATATTCCGGTATTTCAGACACAAGAAGGACAAAGAAAAAAGGTCAGTATCCTGGATATTATATTTTTTTTTAAATTTTGTTTCATTATATAAATGGTAAGAGACCATCTATCTACACTCACACCTATGTAATGGGTCTTAAAATTCCACCATGGGAAGTAAGTTTAATGGGATTTAAAGCACAGGAAGAACCCTAGGGATATACAAGAGAGTAGCTTTATATGCCTATACATATTCTTATAGAGATTATTAATGTGTAAATATTATAAACTTTTTTGTGTGATTTTAGAGCAAAAAGTGCAAAATTGCAGTAACCTTTCTTTTTGTTGGGAAATGCAATTTATTTTAGCAGTTATTTAAATGGAAAATTCTGAAAAATATTTAATTAAAATAAAGCTCGACCAAAAGATGGATATTTGAAAATAACTTTGAAGCTGAGAACACATTAGAAGCTAATGTTGAAATTTATGTGTAAAATTAGAAAGCGTTAAAAGGAAAATCATGTCGAAAAATAGTTAGTTAATAAGACTGTAAAACAATAAAAGAATGTTTCTTTGTTCATTGAATAATTATTATTGCACTTTTATCGCCATCGACTACTGTGAAAACAATATTCTTTAGTTACTGTCCGTAGGTAATTCCATATAAAAAACATTTGTCCCAAGTTGATCAGAATGACGTCTAAAATTCTATTATCTTAAGGCCAGACGTGTAAGACCTTGTAAAGCTTATCTTGGGCTTCAAAACCAGTTGACAATCCCCTTTACAGAGAATCTTTCCAGATACCTATCATAAAATCGCTTAGCTTTGTGCTGCGCTTTGCTTTTCTGTTTGCCAGAACATCGATGACTTCGAAGATTATTTCTTTATCTATGGGAAAGATATTGGCAGTTGCATAGGAATTTTCATATAGCATTTGGAATACTGGATGTTCAAATTTGTTT
Organism: Glossina brevipalpis; assembly: GCA_000671755.1. Lineage (NCBI taxonomy): Eukaryota > Metazoa > Arthropoda > Insecta > Diptera > Glossinidae > Glossina > Glossina brevipalpis. Next base: position 307,399 of record KK351061.1, read on the forward strand.
GCGCTAACTTAAAGTTTTGCTTCGATCATCGCCTTTGATTACTTCTTATCAAAACAGACATCAATTTCTACTGATTTGCGATTACGTTAGCGCTAGCTTTAGGTGTTACATAACTTTTATAGAGCTGGTAATGATTTATGTAACATCTTCTTTTCTGTAATATTAATTTTTTATTAGGGGTATTTTTAAGTTGGACTTATGGAAGGGTAGTCTGGGATCGTCTCTCTAATGTCAACTTGGTATGCGGAAACTGAACTACGAATGTGTGGTGGTTGGTAGCGAAGAAAAATTTCATCCTCAATAAGCAAATTGTCCAACAAATCACTCTGCTTGGCATCATACCGTCGCATAGGCAAGTACTAGAGAAGATCTACTGTTAACTAGACATACCCGAGTTCAATTTCCAATGCGGATACTTCAGTTACGACTAGTGAGTGAGCTACAGTGAGCATTCAGTTAGTGAAGGTGTATACCCCGCTTTGCCTCTCTCCCGCCCCTCATTCTGACCATCACCGTGCTATATCGGGCACTCCTAGAATAGTTAATCATACTAAAGCAAAGTGCTTGAGTATCCTTAATACTTCTTTTTTGTTTGTTGGCCAGACAGAAACTTTGTCATATTTAGGTTATATAAAACGCGATAGCTCCGATACAAACACACAAAGCAGATGAACACTGTTATTCAGTCCAAGTGTTATTCATTTACAACTTTTCCCGTTCTGCGCTAGACAGACGTAAGTATATTAAATGTTATTAATGATTAGTGAACGTCTGAAGCGTAACTATTTTAAAGAGCGTACAATAGCGCATTTCCTTCTTTGCACTGCAATATATTATGAACAGATTCCGTAATATGTGTTTGTTTCAGTTGATCTTGGCATTGCGAAGATTGCCTCCGATTTGTGTTTTTCTTTTCTTTTCTCAATTCTAGCTGCACATTGATATGCATATTAATTACAAAAGCCGTAATAATTTTCTATTATTTTGTTATCGGACTGCCGTCGACGAATGTCGCTTTAATAATTTTAATTAAGTTATAAAGGAATGTTTGTATTGATAAAAACTACGCGAAAACCAATATTTGTTGTAAATTCTTACTGTGTACCGCTGACTCATGGCAAATAAAAAAACTTTAAGAGTAAAATCCAGTGAATTTTTAAGGAATGAGATCATAAATTTTTAAAAGTGCATTATAACGCTTTTTGATAAAAAATTTAACTAAAAAAATAAAATTTTACCAATAGACGAATGAATATAGAAAAATAGTCCAGTATTTTAGGCATGACAGTTGATCCGTAATCGTCCTTTTCTATGAACGAAATGAGAAAATAAGTATACAGCCACACAATCTGGCTAATGGAAAAGTTAAAAGAAAGGCAACATTTTGGAACATCGCGGAGTGTTGTGAAGTGATGCGTCATCATTTCTTGCAATCGTTATACGTTCTTTAAAACACATTTGTAATTATGTCGTTAAAACGATAAAAGGCGACGAAGTGCAAGGGATCACTTTTCTTGAAGGCATAATTTTAAAAATAAATGCTCAAACTTTTAAGACGGGTTCTACAACATTGCTAAGTCCATCCTTGTCTTGGATTTGTAATAAGCGCAAGTCGTTAAGTTACGATTAATGCAGTTACGAGTAAAAGTCGTTGCACTTAAATGATACGGAATTTAACTAGGGTACTGAATTGTATAAGATATTTATAGTGATCAAGTGGGACTTAGCGTAAATCTTTTGATTTAAATCTCTTTCAGAAGAGGAAGAAGTCCTTCTCAATTATGGTGTTGCGGTTTAAACGCAATCCTATAATTCCGCGCCACGAAAGCGTATTCAACGCGAATTCTGCCCAGTTTGTTAATGTCAAAGCTGACAAATTTGTTTAAAAGCATGGAAGCAACGTTTTCTTAGGCCTGTCTGTGGATTCTTTCTGTAATAAAAGGATTTGGAGGGAAATAATTATGAGGTATGCGGGTTTAGCGAAGAAAAAACATCATGATGTTGTGGTCAAATAAAAAGAAGAATTATTAGAATATCAATACATTCCGAAATTTTGATTTTTTTCTAAATCTGAAAAAAAATTTTACGTTCATACACTGCTGGCCGCTATCACGGATTATCTCAAAAAGCTTTCAAAATTTTATTACATCATTTACATTTATTACAAGGGACGATATAGCGAAGAATATAGTGCAAGTTTTTTTCATCTAAATTCCTTATCTATAAATATTTCTATTAAACTAATACAGAGCCCAATATTACAACGCGAAAGAAATGAAAACATTAAAAAGCTGACGATAACTCTGTTGTCGAGTTCTAAATTAAAAACCAGGCCAAAAACACACCTTATAATTTAATGCAAGAAGTTATGATCCGTTTAAGATTTAATTGCTTCCAAAAGGGTGTGTAACTCATTCACTTAAGATGAAAGCAACTTTTAAATGAGTTCAAATCAAATTAAAAATGTTCTTTATTTTTTATTTTTTTTCGTTAAAGCGAAAAAGAAAAAGCGTTTTCTTTCTTCTATAATGAAATCGAAACTCTTCATGTATAGAGTCCTTGAAAACATTGTTTGTTAACTGACTTTCACAATACCCACAATACCCAATGCGCTCACATTTATAAGCGTTCACGGATGCATGTTTGTTCGTTTGTGTGCTTCTTAATATAGAATGTTAAGAATAGTCTGTGAATTCTCTTCCAGTGCATATTTAGCGATTGAAACCTATTTTCAGTTATAGCTCCATGTATAGAAATGTAAGCGTGTGCGTGTCTGAGGGAGGCAGTCGGTTGTTAGTCCTTGCTCTAAATTGATTACGTTTTTTTTTTTTGCTTTCAAATTTTTTTCTTTTTGTAGACTGAGTGCTAAAAACAATGTTTGTGGTTTGCTCGCTAACAACAACTGTACGCTATGTTTGGTGATGATGATGAATATTAAATCTAAATACTAAAAAGAAGAGTCAAAGAGAACTTTTTCTTTTCCCAAAAGGAAAAAAATTTACGTTTTTTTGTCATGATATCGATTTTTCTACTCCGTCCGTGCTGTTAAGGTTTGAAAAAGAAAACAAGCGTCGTGGCAACGGAAAGTTTGTAATTGTGTTTATTTCGTGCAAAGGACAGTGATAACCTCAAAAAAGGGACAACACTACTTGTTAAATTTATTAATATTTTAATTGATAGAACTCACTGATATGAAGAAATTTAAACAAAAAGAATTCAGCCAAACTATATCGTATCGGAACGAAATAATAGCGCTGAAGTGTGCACAACATAGTTTTCTGGACACTTGAATATGTCGTGGTGTGTGCGAAAAGGCTATTTTGAGAAAAACTTAAGTTTTTCGGTTTAAATCGAAGAGAATTACTGATGAATTGACGATAAGATATGGCAAAATGGATGTTGACCAAACCATCAAAAATAGTAGATAATATCAGCCCAGTTCTCTGTGAAATATCTGTGATCCCAAGCCTATGATCTTTATTTGATATATGATAAGATGAAAGGACTAATACAAAAGACTCGACCACTAAAAGAATACCAATGGTCCTTTAAAATAATATTTCTCACCCGTATCTTAGCCGCTTTTAGCCGAGCTTAACTTTAGAAGCGTGGATTAGGAGTCAAAACAAGAGACCGCATTTTGAATTATCATTTTGTAACAGTTTCTTCGAAATAAAGCCGTTTTTTCTTTCACAAAAAATCGCTTTTTCAATGCATTCAAAGCCAGTATTATCATAACCTAAAGTGAGTGTTGGTGATCGAAAATGCTTTAAGTGCTTTAAATAGGAAGCTTCTTCCCTATTTCGCCCCGAACGACGTAAAGCTTAGTATGAGTTTATGGTGTTAAAATTTATATGGAAAATATATTTTCGTATTTAATTAAAGAAATTTTGAGTCGTTAGCGAAGAGTTTTAGTTGTGTACGTGTGAAATGATTTTAAAAAGTTATATTCGGCTATGCCGAAAGTTTTATGCCCTCAACCCTTATCTTAAAAAAGGATGAAAAACTAAATTGTCATAGGTGGGCGTGGCAATGAAAGAACTTCCAATGTTTCCGTCAAATTTGAAGACGATACGACATTACGCAGACAGACGGACAGACGCACTTGCTTAAATCGATTCTAAATTTGATACTGATCAAGAATATATATACTTTGTGGGGTCTCCGTAGTTTCCTTTTGGTAGTTACAAATCAAATGACAAAATGAAACACGCCCTTCATCTTCGGTCGTGGGTATAAAAATGATAAATTACGACTTGAAAGAAAGTGTAAATATTTTAATTGTTGATATTCTGGTAAAAATGATGAAGAGACTTTGGACAAAAGTTAAAAAGTCAAAGTATTTACGCTCGTTACACTTTCTTCCACTTGTTTACAAAGTCATAATATTTGTCGTTGTGATCTATTCCTGTAGTATAAATACGAGAAGATTATAGGGAAACGATATCGTCTAATTTAAAGTCCCTTTCAAGGATATAGAGTAAATTTAAATCCACTGCAATGGAGTAGTTTATAGTACTAAATACTGTCATATTCAGCACCGAAAATGGTTTCGCTCATGATGGGTCTTTTACTGCTCCGTTAGCGATATAAGAGGAGCTGTGTCTAAAAACTATTCAAAGAAACGTTCAGCGTTCACGACGCGGCATTACTAGCGACGTGCTGCTACTGATGACCGCATGGTGTTGCCGGTCGGTTTCTGTTAATTTGTGACCGACACTAACAATCACTTACTGCTAATGATCGGCCAGTAGTTAATAACATCGTCCACTATGATAGTATTAACGGCAAACTTATGCTCGCACAAAGTGTGATAGAACTGCTAGAAAACTAGTTTGCTGCTTCTACCAAACAGGTAAATGTATTCAAATCGATTAGGAATAAGTTATTCGTAGTTTTTGTAAACACTTTGGTAGATAATTTTGACGGGTATAAGTAGAATAAGAAACATCGACTTTTTTCGGACGAAGAAGTAAAGCCATTTGTAATGGGTACTAAAACATTCCAAACACGTAAAATTACATTTTGTTTACCGTGCTGGTAATGCGTTTCTGAACCAACACAAGCACCTGCACTTTAGCTAAATAAGAAGTTATGAGTATTAATCAAAGCACGTCAACCCAGCAAATAATGAAATTTTACGCAATTCAAGAATACATAATATTTTTAAATTTAAAAAACCAAAAGCATTGCTTGAGTTTCGAACACTTTGACAGTAAAGATTCAATGATCTTATCGCATATGGTTGTAGGAACGCAGGCATTAGCTGATATGAAAATATTTTATAAGAAAATTATCTAAAAGAGTTATTAATATGGAAATAAAAAAAAATTGTATTCGGTTCGTGTCGGTTTTTTTGAAAACCGAACACTTATTTGCATTAATTCTTTTTTAATAATGCGTTTTGAAATTAAATAATTTTACTCCTCTTGTTCTATGATCACAAGTCAACAATTCTCGAAGCCAATATTAAGTGTTTTTAACAAGGGAGGGGGAAGGGAGCTCGGGTTTCAAACTACGGTTTCAAAGGATTTCGGATTTAATAATTTTCATATTTTAAAGCGGGCATAACGAAAAAGCCCCACATAGGACGATTTGGTTGGCAAACGCACAGCCGAGTTGTTAAGAAGCGCGACTATCAAGTCAGCGGGGTGCGGTACCATACCAGTGCGGACCATACTTTAATTAAGATTGGTTTGTGTTAGTTATAGCAAACGCTTGGTCGGTAAAGACATGGCAGCTCTTTAGTGACGGATCATATTTAAAAAAAAAAGATCGGGCCGTTCCCCGTTCTCTTTCTTCCCATTTATTTTTGACCATCACCCTATTACACGTGCAGTGGGACACTCATTTTAAACAGAAAATTGTGAAAATAATAAAATACTTCTCGACAAATATGAGAGCGAGTAATGGAATATCATCTGATAATGGGAAGCATTTAACGGATGTTTTCTATCGTAAGCCATTCAGTTTCTATCTGTCAACGCTTGTGCTACTACAACTCCCAAAAAAAATTTGCTTACTTGCTTGTCTTTTATTTTCTTAATAGTAACATGACAGAGCCGTGTGTTGCAAATAATATTTAAAACTATCGAAAAACTTTTGACGACTTTCTGGCTTGGTGCATGTGCTTCCTAGCTCGGGCTATGGCTAGAGCGTGACAAAATTCTAGCATGTGGAACTTTGCTTAATGTTAAATTAGTTTGTCTTTATTTTCTATACAATTACACGAAAATAAAGCAACTGTAAGTAAAGTATATAATAAAGCCTTCACCTGTTTTTCAAAGGAAGATCTTATTATGTGTCTGAATATTTTTTAATCTACGACTTCTTATTCTGAAACTAGTGTTTCTGGGAACAGTGAGTAAGGCGGATTATGCGTTATAAAACATGTCAGAAGAGGGAAACGTTAGTTTTTCTATTTAATTTGGGGGATACAGTTTCTGAATCCTCATAGTTGAAGAACAGTGCGGTCCGATATCAAAACATAAACAATTATGATTCGAATTAGAACAAGCAATAAAGGCGAACGACGAGCATCGGCTAATCCATTTGTGCGACCCATGGGATATTGTGTACCTCAGCTGCCCCAACAAAACGAAACGATCGCTATCAACAGCAGATAATAAAAATTTGGGGATCCTTAACGCAAAAACGCGAAAATATACAAAGAGATATTGCAGCTTGTTGCTCTTATTCTCGAGTTTATGTTGCAAAATGTGCCCGTTAGCAAATTCTTTTTTGAATTTTTGAAGTGTTACGCCACTTGCAAGTTCTCACTTCTGTGTGTAGCATGTTTCAGTCCACAGGCGGTTACGTACATGGCTTCGAAAGACCAATCGTTTTCGCGACGTGAACTGTCAAATGCGAAGAAAGTGTAGTTATTCACGGGAAATATATTCAATAAATATATTTGAAAATTTGAAATTTGAAAATAATATTTGTGGGGCAGACGAACAAGCAGATGAACGCAATCATAACAGTGGTTGAGGTAGTCTATACGTTTAATTGGAACCGCATGAATGGATGTAACTTTGTGGTACAGGTAGATTAACAAAATTAGTGAATTTTAATAGTTCGACAGAAGGTATGAGAAAAGCAAATATTCATTTCCAACGAATTTCTCGAGAATATGAACTACTAGTTGAAATAAGTTTTATTAATTTTTTGATAATAATACGAATTCTTATAAAAATTTTACTAAAGGAATCTTTTTTTCCAATGTACGGAGATGGAAAGTTTTCAAGCAAATCATTTGTGTTGTAAAAAAGATAAATTTTTCTTTGAAATGTTGCTTTAAACCTTAATTACTTTTTAAATGGTAGAGCATTTTCTCTTTTCTGTCTTTTTAGTATTTTCTTAACCGTCATGCTATCCATGATGTTTTTCTGTTGTGTGTCACCAAATTTTCAGAAATTTTTCATACCGAAAACTTCTACTGTCAACGTCATGACAATTAATTTTTGTTTTTTTTTTTTATATAAACTTTTGTATTGTTTGCGCATTTAATGTTTTCCTTCCATTACATCTTCTTCCCATTGGTGCGCCAACTAAGCTCAGAAATGAAAGAATGAAGAACAATTCCTTTAATGTTTCCAGACTTCGAATGAGTGAATTCTGTCACAAATCCGGTACAATAATTTGTTCTTCGTTCTTCTTCAAGTTCTCATTTGTTCAATTGCTAATAAAAAATATTTAGTTTATTTTAAAATCGAACAATAAATTATATTAATAAAAACAAATATTTTCTGTGTTAAATGCATAATTTCTGTTTAGGCCGGAATGTTTTCTTTGGTTCTTCTTCGCTTTCTACCGATCTAAAGTAAAGTTTTATCAATGTTTTTGACACAAACTTTTGTGCTTGTTTAAGCGCGAATTATTGATGATGTAACGCGTCCTCTTCCCTCTTTTTATCCTCCGTTTCCTTTGGCGGTTTACAACTTTTCCTTTTCTTTCCTGTTTTACTGACTTATTTACCACAACAATAGCGAATACTGTTGCGTATCTTTGTTAAGTAATGTTTCGTTATGCAAATAATGGCTTATATTCCATTTGATTGCATTCAAATTATTAAAGTTTATATTTTGTATAATAAATTCTGAAATAATACCGCTAACCACTAGAGCTATATTCGATTAATTAAACGTCCATGTGAGATTCCGAAGTACTTAACAGCGAGTGCATGAGCTCTATGTACTCTTGAAGAGGATAACTGTGGGGGAAGATAAATGGGCATCATTTTGTACCTACTGTCGAAATGATGTCAATTTATATTTATTTGATAATCCTAGAAAGAACTTTGCTTGTAAAGAGTTTCCGCTATGTCAAGCACCGGCAAAATTTTCTAGTCGATCTAATTCTCGTGCACTGCTTCTAGGAATATTTTAAAGCCTTAACATTTGGTGCATATGGTACAGTGTTGCAATAAATTTTAATACTGAAGCCCAAGTTCTGAGCCAAGAACTTACCGGCGAATACACGCCTTCAAAGAATTTTCTAGTCCGACAAAATTGAGTAGTTGGGTAAATAGGAGATAAGAATTGTTTTCAAAGAAATATATTAATTATGCCCGGTGTTTATACCCTACATCACTTGTGTAAATGTATGTAACACAGAAAAACTTAGACGGACTCACCTTTTACGATGACGATCCGTTCAGAATGATTTTCTGAATCGATTTAAGTTAGTAGACCCTCGTGTCTTGTCATCGGATGTTCCTCCAAGTGGTTTTCCGTTTTACCCACAAGTCGTAATCCTTGCGATATTTTAACGAAATTTGGTTTATTAACTTGTCTTCGCCTTTTTGTCACTCTCTGATAGACATCAGATTGTATGTATTTTCGTGGTAATGTATTTTCGTGGTAATGTATTTTTGTGGTCAATCTACAAGTCGCAATTTTTGAGATATTTTCATGAAATCTAGTACGTGACGTGCTTTGGTACTAAATTTGAACCACGAGGGTGCATTTTTTGGGCCCCATAAGGGTTCTAACGAAAAGTAAGCCTTTATATGACAAGAGGTTTTTATTTGTTTTCTCTTTAAAGCTGATGCAGGTCATAAAATTAATTTTTTGAATAAAGTCGCTCTTAAAAACCTAAATGCATATATCTCTTGAACCCGTCTAATGAATTATTTATATAATTTGTTCTTTAAACCGGTAACTTCTAGTCGGATTGTTTTTATTGCAAATTCTAAATGAGCAAAATTCAATCATGTGGACTTAATTCGTTAGAGCTTTTTCTAATAATTTCGAACAAAATAAAAATATTTTTATAAAACCAAAGTTTTCTAGTTTAACGATTGATTTTAAATAACGAAAAGAAAAGAAAGTCTTGAGCGCATAATTGCAATGAAGATTCGCGGCGCCACATGTTCGTAGTTGTTGTTTGTTGTGTAAATGAACATATGTTCGTGTACGCACAGCTTCATCTTATTATGCGATGCGATGATTATTAGTGCAAGTAATTAGATTCTTTTTTAATAACTTTTCTGAGCGATTTGTTTTCTTTGTTTTGCTTATTGAATATCACTTTATCTCTAAAGTACCACTCGTCCAGCTAACGTACAGTCTTTTAATTAGCCTCATAAAAGTTAAGGTTTTTCTGCTCTTCTAGTAAGCACCTGAAATGCTGGGCACATATCTTTTTCTACTTTGGATAGTAACGAGAAAAGTGAACAAAAGACAAAGCACTCCAAAATTTTAAAATGAATTAAGGAAAGAGCTGTTGACACGAGATACTACGAACGAAGCAAATTTTATTTTGTTCGCCTTTTCTTATCTAAATAAATTTGTGCTCAAATTATTGCGAAGGGAAAATAAACAGAAAATATTAAATATTTATTCGTTTTGTTTTATTATTCGTTGTCATCGGAAACCGTAACGGAAATTTGGTACTGTAAGCGACAATGAAGACCGTGCTTGACGCCACATTACTCAAAGTAATACCAAAGTTGTCGTGTGTGTTTATTTATGATAACTGAGCTATGCGTACACTTTCATAAACATTTGCATTAGCATTTTTCACTTATTAACACAAAAAAGAAAAAAATTAATATTTCACAACAGCAAACATACGCACACATATCTGCTCTCTTATATCCATACATTGCTAGCTATATATTAATTTTAACGTTAAGCAACTGAAAAAAGCCGTATTCGATCTAGGACATAAGTTTGTTGTAAAAAAGTCATGATGCTTTTTGGCAAGAGAATCATAAATATGCGCATTCATGTGAATGTTGGGTCACTTTTAGCTGAATTCAAGCAATTTGACACTTGTATCTTTGTAGACCTATATAGACTAACTCACGTCTTAGATCATAGAGCGCAGTGCATCTGAATTCCTAGAAGCATGAAATCTATTGAAATTGCCGTACGGCGTATGTGATTAATTTTTTTTTGTATTGACACCAAGTAATCGAAAATAAGCAAATGATGTCCTCCGAAGTAATGTCGGCATAGCAGTTGACGTATACAATAAAAAAGCAGTCGACAACCCCAAGAAAAGTGGCGATGAAGAAGCTTGTAGTAAAAGGAACTAAGATGGGCTATAAATAACTTATGAACCTGTCAGGGATGGGAGATCACATCAATCAAAAACTCTTATGTTGTCAAAGTTACCTTAGAGTGTACTTGAGTTAATCCCAATACTTATACAAATTAATATTGAGATAACTTTGTGGTGGTATTTAATTATTTATTTTTGGGTTAAAACATAACATCCCATTAGTTACAAATACAAAAGACAAGAGTTAACAAAATATCTTTCTCGGTAATAGTGGAATTTTAAAATAGAATCAAACTGTAGTATGCTTGAGTATAATTAGAAAAAGTTGAAAATTACAAAATAAAAAGAAAAACTCTGTTATACATTAAAAAATTTCGATTATGTTCTCAGGCTTTTCATTTCTAAGCGGTTTTAGTCGTATTCCGTTATCCGAATTCGCATAGATTTCAACTAAAACGCATCTAATACTTTTTTCGATTAGTGTTATGCCTTAAAGTTTTTAATTAAAAAAAAAAAAAAAAAAATTTTGGCAAACGTTACACGCCGCGTTGATTACAAAATACAATGCGCGCGTATTCTAGCAATAATAAATATTTTCGGTTTAAAGTATAATTAATGTTTTTTTTTTTTTTTGGTGCGTTCATCTACACAACTTTATATATCTGCACAGATAAATAAGTAAGTGGGTACATGCATGATTGTTTGCGTTTATGTATTAATAAACCGTCTGCACGGTAATTTAACACCCGCATTACGTGCTCAATTTGAGACCAGTATGGATATTTTATAACGCCCACAACAACAAACAATTTAAGAATTTGAGTAAATAAACTGAAATTGTATTTTATTGTAAATATGTCTGTAAACCTACATATATATACATATATATATATATATACAATTTGCCTCTAAGTGTAATGTAAAGCTTAACGTTGAATTTATTACGCAAAAAAAAAAAAAAAATGTTATTTTAAATTTTTATTTCTTTTCATACATGTTTTAAGAAAATGTAACGTTATCGGTGATCGTCGATAAAGACGACAACGTTATCTTAGTAATCGCTATAGCAATAATGAATTTCCAATTTTTATTAGGACTATTTTTATAATTTAATGCAGTAATTCAGCTAAAACAAAAGCTGTTAAGCATTTTTCATCATAATCAGTAAGTTTTCTTTACATTTCAGTTCACTGATAATGTTATGTATTTGACTAAGCTGTTATAAATTGACGGGTTAAATTCGAAGAAATTGAATGTCTTCGAAAGATTGTAAACTATTAATAGAGACATTTTAATACCTTCACATACACATGCACAGTAGTATAGGCTGCTGGTTGTTTTCATACATCCGTCAATAAACCTCAGAAATAAGAAACGAACGTATTTTTCCCGTGAAATTTGAATTAATTCATCAAGAGTGACACAAGCAAATATCAGATGTCAATCGTTGTTGACCAGGCCTGCAAAACGCTGTGGGTTGGGCAATTATTCAACCTTTAATTCTTCTTACTATGTCCTCAATAAGACATTGAACATTTTGTTCCACTGTGAGTAAACGCCTCGAACCCTCATGTAAAATCTAGACTATAATACCATCTGATACCTAATATTGTCCGTAATCTTTCGCAATTTTTCCTTTCCTTTAACAACAGTATTAACTGCCCATCATCGATGTACGTACGATGTCCTTTAAAATCAACAAACTTTTGACACATTTTTTTTCCGGACAGAGGTGCGGTCATAACTCTTTTAAGTCAGTGCCGAGTTTAAATTGTCCCTCTCCCATTAGCAGGCAATGCTTAGTCACACATGAAATTCGGATTTTTCGAAAACACTTGAAACTTCCAGAGGAGTCGCTTAAAGGTTGACACTTCCTATACAGAACATGGATTTATAATATGGAATATGTATGCGTCCACAGTATTTATAATTGTTGCTTTAAATGTTTTCTGGTTTTGATCTTTCTTCCTTTTGCTAAAAGATGTGATATTTTCATATCGAAAATTATGGGGCTTGTAGCTAATGACTTCAATGCTAAGAAAGTAATGTAAACAAATTTTGGAAATAATGCGCTTCAAAATGTTATCGTAGATAAACTGGCCATACGATGAAAGCAGTAATTCAGTAGAAATCATCAGTGCATGCCTGCGCACACACTTATAATTTGTTGGTACTATGCATAGTTATATTTGATTGTTTGTAATTAGGAGCAACTTGTAGATTTAGGCTGCTTAGCAGTGCTCGTGAAAAAACTTTGTTTCCTAACAGTAAATCTTTGAATTAAACTCTTCCACAGATAAATAATTAACAATCTGTTAATATAGAAATAGAAGTCGCCAACACCGGTGTGTACTACCACTACTAGCAAGACGTTCTATTTGCAATAGCAGTCTTTTAATGAATGTTGATTAATCAGTTTTTGTTTTCAATTTGACCGATGATTCAAGGGGACGTCGCCTACACGTTTAAGCTTATAGATAGAAGGAGCAAAAAGAAAAACGAGTAGAATTACTTTGTGCGGGGCTTGGAATAGAAAACATCTAGGTAGTTCTTACTTTAGTTACTGTTCCGATTTATTCTTGAAAGTTACTATTTCGAGCGTCTTCATGGATTTGTGGTCGCAATTAAGGTATCTCTTAATAATGGATTGACGTCATCATAGTAATGGTGCGTTTCGTTAAGAATTATTAGGCAACGCGAATCAGAATTTCTATCCTGAGATAGCAAGAAGAGAGTCTTTGTAGGCAAAGCCTGTAATAGAAGAACTTCCCTTGAAGTGAACTTACTTTTTCTCAAGCACATGCCTCTCCAAATACAAATCTCTGTCATTTCAATTTAGCGAACTTTCCTTTTCCCATGTGAAACTTGCACTTAGGTCGATTGAATTTTTTTAACTTTGCGCATTGATGTTAAAAGAGAACAAATGATGCATTACATGGAAATTCATTTTAGAATCGGTTTATAGCACAGCGCGCATACAAATGCATTAATCAGACTTATGGTCAGAAGCGAGGACTTCAAAAAAGCCAACTACGCATGAGTCATTTTTACAGAATCTTTCTTACGTTAGTAAGAGCGAGGCATTATATCATAAAGAATTCCTTCCCCGCACCTTTAATGAGTAGAGTTTTATTTTTTTTATAAGAATTCTACTTCAATTTTCAAAGGTGTTAAAACGTGGCTTATATCCAAAAGCAATTTTTCCAAAGCTTTCTGTCAAAATGCGCATAAATTTGTAGATGAAGTCAAGACAAGAGAAGATATCGAAGAAAAGGAACAATAAATTTATTTAATTATTTCGACCAAATATAAATAAATTACATTTTACTGAATTGCTTACTTTCAGTATTAAAAGTTAAAAAAATAAAACAAATACATTATATGAGCAAGAAAGATATAAAATATAATAAAAAATCTAAGAAACTTGTTTAATAAGTAATAAATATTATACAAAAAACTTGTTGTATATGTATGCGTCACTTTGTGTGTGTGTGCGTTTGTTTATCTGGGGAGTGGGCCGGGTGAATTTATCTACATATATATACATATATATATATATATATATTCATAATAATTTTCTTGTAGACCCAAATCAAACCAAATAAGCAACTGTTTAAATAAAAAAGACACTTAACTGACTCCCAGAGCCTCAATAGCGTCAATTGCGTCAGACTCAAGAGTATGTTTTTATTTATTTTCTTATTTTACACATTCAGTTACACATCTATTTGCAGTCTCTTAATGGGCTATACATAATGATTGTAAATACAGACATTTGTTTGCTGCGAGTAATTTATAGAAAAGTACGCTTTTTTCGGTATAATATAAATATTTATATGGTAATATCTATTTAATGTTTAACATTAAGAGTTAATGTTTTTTTTTTAAATTTTTTTCTTTTTTACTTTAAAATAAATTTGCAAAAAATTCCTACAAATTTTTCTTAATGTCTTCGAAAGCGTGAGGTCTAACAGCAATAGTTGTGTGCGCTTTTTCCAGCAGTCTAAGTAAAAATGAATTGTAATTTAACCACTAACTTAATATAAGTTTTCTTCTGCCAGTTCTAATAATTTTAAGGAACTAATTGCCATATATTTGCAAACCACAGCTAATTACGACTAATAAGCGGAGCGATTCTAAGAGATGTGTTTCAGTAAAAACTAATTTGTTAGTCTGATAGCTGATCGCTCTTCATTTGTTCTTTCTTCATTAAGACTTTTCATCTGAACGACTTACTTCTACTCATAAGGAAAGTTTTTAGTGGTAAAAGAAATTTAATCTAATTGGAAACATGTTGACCTGATTATCAGCTTCTCAAAGCTCTTCTATTAAGTCGCTAACAGAACACAAAATCATTCTATTACGTTACATGCGGGTCCTTGACACGCACATGTAAATTCTAATTCTAATTCTGGTACGTCTGTCTATATAAATGAAGTTCTGCGTTTTTGAAAAGTAACTAAAAGTAACGTGAATTGATTATTTCGTGCTCCACACACGATTGTGTTCTCTGGTTAAACAACGTACATTAAGTAACTTCGCTGACATTAGTTGAAAGGATGTATATTTGAACCAACATACTTTTCATTTGGTGTTGAAATTGAAATGAAATTCTCAGAATAGCGCTTAGTCCATCCATTCCTATTATTATGAATACTTTCGATTACAGTCGTAACGTTCTATTTATTTAATGATTGTAATGCACTTATCTTGTTTGTAAGGAAACATTACCGAGAGTATGGATCGATTTAATTGCTCAAACATTTGTATGTAGTATAGTAAATCGGTGTTAGAGATCTTAAGGTTTGCGAGACCGAATTTAAAAAAAAATTCGTATAATTTGCAATGTTTGAATAAAATAAAAAACTTTCACATTTTAAACGCTTAAAAAGTAATAAAAAAGTCACCAATAACACTTGTGTTGTTGCCCGCCCAAAAGCAAGTAACAGAATTATATTCACTTTTGAACGAATAACGTAAGGAATGATCATAGGAAACATCTGCAAAGAGTTGTAAATTAAGATCTCGCATATATACTGTAAATTTCCGTTTTTTCGAACCCTTTCGCGATTTTTCGCGAGCGTTGCTATAAGCCATGGTTCAACAAATTTTCGCTTATTAAGAATACTTATCTACATGTCTTACAACAGAGAGATCACTTCAATTCATTTCATTCTTTTGTTCGAAAATTTTGGTTTCACTACATTAACTAAAGTTCTTACAAGAATTTTACTGGTGTGAAGTTAGCCCCCAAAAATTATTGCTAAAAATGACTTTGCTAAGATAATTGATAATAAAGCAGAATGGAAAAATATACAAAATACTTACGAAAACTAAACAAAAATAGAAAATATAAACATAAATGAAAAACAAAATCATGCCTTATGTTATAAAAAATATAAAAAATAATAATAAATATAATAATAATAATTTTAAGAAATAATACACCTCTAATTTTTTGATA
>KK351061.1:324035-357935 GCA_000671755.1 Glossina brevipalpis
TTTTTACAAATTTCTATGTTTTACAAATTTCTATGTTTTTACAAATTTCTATGTTTTACAAATTTCTATGTTTTTAGAAAGCTTGGATGCTTGTTGGCCAACTTTAGGCGATTTATCTCAAATGTACGCTTTAGCGTGTCTGCTCAGGTTGGAGCAACTTATGATGTACGAGTCTATACCTGTCCCACCAAAGACTGGTCATTACCCTACATTTGTTTGGGATTTGCCGTCGCTTGTGTAGCTTAATTCACGAATTTTGGAATATTGTGATCGTAGGTTGCCCGCTTTTCGTTGCTAATTATATTAATCTCTCGAAAAAGGGTTCATTTGGTTTTGATCATAGTTTCCTCCGTTTCGTTGATGAATTTTGTCTGTATTTTTTAATTTTTTTGGAACATTTTATCGACTATATCAAGGGTTGGGCCTTCAGAGTGACATCCGCCATTAAAATTCGCAATGTGGAAACAAGCAAATTACTTGCTTGCCGTTGTCTTTGTTAAAATGTCTTCAGTTAAAATCTTTAAAAATTTTAATCACTCCAAAATTTTCTTTTGATTAAACCTTTCGCTTTCCAGTGGATATCTCTAAACATTAGCATACCTTCTTATTAAGGGTAAAAAAGTCATTTCTACCTACTCACGGTTTTCAATATGTAGGATTATTGTTAAGAACTTGATTGATTTTTTTAATTATTTCATATTATTAATTGAATATAAAATTGTTTAATAAAATTAAATTCCATGTAATACAATCATTATAATTGTTAATGAAAACAGATTAAAGACTTAATTAGTCCTCTGTGTTTCAATCCCTACGGAATATGAGCAAATAATTATTTCATCATTTCTTTTGAAATACTCGAAAATATATATATATATATATATTGGAATGGAATGTATCAGTCTCTAAAAGTTTTTGGAACTTGAAAGTCCCAGCTTTTGCTTGATTTATACATTTGGTTTTAATTTACACGGTTCAAATATAAAAACAGACGCAGGCTTTACCTAAGAATGAAAATGATAATTGATATCGTCCTTAAGATTTTGTCGAATAGAAAATATATAAATATCTCCCATCAGACACCGAGGGCGCTTCAACTAATAAGAACAAAGTGTATTTGATTTTCGTACAGAAATATTTTTCTGTGACTTCAGTTCACTTCGTTACCAACATTTTCAATGACTTCGTTCACAATATTTTTTAGAAAATGAGTTCTATGATACTTTTATTCATAACAAAAGCCGCGAAGTTGAGCATAACTTGAATAAACGGCCACTATGGATAAGTCTGCCCTGAAAGTTAAAATCACGTATTTATGGTTGCAAAAGGGGGTTGAGATTCTCAAAGAAATATGGAAGCAGCAATCTGGTATAAGTAAAAGCGCTCCTATTAAAGCATAGCAGTGTTATTACCTGAGTACACAGCTTGAGGCGAAGCTGTCGTTGAAGCTAGCTAAAATTGAATAAAATAAACAAATGTTTGCTTAAGCATTCGCCCTTCACTCAGCAGTATCAAAGAAACTAGATTTACCTTAGCTTAAGCATCGTAAAAGGAAAAGAATACAACTTCATCCAAATCAAGTCTACTTTATTCAAATTTTTGCTTTGGATAAGCACTGAATGGTAATTCAAATAGCTTCCTCGTGGGTAGAATTGGGGACAAGTTCCTAAACTTAAGCGATGTGTGTCCGGAATTCGTCTTAAACTTAGTCTAGTTATTTTACTTATTAAAATTAAGATTTTTTTATTCACTCTATGTCGCCGTCAAAGGCTTTTGGTTTTAAAAAATGCATTTATTGTTGTTGTGTGTCTGCATAATATTTTTTTCTAAGTTTTGTAAGACAGACCTGCTGGTCTCTTGATTAAAACCATGTGGGTGTTTGACTTAAAATGTCTATCTTCCTAATACAGACCAGACATGCTGTGTGCGGTTTGGTTTTCTGATGGATTTTTTTCGCTTAACAAATTTCTTTGTTTTAAAGCAGACGAAATTTTTAATCATTTGTCTCATACGTTACTTGACGAAATATTTCGGCGGGGTGTAGCGAAACACTGAGAGATAATAAATAAAAACATTTGTCTATTTATGTGATGGATTGCAGATTGAATTGTCATCAATTCGAAATTAATTGCAAATCTATTGCTTGTCGACAGAGACCCAATACCGTGGTTGGTATATGCTAAATTTTTCATTTAATAAGAGCCATTTAAGGGCAAATTTGAAGTTTCAAATTTCAGCACATTTCTGTCTTCTTATTTCCTCTGAATTTGCCAATACTTTGTTCAGTTAAAAAAATTAGTTTTCGTTTTAGTGTTAGCTAATTCTGTCATATCAAAAAATATAAAATGTTCTATACCACAGTACATACGATCTCCCAAGAGTATTTATCAGACATTCTTTATAACGCGTATGAGCCGCTAACATGGACGTCGAAATCGAATATCTATCGATTCTAATCCTACATTTGTATTTTACGTGATAGAAGACCGCATTGTATAAGAAGCTGGTCAAATTTAATGAAACTATAGCTAAAGAAAATAATTAAGCATTTAAGGAAAACAGTCCCAAGTCGGAAGAGAAAAAATGTGATAAAAGATTTGCTTCGTCCAAAAAATATTAGACGCACTGAAAGTGGATGCGAAGATTTAACCGCTGCATTCAAGAGACGTTTCTTTCCCGCAATCTGATTATTTCGATCACTGAGGACCTTCCTATTCTTATAACAGTATCCAGAAATTAGCACGAAGAATGCAAAAGAAGTTATTAACGATGAATTCAACTCAATTCGTTTAATTAGAACGAATTCAAAGTTTGGATGAATTTTGATTATATATTCAACACTACCCTGAAATTAAATCCAGTCTAAGCCAAATTGGATTTGATATGAAGGAAGAAGTTTCATCAGAAAGCAATTGATCCTTAAGCAATGGTATACTCGAAAAATTATTTCAATATAAAGCAGATGAGAACTTGAGCGTTGTGATTTTATAAGTCAGGCGTCCAAGCACTTTTTTGGCAAGAGATACGTTCTTGTTACACTTCTTTGATTTAACAAATGTTCACAATTATTTCATTAAGAAAAGCTCTCTATTAGTGAAAATAATAAATATTTACTGTGTTTTGGAAAAATATTATTTAATCGAAAAATAGGGAAAACTAAACTCTGATTACGATAATCTTTGTGACTCTCATCCGATAAATTAATCGCAATAGATTTTATAAAAGTTTTTCTCATAAAGCTTTAATTGCAAAATAAAAAATATTTGAAGTAAGAATTTCAAGTTTATGATGAATGCATGAAATTCCAATCACTTTTCGTTGTTTGTTAGCATCCCGATGAATAACTATATTTGTTTGTTTGAAAGGTAAACGTATCTGTATCTGCTTAGATGGATAGACAACGAGGATAAGTGATAATTTTCATGTTATGTTAAAGTCCTTTTCATTCATTCATCTACTTGACTGAATATGTAATGCGATCTTAATTTGTTCGAAAGTGATTTGCGAACCATTTTTAATGTCATCGATTTGAAAGTATGGAAAAAATATTTGTACTTTTTTTCAAATATGATTCTTAAACGAGTGATGTGTGGGTTATTTTGCAATTAATAAAATGACAAAAAAAGAATTGCATTTTAAGATTCTCAAATTTATGATTTAAAAACTCATAAAGCGTTTTTCATTAAATATCATCAATCATATGATAGCCGTTGACATCTCTGACTCACAAAACGAAAACTTCCATATCAATATATCAGCAGCCAGTGAACCCCAACAGTAACCAACAGTAAGCACGCAGAGTAGTAGACACTAATTATAATTGATAATTATTAGCACTCTAAATAAATATCTACATAAAGAGGTGAGGTATACTACTTCTCGGGTATACAAAATGCTTGCATACAAGTGTATATATATTCAGGAGTGCGTACAACCACATAAACAATGCAAACTTTAACGTTAACGTTAACGTTACGTTAATTTAGTTTGCTGCTCGCTGTTGTTTATAAAGATTTTCAAAATATAAAACACAACTTTCTGTTTATAGTTTTGCTTAAAACTATATTTTAAAATATAAAATAAAAAAATAAAAAACAAAAATAAAAAATATACTAAAATTGTTTCTCCAATAATTTCATGTCAAGGCTAATACATGCAGCAGCACAACACAATCAATTCAAAGTTGACTTAAACTAAATTTTGGAAGTTTATAGTTTTTGTCGTTTTTCTGTATCCATTAAAACGGTGAAGCATGATTAGTTCGTTACCTTGTTTATGGCACCAAGGAATAGATTTAATATTGATTTTATATCTTTGTACATAGATTGTGAGGTTCCGTGCCCACGTAAAAGGTGAGATAAGTTATCTTGAAATTAAAAAATAAAATACTAAGTAACTAACTGAACTAAGTTGAGTTTCGCAAAATTTTCTTTCCTTTAAAATAAAACCAATTTATCTGGTACAAATGCTTGCTTAACTTAGCCAAGCAATTGCCTTTGACTTTCCTTCCAATTATGAACGGAAGTGGTGTAGTTCCTTTTGCCAGTTCTTGAGAGATGTTTTTTGTAAACAAACGATTTTGATGATGACGGGCATCAAACGCTTCTGCGTAAACTCATTTATTCTACATTGTTAGTTTTAGTCATTTGGACATTAAAAATGTAAATGGTCTCCTTTTCTTGTTTATTTGTTTGCTTGCATTTACAATTTAATTGCATTCTCTCTTGTCCTCTCCAGTTATGCTAACTGAAGCGTTAATGTTGACAATTTTTGTTTAAGTAGAACAGTTTTTTTTTCTCATTTTGTGTAAAAAAGAGGAAAAATAAAAAAAACATTGATTATACGAATTTTTTTACGAAAAATCCTAAAGAATATTTAAGGGTGTGAAGATAAATCCGAATTTAACTAGCAAAGACATTTACCATTAACATTAACATAACTCTGTAAAGCAATAGGCGTCAAGCTATATTTAGATTTGGAAGCCCACTCCGTCCAAATTAAGATAGCTAGGAAACTTTTGTAAACGCCATGTGAATCTAGATGGAACAACCTCGAAAATTATATACGTAATGAATCAGCTACTTTAGTGATTTCCTTTCAATAAATGCTTGAATATCGATATATCGACGGTAGCCGACCCAATAAAATGAGTCATATTAGAGGCTCTAGTGCGGCCAACCTAGAAAATGTCAACAATATTCACATACATCACGTGAATGTGTATGAAAATAGATTTCAAATAATCTACCTAAATTCAAATTCGACTTTTCAGAAGTATTTTTAAAATTTTTTGGAAATTTGGTACCACAGCATAACCCGACTATGGAAAAATAGTTAAGTTAACGACTCTAGTGCGGCCAAACTAGAAAATTCCAACGATATTCACATACATCACCTGAAGGTGTATGAAAATGGCTTTCAAATAAACTAGGTGAATTCAAAATCGGCTTTCCAGAAGTATTTTTAAAAATTTTTCTTGAACAAAAGTTGGTGATAAATAAAAAGTGAGTCTTGAATATTTGGAAGGAAAATAAATAACGAGATAATTTTTCACATTTTAGAGTAAAAAAATGGTTCTGAATAGTAATCTCATAAATAATGTTAAGTTTGATTTACATAACTCTGTAAGATCTGTAAGGTAATATATATATACATTATATAAGTGTTCTCATGAAGAGTAAGACTTCGTGTGATGGCATTTGCCATTTTATAGTGAGAATAATGACGGAGTATATGTAATGGCCTACCATGATCGACCATGGCATTTAAGCTGTTTTAAAGTAAATCATTTACGTTCATTAGGCTTCAGTAAATAATTAACGTTAGCTTTTGAAATGAAATATTTATGTTTTATATTAATTAAGATTTTATTAAGAAAGACATATATAACAAACATATGAAAGCATTATCTGTAATTAGCGGTTTTACAAATTTTCCTTTTACTTAAATACATTTTTTTTTAATGTCCGCATAACAATATAAACCATTTCAGAGGAAATTTCAATTTCAATTTTATAACCACCGGATGCATTACAACGATTGCAAAATGTAGACGCGCCCGTTATTAAAAAAATTTCTTTTTGTGTGCGTTGCTGCACTATTACTAATGATGTAGGGAGTGTAGATAAGACAAGTAAACACTGACCAAAAATTAAACTGAATTTGTTTAGAAATTGAAAAAAATCTTTATTTATTCTCCAAAATCAATTTCGTCGCCTTCATAGCGCTTAAATAATATTTCTTGTTAATAGTTTGGTCTGACTGAAGGAATTCATAAAGCACAACACCGCAATAATGGATAAAAGTGTCGTGACCTTGAAGGCAGTTTTTTCGCTCTTGACCTATTGCTTCCCTGTGATACGCATGGATCCAAGTCTCATCTCCAGCAATGATGCGTTTCATGATGTCCCAACAGTAAGAAATCGTTGTTTCACACAATTGAAAATATATTGATGTGAAACTCTACATGAATGTTAAAGATAGTAATAGTATCCCACAAAGAAAATAATTTAATCAATTTCACAGTACCCGTGAAGTTTGCATGAAAAATTCAACTTGTTCACGTTGTAACATCTAACATATGTTGCTCGGATTTTGGAAATTTTTACTTTCATATAATGTTTTCGTTACTATTTACAATTATGCCAGTTCGCGCCCAAAATAATCTGGTGGTACCAGATGGTTACCCCAATCCACAGTATTATAAATTCTACTTTTATCTTCAACTTTATAGACTAATTGAAATGATTTTAAACTTGAGCTGGTGGCAGTGACATTTGAGACTGCATTTATTTTTCTAGACAGAACTTTGCGTGACTGCCGGCAAAATTAACTAAATTGATTTCGCTTTTTAGGTTTATCACCATCATTTGCACGTCGCGGCATCTTCGATGAGTATTTTCATGCGTTGCAGACATTCAAAAGGCCTGATATTAGACATAATACATCAATCTTGAAAAACTAGTACGTAACGAATCTACGTTGTTTAGCACTATAATACTTATACGTTCAGGGAAGTTACTTAAAGTAATTTGAGGTTTAATCGCACAACCACCACATTTTTAAAAGATTACACCAATGCCTGGAACATCATCATTTATGTTTTTTATAAGTCAAGCAAAGTGCAGCAAGAAAAAAATTATCGTTTTATTTACTATATATCACTGAAATACCGCAATGTCTAGGTAAGATGGCGTCTTTCCATAATACACACAAACAAAAACAGAAAAATGCAATTTAAGAAGAAACGAAAAAGTTGCACTTATTTTGCTATGCTACTGCCATTGCTAATAGCGTTGTTGTTGTTGTTGTTGTTGTTGTTGGTTGTTACTTCTATGGCTCTACGGGCGCAAGATACTTTAGGACGTGTTTTTCTCGTAACATTGTTAATGACTTTGTGAGTTGTCTTCTTTTGATTTTCTTTTCGAAGATTTGGCTGCCATTAGGCTGAGTATCGGGTTTGTAGATATGTTCTTTGGTTTTTTTTGTTCCTTTCGGGTGTAAGTCATAAATCAAAGAAGGTCACCACAAATTGTAGAAAAACATGTGTTGTTGTTAAACCAGAATCGAAAAAATGTGAAAGACTTGATGGTAACATTAAATTTGTGGCCTTTTAAAGAGAAAAAGAAATTCTTTCCTACTTTTTTTTTCTCCTTTTTTGTGTGTGTAACACAGACGTTGCCAAAACTGAAGAGCAATTAATAGAGAATAAGTACAATTTCAATGTTATTTCAAACTCTTATATAACAAATGCAATTTGCCCGTAAGCAACCAAAATACTATTATCCTTCAAATGCAAATGAGAAAAGTCGCTATAATGAACTCAATACAGTAATTATAACTTGGTTTTAAGCCAAACATAGGTTTAAGAAAAATAAATAAAACGAAGCTTTTCAATTATTTCTATCAGAATATGGATTTTTCATTACTAACCAACCATCTGTTTAGCGGACGACGCGCGTGCGCCCAAGACCAGTTACTAAAACACTTGAAAATTCGATCTAACTTTTATAGTCTTTTTGCTCGTGTCTTATGTAGACGTTGTTATGAAGAAACATTCTATTTAAATCTATATTCACGAAAAGGTACATCCCAAAAAAAAGGAATATTGGTGTTGTCTGCAGTGCTTGCAATGAATGCAAAAATGGATAGAAAACTTGTAAAATCTCTCAGAATGGCAACGAAGGCATTCGATGTTTTTTCATAAATTAGGACTTCTATATCTTCTAACCTCTGTCAAATGTGGCTGCTAATTCAAACTAACTAAGAAGTATTCGATGAATTATTTCCATATGAATTTGAATAATTATCATGTAATCGAGAATATTTATTTAATATTTGAATTCTCGTTCACATGAATTTCAAAGGAAATAAAATTTATTTATTAATATTTGCAAATACTTAAAAAATTTTGTCACTATACAGTTTCGACAGCAAAAAAGATCTCTTCAACAAAGGCCATTCCTCCTGATTTAATCGTTTCGAAATGATTTATTTATTTTTTCGTTAGCACTGACTGCAGCCAGCCAACCCAACCCATCTTAAATTGAATTGAAATATGAAACAATTTTGATTTATGCATTGTATTATTTATTATAAAAGCTGTTAAACATTCAATGAATCTTGCAAAAGCCTAAGTTATAACCAAGCAAACACATAATTTTAAATGCTTTGGTCAATCTTTTTATTCTTTACGATGTGTTCGCAAATTAATGATAATATGCGCTCATAAATTTTCAAGTGTCATATGATAAATTTTTGCACCAAATAAGCATGAAACCGAACTTCGTTAAATGGTTAAAAGAGAAAAAAAAAAAAACAAAATTTCACATGAAGCAGAAAAAACCATTCAACAATTTATTTACATACCTTTCTGTCGTAAGGAAAGGGATTTAGAATCAAAATAGATATTGGTTTTATCTTTTTTGTGTTTTGGTTTCACTTAAAGGGCGGAAATTAAGAAACAGCAACGAAATGGATGTGCAGGCGAGATACAGGTGGGGTTGGTCTCCTTTCTTTTCAGCTGTTAGCAAGAGGAGATGCGCTGCCGATTGCCGCGTTTCCTCAAATAGAAACACGGAAATTGTGATAAAGAGGTTAGTTGATGGATTTTTCACGACATTTTGTGTCTAAATGTTAGGTGCTTTTCATATTAAAATTATCTTAGGTATTAAAACCGCATGTAAACGTAACTCCCTTTAGAAGAGCATTTTTGGTATCTTATGTTTAGACGAAAAACTAACGTTGAGTTATATTAAACTAAATAAAATCATAAATAAAATCATTACCTCGCTAGTTTTGACGTTGCTCGTAACGCACAAAATCCTCTCAGTACTCTGATCACCAGAACAATCTAATATCTAGTGCTCTTTCTCAGATATATGCACTTTCATGTCGACACAGTTTTGCTCATAGCGCGCTCAAATGGACGGTTATATCGAAGGTAATTTACACACGAAATGTCAGATAAAGTGTCAACATTTTTGTAGTAAATTTTTACTCTTTTAACAACATCTGTCAAACGATCCATGTTGTAAAATAGTAAACATGCGATGACTTGGATGACAGTTCTGTTTTACATATGTTACGGAAACAAGCTTTCCAAATCTGGACCCCAAAAACGCTGGACGCTATATAAAAAAAAAATCCAAGGTCAACTTAATACAAGTATTAGTGCGTAGAGCAGCTTGCATTGGGCAAAAGTTATGTTTTACTGATCGCTGCGCTGATGGCTTAGTAGGTTATTCACAAGGCTGACTAATTTGTTGAAATTCTCTTAATGTATTCCTTACGCATATTAACCTAAGGATGCGTATAATGCAAAGTAATTCAATTTATCGTTCATTTTTCTTTGTCCATAATGTGGTCCGTATTATCCGTTTTACGTGCAGTTTTTTATTAAATTTTTTAAATTTTCTTGAAAAAGGAATTTCACTTTTGCTACTTACCTTCGTTTTCACCTTTTATCGTATGAGTTAAGTGGCTGAGATACAGAATTGATTGATTTATTAATAAAAAGGTAAAAATAAATCCAACACGTTATTATCACCATCACATACATCACAGCAGCGTAGGAATATAAACGTTATTGTATTCATAAAGGGAAAATTTTTCTCATGTGGGTTTTAAAGCTGCGAGCGAATGGAAAAAAGAAGTAGGAAAACCTGTATTAAAAATAGAAAAGACATCAAGATGTCAACACCTTTACCAGAAAAGTAAGGCCCCTACTGCTGTTTTTTTCCTTTTCCTTTTCTTTTTTTATTTTATTTTATAATTTATATAACTTTGTTGTTGTTGTTGTTGTTGTGTTACTGCTTTACAAAGCTTATAACCGAACGTTGCATTATTTTAAGTTACTATAGCTGACACAAAAAGACAGCCAACTAACCAGCCAGTCATTGCTTTTATAGCTGCAGTTGTTGTCGTCATCTAACCCATTGACTGTTAAATAAAATTCCACTCAAGTGCTTCAATTTTTTTTCATATTCATGCGCAAAAGTGGGCTTTTGTCTACAGAGCAGTACAACAACGACAATAACGAAAAGCATTTCTATTATAATTTTTTCTTTCATTTCTCTCAAATTAAAAGGAAATGAAATTATTTGCAATTATTAAAAAAGAAATTTTTTTGTTCTTCTATGTTTTTTGATTTTTATGGTGAAGAAGTTGTGCTAAAATCACAAGATAAATAATAGAACGGAACAGATGTTAATAATAAAGTGATGGAGAGAAGGAGGCACAACAACAAATAATAAACAACAAAAGGCGCAAAGGGCGTTAAGGGCGTTAAGAATTTGTCGGAGACAATTCTCTTCTCAAAGTTTTTTAATTTCTTTCTTCGTTTTTTACATTTTCTTTATACTTTTCTGAACAGTTTGAACATTTTTTCATCTTTAACCAGATTTTCAGACATAGTATAAGTTTTCAAGTATAAAAGCATCTTGTTTGTGTTCGTGTGTGTAAGCAAAAGTCTCCTTTTTCCTCTTCTTCTCATACTTGTTTTGCCTATCACGTATACTAAGCAATAAACTCTTTGAGGCTCATCTGTACATAACAGTCATCATCATGGTCGTCATCATCATCATCATCATCGTCATCTTCATCATCTTCATCATCAGTAACATGGTCCTCTTAATAATCACGATTATTATTGCGATTTTGTTTTAGTGATGCACAAAAGGTTGGTTAAGTTTACTTTGCTGCTTTTTTCGTTTTCCTCCGATCTCCCCTCCTCCTTTTTTCTATTATTTTTACTCGGCATGCTGCTTGGTGATGGCTATAGTCAGTGATAGGTAGGCATGTTTAACATAGACTTTTCTATGCAATAAAGTTGTAAAGCAAATATTAGGAGGATAAATAAAAAACGGCCTACTTTAGCTAGGGGGGAAGAACGACTGCTTATATGAAAAAGAAGGAAAATATCTGTCAAAGAAAGAAAGCAAGCAATATAACGGTAGGCTTAAGTAGATTGATATCTATTGAACACTGGGCAAGAGCTTAGATAAGAAAGTATCTTATCTGTACAACATTGCCAAACGTTTTCTAGAATCGATTACAATTTTTTGACATTCACATAATAACAAAAAAAAGAAAAAGAGCGAATTCAGGGTAATTCTAAACGGGGATGATGCTATTCTTGCGGACATTTCACCTAAAAAAAACTCAGAGTTTAAAACCCAGGAAAGAAGCTTCACGATCATTTATGCAATCACTTATCCACTTATGCTTTTTCGCTCTAGCGATTATTCTAAATCCCAGTTTTTATTTAAGTCGTCGTTTTATATTAAATTGTGACAAAATTTTGATTTCGTCTGTTTTCGTTCTTTAGTTTCATTTATCATAACCTCATAGCAAAAATCCTTATTTTGTTTGGAAAGGGTCATTAACATTTTGCTAAAAGCAAGAAAAGAGGCAAAAAAAAAACACTCGTAACAACAACATAAAGTTACAACAAAAGTCTCTTACTGAC
This sequence comes from Glossina brevipalpis, assembly GCA_000671755.1. Classification (NCBI taxonomy): domain Eukaryota; kingdom Metazoa; phylum Arthropoda; class Insecta; order Diptera; family Glossinidae; genus Glossina; species Glossina brevipalpis. The sequence goes on from KK351061.1 coordinate 336,004, forward strand.
TGACACCCAGCATTTTGAAGACAACAGCACGTATTCAGAAATTTATTCACACACACAAACACACGCTTATTCATACAGGCTTACACTTCATTTAGGACTTGTTTACCAAGGCAACTGTATGCGCATTAGTGTGCACAATACATACGAAAGCACTCTTTTCTTTAATTGATGCCCTTTGTGTGTGAGAGTGTGTTTTTCCACCGACTGCAAAGACTGGTTGTTTATTATTTACTTTATGTTTCCACAGATTTTAAGGATACTATGATATACAAGAGTAATCAACACGTTTGCAACAGTTTTAATCGAAAAGGAAAAGTCTAGATTAACGTTGCACGACTTCTTCTTAAGTAAAGGCATTGCCCTCAGTTTAACTGTACATTATAATTGTGTTATAATTTAGATGCGGTTTTGCTGACTTAAGTGAAATAAATTTAAATTCTGTCACTAAATAATAATAATTGAATTTCATTTTCAATAGCTCGATTCTTTCGATTGTTGTGCTGATGATACTGTCTCATAGGTACACTCAACTGTTCCACCTTGTCCTGGAAAAGTCGGTGCAGTCTGTTTTCATAAATTGCAAATACACACGTCTTAACAATGTCGTGTGCATTAACTGCGAACCAAACTTATGCCTACTTATGTAGATATAATTACATTTTACGTAAAACTTTGGTTAGCAGCATGAATTGCGACAATATTTCCTCTTGTCTAGACCATGCAGTTAGAAGTGGGCGAGCTTCGCGATCGGTAAACAATTGATAAAGTCGGATCGTCGTCAATATACTCGAATGGAATGCAATTTTGTATTTTATGGGCACGGAAACAAATCGATTATCGACCTAAGTTGGCGAAGCAAAGCCGCTTGTACAGACTGTACGTTGTACAAAAATTTTAATAATAAATTCAATTGTAAGCGTTACCATACCGCTGTATTGTAAATGGAGAGTACTTTGAGGACGTGGAAAGAGGATAGAAGCAAACTAAGTGTATAAAGAGCAATCGAATCTGAAACTCTTCTTCGAAAATACGCTGGAACATGCCAGGCAAACTTAGAACAAAAAAATATGCACTAAAAGATTGTCTTAACATTGTTTAACTACAACTGCAAGATGACGGCATGATAACCCTTTGACAATTTTCTTCAATCCATTCAACCATTACAAATCAATTTAGTTATGCTCCATAGTTTGCCCGACTATAGAGGATTCTTACAATTACCAAAAACGGGAAAGGTTCTTAAGACTCGATAGATGTATTCGTAATTAGAATCCACAGGCGTCGCTCGAAAGAATAGTTGAAAATTCTTGAAAAATGAAAGAAGAAACGAAACGGAATGGTGGAAATATTTCGTAGAAAAATAGCGTCGATTGCTAAACTTCGAAACTATTCGAAAAAATATATCGTTTCGAAATACTAGACCCGTACGATTCGTCCTAAGCACATAGTTTTTTCTGTTCTTCTCTCTATACTTTATTCTATATATATGATTAAATTCAAAACTTATTTTCATTTTCCTTACGCGGAAAACGCATTCAGAATCAGACCATTAAACGTAATGATGATCGTAATGGCAATGACGTTGAAATTTTTTTGCTACGCTTTGTGTTACAGTCAGTCGTTCTTGTTCGCAGTATTCCCCAGTGTTATTGGTTATTTTTATGTTTGCATTTTAAAGTAAATCACCCGTGGGGTTTATATTGTGAATTTCTTTTTCATTTTTTCATTTTTCGTATATTTTTGTAGGAGTTGATTGTAAAAAAGTCATCGCAGGTTTTTAAATGGATTTGCGCTTAATTCAGGTTATTTTTAGATCAAAAAATACATTCTGTTTTTATACTCACTCATTCACATACGAAGGATGGGTAGAAGTATATTAAGTTTCACATTTCGCTGGTGTAAGTTGTAAGTAATGCGCCTTAGAGACCATATTATAAACGTTTTTTATTCCATTTAGCTACATTTGCTTGCCATCCATACTCATCCGAGATGTTATATGTGATGTGTTATGTGGTTTTTCGTTTTATCGCTCGTTTATTTATTCGTTCGCCCGATTCCTTTCTTTTTGTCTCTATCACTGTTTGTCTCGAAAGTTGGAATAGAACGCTTAAACAGATATTAGTCATTGTAATAGGGAGCTAAAAAGACCGTGATGCCTTTCCATCAGTTCGATTAAAATGTCCTCGTTGAACAAGAAAGCAAAGTTTCTTCTGTACTTTATTTTTTCTTCTTTTCTATTACTCGCGATGTGCCCAAGACGCCGTGGCGGCTATTCTCATCAGAAAAAAATGAACGAAGCAAACTCAACGAATGAACGAAAGAAACATTTGTAACCTTGCCAGAGCGAAGTTTCGCTACAGCATGTTGTCAAATGATGAAATGGTCAATGGCTAGAGAGATCAAGCTCGAAAGTGCTTGTAATTCACGTACAAATATATTAGATAAAGTACTGAAGAAAATCATAATAAATAAAGTTGGGTGGTAAATAAATGGTGAGTATCCGAAATGCGCCATAATGCGAATGTAACTTTTGTATTTGTTATGACGGGAATCTTAAGTACACTAAAGAAAACCGGTAATTTTTCTACTAAAGTTTTTTTACTTTTATGTAAGTTTTAATTGTTATTCTCTATGAAATTATAAATATGAATACAAAAGTTTTCTCTTAGATCACCTTGGGGTTCAATTGATGTTAATCACTTTAAATAACAAATAATCTGAACAACTTCGATAAAACGCTATAATGACCGTAGATCGTTATATATACATATATATATATATATACATAAACTTGATTTGTTGAACTTGTAATTTGTTGGAATAATTATTTACTAAACAATTATTTCTATAACCAGCTCTTTAGCCTCTGATTTACTGATCTCTCTTTCATGTTTGTATAATCACATGTAACCCTGAACTTGACATTCAAAACCACACACAGTTCGCTTTGTATGTGCATATATGGCCATCGTATATATAATTGTGTATATATATATATATATGAGACGATAAATGAATGGATTGTCTACTCTTTGCCCTATACAGAGTTATAAACGTGAAGCCATTAAAAAAAGAGCACTCGTCTCCGTGCTTCACACTACTTTATTTCTTTGAAACATTTCTACGTACTCTGTATGCGTGACAAAATTCATTCATTTGCTTATGTGTGTGCGAATAAGGCTACATTTTATTTACTTTGCACAAATTTGAATTTGATGGATGCATTAAGTTTTTTTTTTTGTACGTTTGGTAACGTACAACGCATTTTTATGCAGAGATGGCAATGACTGCAAAGAAAAAAAAAAAAAAATTAAGGACAGTTTCGCTTAAGCTGTTTTTAAGAACGCAATCCTTTGTTTTGCTGATAGAGAATTCGCTTTAACGAGAAAATGATCTTACTACTAAGCTGTGATCGACTTTCCCCGAAGAGCTATTCAGGGTATAATGTTTCAGTAACAATGTTTCTTATCCTTAGTGTTACGAATTGTTAGCGTAATATTGGTGACTACTTTTTGTTTTAGACTTTTCGCTTTCACTGCAATTCGTAAGTACCTTACAAAATCAATAACATTTCTAACAAGCAATGGTGAAGTTTTGCAACTAAACTATTTATATTAATTCTAACTTAACATTTTACAATAAGCGATTAAGAAAAGCGATTTATAATACAATCCCTTCATGAAAAATCGCCAGCGATTTGCATCAGTCGGTATGCTAATTATGATAAAAATATAAAGAGGGCATGCTAGCTATCGATAGGTCAGGTCGGCAGTGGCAGTAACTTCTTTTGGAAAGGAATTCCCATGTTGCCAGAAAGATGGGTAAAATAACGGATGAAATAACGGTGAACAATAATTTAGGTAAAATATCTTTTCCCATTTTCTTGGAAAACAAATCATCATACAGAACAGTAAGAATTTGTCTCCACACTCCACGCTCTTCTAAGCTATACTTCACTTTCTGGTACATTTTTGTGTACCAAAACATTGGAGATTTGGCCATAATTACTTCATTACAGCCAATCTAAACGCAAATTAGGAGGAATTCCTGAGGAAACTCATTTAAAGTTCAAAGATTCGGTAATGAACGAAGCACCATTAGAATAATATTTTGCAATAATACCACAGAACTACCAGTCTTGGTCATAGTATTCTCAAGTATTACAGAATAATTTTATGGCAAAAATTTTGTAAATATATTGTCCTTAGGATGAATCTTCTATTCCTTTTTGTACTCTGGTTTCTCAATGTTTTTTAAGTTGCAATCCGGCAACACACTTCCAAGGTCAAAGTTCATCGTATTCTCCATCAAGGTTTTGTCGCTTTTAATTAACAAGCCATGAAATTTCGTTCGGTTTTCGTGATACCGTTGACAATAAATATAAATTTGGATGCGAATACCTTTATAAATATTGACAAACTACTCAGGTTACGAATTTTTACGTTTAGCGTTTCTTTGGCTAATGTTGGTTTGCGATAATTTCAGCAATTAACTGCTTGTTTATGGAAAATATTTTTGCTGTTGCCTTCTTTTTTTTTTTTAAGTTAGTGCCTATATTTTAAACATAAACACACACATTGGTGTAAAGGCCAACGCCATCAGCCACATAACTACCACCTAGTAACCTAACTAACCAAACTAACAGCCTAATTGGTCTAATTTTCCGGTTAGGTCGTTTACGTTTACATTAAGCCAGTATGTTGTAAATGTTTTAACTGCAACCCTAACAAAAGGAGGAAATTTCTTAAAATTATCAAAGCATGTAATTACTAAAAGTAAACTTTTCGTTTCATTGTGCAAGAAGGGTCAGGGATTGTGTCTAAGATTCTTACCGAAGGCGAATAGCAAATATTCATTAACATCTTTTTTTATTGTTTCTGAATATTTTAAAAGAAATTAGCATAAAAGTTTTGGTCGTTTAAATTCTCAAATTTTGAGGGTAACTAAATCACAGTTAAATTCATTATGTCGGAGGATTCCCACACCTGTCTACTTAAGATAATTAACAAATTAAGATAAGTATCTTATATTCCGAACGACTTCATCTTATCTACGTGATGTCTAATATACTAAGCTTTCATAAATAGTGTCGTAATTCCATCTTTAAACTTGAAATGTAAACAAATTTTAGTAGGCCAATAAACGTTTCATATAATTCGTTAGTAATAGAAAATTCGTTACTAATAGAAAAAGTACATAAGAATAAGCAACAAAGTTAATATTGTAGTTCCTAAAACAAACATTAGACACATCATTCAAAAATTGTGACAATGAAACAATTTAAAGCGCTGCAAGTGGGCAGGGTAGCCATTAGATGCTTTACAACTACATAGATTTTTAAATTATTCTCGCAAGAACACGTTCGTGTACTGAAGTATTGCTTTGATGAGAACTGAATCTTTCTTTTCACTAAATGAAATTTTTCTTGTGAGAAGGTGTGGGTAAAATTTCTAATTTATTACATGCTCAAAAAAAAATTGAAGCCAATACTTTTTTTTTTGACAATTTTCACGTCTTCGACTATTTAGCAGAGGTTTACGACGAGATTTAGTTGTTCAGTGTTGAGAAAGTGTGTTCCGAACACGATTTTAATGCACCTAACTTCCTCTAGTGAAGATCTCATGTACTGAATCAATTAACATAGCTGCACGTTGATTAACAAATGAATCATAGTGGGGTAAGCAAATAGTATTTGGAAATTCCCACATCTGTCTGGTTAGTACGTTATTTAAATAATGCCTTTATCTTAACTTTATAGTGTCTAATGAAATGTTACCATAAAGATGTCGTCATATTTTTTGTAAACAAAAATTAATTTTAGATAAAATAATATTTGTTTTAATGAGACTAAAAAAAATCTCACATAATTAATTAGAAATGAAAGCTAATACTTTTCTAACAAGCAAAACTACAGATGAATTTTTGACACTTAACTCTAGAAATAAAAGAAGTAAAAACGAGGGCGCCATTAAATACTGTACGCCACTTCGTCTAATACAATTCTTCACTTCACCCATAGCTTCCATATAAAGGGTGTGAAGATAAATTCGAATTTAACCAGCAAAGACATTTACCATTAACATTAACAGAGCTCTGTAAAAGCATTCATCCAGCTCTGTAAAGCAATTAGCGTCAAGCTATTTTTGGATTTGGAAGCCCACTCCGTCCAAATTAAGATACCTAGGAAACTTTTGTAAACGCCATGTGAATTTAGATGGAACAACCTCTAAAATTATGTACGTAATGAATCAGCTACTTTAGTGATTTCCTTTCAATAAATGCTTGAATATCGATATATCGACGGTAGCTGATCAAACAAAATTAGTCATATTAGAGGCTCTAGTGCGGCAAAACTAGAAAATGTCAACGATATTCACATACATCACGAGAATGTGTATGAAAATAGGTTTCAAATAGTCGAATTGCATAAATTTTCGGAAGACAATGGTGCACTAAACTTCACCAAAATATTTCAAAACTTACGATCTTTAGGCTGATCGTAAAAGAACTTTGCTTTGCTTATTATTTAGAAGAGATGGTCGTATTAGAAGGGGGTGGTCGACTCCAATTTAGATAAATTTGCGAAGAATATATCTGCCGTATAAATCAAGCGATGGGTATACGGCTAATCTCTTATAGAAGAAAAATAGTAGTAGCCAAGTACACACACACAAATCCATCATTAAGCATCACACTTATATAAAATTGAAATAGTACAGTTGTTGTCGCGCCGTTGTTTTTCCATATGCTCAGCAATTACTTTAGAATTGAAATTTCTAGTGCTTTCGTTATAACAAACAGCACAAAGTTTTACTTAACATTTTTTCTTAGTTATTCTGGGAACCGTTAGAAAAACATAAAAATTTCTTAAGCATGAAACGAAGATAAGAAAACAAAACAATTTAAATTGAAAGCCAGTTGAATATCTTCGTATCTAATGGCAACATAGCATTAAAGCACAAGAACTGCAACAACTACCGCTTGGCAGCATGAGAGCAAGCACGCTACCTAGCCTAGCAAAGGCGATATTTAATGTCAATTAATTGAAAGATTGAACTCTTTAGGTAAACAATAAAAATGAAGCAAAATTCAAAGTAACGCTTAGAGAGCATTAACCAACAGCTGGTTTTAAGTGATGCTGGGAACTAAAAAGGATGTTATTAAACGGTAGCTATAAACCGTCACATGAAAGTAGTAGACTTAGAAAAAGACTTGGAAAGAATGAGAAAGAAAATGGAGAATGTGCCGCCATATGTTTCATTCCCAGAACAATGTAACATAAATTTGCTTCGTTTAATGTAATCATTCTTAAGAGCTTTTCTCTAAATAAGATCTAATCACTGGCTGTAGATATCATTAGACAACTCAACGTACCATCACATCTATGGTGTTAGTTTAGGTGTAGTAGAAAATATATCGAAAAATCATTAATTTATCTGTTTCAAACAATTGTTAAACAAAAGTTTTTTTAAACATTTTTGTTTTAAATAAATTTATCTTTTGTGGTTTATTCTGCCGTTTTTCAATCTATTGTTTCTTCGATTGAGGTTTTTTGTTTCTAGTTTGCAATGTAGCTGTAGTTTTGCGCTGCGAAAAAGGAAAAAAAAAATCAATAAAAAAAAATTGTTATGAACTTGAAATTTCCCACGTGAGTCTTTAAAACCAGAATCGTTGACTTTGTGAGTTTCGTATTATTAGTGTTTGGCTTTTTTTGCTTTTAAACGCATTATGATCTTCTCTTGGCTTCGCTTTTACCGCTATTCTATTCAGGTCTTTTTCATGGTATTGAGTTTATTGAATATATTTTTTCATTTCTTTTTTTTTTTTTTAACCTCTAGTATTTCATGGCTTCGCAACGCTGAATAAAGAACTTTAACCGTTAAATACACGGTTGTACAGTAAAGTCTCTTCTCAGTAATTTTCGAGCACAGTTCAACCTTAATATCTAAACATTCATCTTGGACTTTTTGTCTTGAAGTAAAAAGAAAGCTTGATTATTAGTTTTCAAAACATTTTTCTAAAAAAAGGGGGAACATTCCACTTTTTAAGATTGGGGACTTTCAATTCATACGGGACGTTAGAATAATTAAACTTACTTGGATTTATATTCACTTTTTTCTGGAGGTTCAAAAAAAGTACCCGTGAAATAATCACTCTAATGGATCTCACATTGCTTACTTGCTATGTGTCCTATATAAGCTTAGGTGAATATTGCGACTGTTATTAAGTTTCGAGCGTTTCCCACGAAAAATCGTAAACAAATTACATCAATAATGAATACTGAGTATTGACTTCTAAGAGAGCATATCTGTACAGCGACGAAAAGGTGATGTTAACAAATGGCAGCGATTCGTTTACAATAGGCAAAAAACTGAACCAGGGTCGGAACTAAGCCGATCATTAATAAGTGAGTTATGATACAGTGGATGTATTTCCGCAAATGTTCGTCTGTGATTGAAAATAATACAATATAATATCTTAAACCTTGAAGAATCTCAATTAAAGCTGAATCAAACATTAACATCGACTATGAAGACGAATATCATGTTACCAAAAAATGCATCGATTTGTAGATAATTTGAAAAAAGAGTAGTCTAGTGGAGTAGAGATTAGTACTCAAAAGTTCTTTTTTAAGCCTAACTATAGATCTTGGTATTTACAAATAGTTAATTTCACGCAATTATTAGTTAGCGTGAAATAATAATAAGAAACTATACCTTTATCTACGCTTACTTCCACCTAATAAACCCATCCTTGTTTGCTTATTGTTCTAAGCGATTTTCGTTAAATGTTATCACAAAATAATTTACTTATATTCAAAAGGCATAATAAGTGAGACTAAGATCCGTTAGAAAGAAAATTGATGGAGAGAAGAAAAGCAAAGTAATTTACTTAAACAGACAGACAGTACATCTAAACGATACAAAATAATTTCTTTTTTTTAAGAATTCGGACATGAATCGCAACTTAAGAGGAATTTCTGTTAGCAGGCAAATTAAACCAAAAGCAAAGCCATAACAACCAACAGCACATGTTAAAAACAAGAGTACGGTACACGAATATTAACAACAACAACAATAAACATAAGAAAATGTGGTTTAGCTCTTAACAACTAATTGCTGCTATCACTAGCTAAGAATCTCAGCATAAAGTAATTTCTTGAAATACAAATAACAACAGGAACAATAACAACAACAAGCAGCACTTTTAATAAAATAGCAATTCTTGTGTACACATTAAGTTTGTTTTCATTTTTTTCGTTTCTGAAGTCGTTAGTAGCACAAGAAATTATATTAATTTGATCGTAAGACGAGTAACACAGAAAAAGAAAAATAAGAAATTTAGGCAAAATTTTGAAACGAAGTAATGGTAAGGGATATAGAGGAAGAGCGAAATAGTGACGAGAGCGAGAGTGAGAGTGAGAGTGAGAAAAAAATAAGTTTTTGTTTCTTTACCTAATATTTCAAATCGAGCGACATTCTTTTTATCACTTTTTACAACTTTCAATTAAGTTATTTGAACCTTTAACCGCGGTTGCCTACAAAAAAAATCTAGGAGGGATTAGTGCACGAGCAAGATGAGAACGAGAAGAGTAATCGTTGAGTACAGGCAGACATAACGGCGGCAAATTTAAATTTCATCCAATCTTCTCTAAAAGAAAATGCTTTCCATTTAAGCCAAACAGACGAAGGATGCCAAGGATTCGTAGCGAGTCTTTTTCAGCTTTCTTTGTTTTTCTGCAGCTGCCTTCAAGTAAAAGGAAAAGAAAAACAAATTTTTCGTACATTTGCAGTTTGTTGCAGTTGTTACCATTTTCTTGTTGTTGTCGGTTTTGTGCACGAAACAAATTAAAATTTGCCTGGTTGCCTCCAAACAACATATACAATAAAACAAGTTTTAGATGGTGGTTGTGGCAAAAAAGACGGCAATAACTTTATTTAGTTCATTATCAAAAAACTCACTGTTACAGACGGAACAACAAACAATAAAATGAACAACTATAACAATACAAAACAACATGACTCGCAATTACTTTTAATATCTATTCTTTTTATTTGTATTTATGTGCGTTTGTTTACGTGTTTGTCTGTCGCTTTTCATTGGTATTTTTTGTTTTTGGCATCATGTCTCTTCTTAAGAAAATAAAACGTTTTCGAATTAATAAATGATATACAACAACAACAACAAAATACAAAAGCAGTAATTTTTTTTGTAATTGATTGGTTTCTGCTACCAATACTACCAACATTAATACGAACATTACAAATCCACTTTATATAAGTTTGGCGGTATCTATGTATATATAGATTATGGCAGCTGTTTTCTTGGAGTTGAAAGTTACCACATAGAAATCTGTTTTGTGAAAACTTGCTGTAATTATTATATTTTTGTCTTTACATTTGTTGGTCATTTTCATATCAATTGACATTCATCGCTAAACAATATGAAGTTTAGTTATGTTTTGTCTTTGCTTCTGGTGGTCGGTGTCTGTTATTAATTGATTAAATATATAATTAAATTAAAAATTGTTGATTATAAACAATTTCGTTTGGTTTATTAATGGCTTTATTCAATACCAAATATACTAAATCTAAGAAGAAAGCAGTACAAGACAAAGCCTGGGATCACTACGTAACTGAGAGCGGATGGGAAGCAAATTTCTCTTACAAAATAAAATGTTATTATTTAATTCCTCTACTTATCTTAACGTTCATCATCAGTTAATATCGAAATTACTTCTCTTGCCTTCTCTACGTTTCTCAGTCTACAAAAAAGTGTATTAGGGTCCGTCAAAAACCGGTGTAAAGTGCAAAGTATTTCAATCTATTCTAAGTAGATTCGGAATTGATTTGACACTACCTGCCTTTCTACCTGTCTGTTCCTCTCTCAACACTTCACAACAATCCACGACAAATGTTGAAAAGGGGCACGGACAATCCGACTACAAAAAATCAAAATTGTCGAGCACAGTTCCTAACACATATTACTCTGAAAATCATTTCGGAGAAATCTGATTGTAAAAATTGATGCGTATGCGCCTATAACAGATAAAAGCTGTAACTCACATTTTATAAAAAGCATTTGCAAGTCCAGTGTCAAATAGTGTTGACCAGCAAAGATATGTTCGCATTCAACACAATATTTTGAAAATTCAATGTAGTTCAAGTTGGTTTGGCATCAATTCTAGTACTACTGGTATATGAAGCTGGATGATTCGTATATACCTCATAACATAAGTACGAGGCGAGGTCTTATAAAGAAAATCGAACGAATGTTGCCTATTGCTGTTACTTCTGAAGTCGCAAGTACTAAATACTTACATATTTACATTCGAGAATTATATTTTCTCGCTTTCCATAGATTTTTATGGATTATCTGAATTGTGTAAAATGTGATCTAAACCATTAGTTTTACCTGAATATTATTAAAGTTTTCTTTTCATTCATTTATAGGTCAGCTTTCTTCTTAACCGTATTTTTTTAATTATTATCTGCTTTAGTAATATTTATTATGAAATATTTTACAGCTTCGAAAATGTGTTGTAAATTTATTTTTTGTTTGATTTCAACACCACTTTCTGAGTCCAATGATAAGTATGATTTAAATACTCATCGACACTCCGCATAGTTTTTATTTATACTTTTGTATTATATTTCTCTTGAATGAAAAGATAACCAACTTACTCTCAAGTCACAATAGTCAAATAAGAAATATAACTTTTGCCATCAAATTTTCTCACTTTAGTCTTTGCTAGTGCTCAGGTGCAATGAACGCAAACTTTTTGTTTTCTTTGCCACATTTTAATTTTCTGCTATATATGTATGTGTGTTTAATTGTTTACCTTAAATTTTCTTAGGGTTTTCTTCAGGTTTATATTGCTCCATAGGAGCGAGTCGTTGCACGAATAGCCAGCAACCGTTAGTCAGGTAATCTGTAAACACACAGGTTTTTAGTTTATATCCCGAACCCTTTCAAAAGTGGATGCAGAGCAAACAGCGAGGAAAGTCTCTTTTCTTTCGGCTCTTTGCCGAGTCTTTGTGGTGAGATTTGCTTTTTTGGGTGAGCGCGCGCGTAACCACAAAATGTTACGCCAGAGTTCAAAGTTTAAAAGCAAATTCTGCTACCAGATAGCTCTTCGTTATGCTGCTGTGCACGACTACTTCCTGTAACTGCTGTTATTGTCAGCCGTGTTGCTGCTTCTTTAAAAGCATCAATTCCTTTTTGCTTTGTTGATTGTATTCGTAGCCCATAGAGCGAATCACCTTTTAATGGTTTCCTTTATATCTGAGTGTTTTCATTTTCAGTTATTTGCATCCACTTTATTCTTTATGCTCGCCTTCATTTCACTGGACTTGATGTGGTTTTCTTCTCTTTGCAATTAATGTGCATTAAGTGGGATAATATAACAGATTTACTCTATTTTTTATGCCTTATGTTTATTCTGTTTGCTTTTGTTTTCACTATTATCCCAAGTGAAAAAATTTCTTACGATCATGATGTCTAGCGTTACGTTATCTTAAAAAAAAAAATGTCTTCTTTAAAGACTAGGGTGTGTGAAGATTACAGTTATCTAGTGTTTATTAAGCCTACTCTTGCTGAATGTAGGTTAAGTCATTAAAGTTGCGTTTCATTTCTTATCGAATGTGTGTGTACGCGTGTTTTTGTGTGGCTATGAGCAATAAAGAAAAAGAATTTTTAATTTCTTATTTCTTTAAAAATTGTTCATAAATATCGAATGACTCGAACGGAGTCCTTTCCTTTGGTTTGCCCTGCAGGAAACCAATTTCGAACAAACAAAGAAAAAGGAACTTTAATTTCTTACGTTCTATACCCTGCCCAACATCCCCAAAAATTGCATATCACTATCGCTTTACACAAAAGGCTGACTATAATGTAAAAAATAGTTTTTGTAAAATAATATTTTGTAATTACATGAAAGTTTATTCCAAATAAGGCCAAAAACAAAATTAATTGCATAAAAATTCATTAAAAATTACATTAAAACTTATAAGCGAACTCTGCTATACTTGGATATTTGTTATAATAGATGCGACAAACAATGAAGAAACAAAATATTTATATAAATAAGAGCTTTCTTCTTCTAGTTTTGTCTTTTATTCAACACTTTCGCTAGCAACTTACGAAATTCGTTCAGCTACAGACGCGTGGCAAAAAATTATTCTTGCGGGGATCATAAATTTGAAGGCAAGCAGCGATAAAACGCCTCCCAGAAATCCATAAGAGACCGATAAAACGCCTCACCTGTTTCCATTTGCCTTTGGTATATTGTATATAGTCTCTAAGAACATCGATGTTCCGAATAATCAAAGACTTAAAAAGAAATTCAGATCCTTTCTATAGAAGCAAATTAACACACGACCATGACTTTTCCTTGCCGGCCGATGTTTCGGATACTAGGGATACTATACACTTGAAATTTAAATAAAAATCCGAGGTGATGATATTATCCTTACACTTAGTCGGAAGAGGTTGCAGTTGAGACAACTGCGTATGGCAAATGTAGTGTTACCTAAGTATTTGGACACAAAGACAAAACCCGTAGATTTAGTAGAGCTACATGCACGCTTTAAACGGGCAGGGCGATCCTACATCACCTAGAGGACTTTAAGTTAGTTGAAGTACAAGATATGAGGGATTGAGCATGGACCGAAGTTTACCTTAACCAAAGTCACGACGAAACTCCCATTCAGATCTTTGCTAAATGAGAAACGATCCGGCTCTTTTTAGGAAGGTGGCCTTGGGAGCCGAGTATTCTGAAACCCGTAGTTCGATTGTGTGCTTTGGCGTTTTCGGTATTACATATTACAGCTGCACTCCTGAACTCGGATTATTCATACATGTTGCTTTTTCTCCATGGATTCCAAACCAGGAAATAAGCAACGCAAGGTGCATCTACAAACCTACCAAAGACTTAAATTAGACGAAACGAAATCTTAGTAAGGAACATGCTAATAAAGCATAAGGCAAAGAGCTTTTATATTATCAGGTACCGCGCTTATGGACTGAAGCACATTTGTTTACTTGACGAATATAAAAACTATGATGAACATACGTGCAGAGACACATCCATTAAACAAAATGTTAAGAAATTTTACGTTTGGTTGTTTACAGTGAATTAAAACAATCGAATTTTCTGTATAAGTGAAGATAGAAAGAGACAGAGCCTGAGAGAGAGAGGAGAAGGAAGGGAGAGATAAGTACTTTTATACACGTCACTCAACTTTTACCAAGAAGTTGAAAATGTAGAACAAGTGTGTATCTCTTGTTACCAGTTAGACTCGCAGATGTAATTACAATACAACTTATGTACGAATGAATGTTATGTTTTTTTTTTCTACTGCTTACTACTTTTACAATATGTTCTACACGTCTGACTAATGATAACAATGAATAAAGATGCTGCTGCCTTTATTGTTGTCAACGCTGCAGCTATTATTGTTGCTATTGTTGTTACACAGTTGTTAACACAACTGCAATTGTTGTTGCTGTTGTTGTTATTGTTATTATTGTTATTGTTATTGTAGCTGTTGCTACTCTTTGCTGTTATCTGTTTGTTATAAATATCAACTCTCAACAAGCTTTTGTGTTTTTTCTTTCTCTTACATGCTTTATATAATTTAACACTTGTACTAATATTTTTGCAAAAAACGAGCGAAAACAAAAAGTGCTGCATTTTTAGTTGTCTGTCCGTTACTCCAACTAAGCGAGTGTCTCTTCATTCGTCTGTTCGTGTATTATTGTGTCTGTCAGTCATTGCAAACGGTCGATGTTTTCGAGTATTAAGAACAGAGAAGATAAACAGCTGTCTGAGCTATTGTCAGTCCATAGCAATTACTTTAAAAACAAACATACTGCGAAATTATTAAGCAAAAAAAAAAAGTTAAGAAATATAAAAAACTTAAAGAAACGAAAGCGTTCATTTCAAATTTTACTTTAGTTTTTGAACAATACTTATTTTTATATCCGGCACCGAAGGATCGAAAGATTACCACACCACGCAGGAAGCTTTTGATCAGCATTCAGTTCTGAATCGATTTAAGCTATGTCCCTCTGTCTGTCTGTCTGTTTATCTGTGTGTCATTCGTCTATGATGAACCTTCTCCTGGGCGGTAAAATAAAGATATCGACTTCAAGTATTGCAAAAACATTAGCAGTACTTCCACGTAGTTTGGTATTGCAAATTGGTCAAGTGGTTCAATGCAATGTAGACTGAGCACATTTCTTCTTTTAGGATTTTTCGCTTACAGACTCCAAGAAATACATAATGAAGATCTCTAAGAGTATTTTATGAAAACAAGAAAAATCAGCCACGCCCACCTAATATTAAAAATAATTTCGGAAACTAATTTTTTTTAGGATAAATATGTTATGGAGAAAAGATTCGGTCACAGCCGAATTTAATTTTCTTGCCTGTTTTATTTGCTACTTTCCCAAATACAAAGCTCAAGTACATAAAAACTGAATGATAAACGTGTTGGATGTAGCATGAAGTTTGAAAAATACTAGTAATGCTGCCAGTCACTTACGTAATGTTTCTTATACTCTGTGAGGCATAAAACGGCTGCTCGGCTTTAGTCTGCATCCACTGTTTCTAACCAGAAACCTATAGTTCTTAATTTATTATACATAAAGAGTCCTTAAACAAAAAAAAAACCTCATGTAGAAGATGAAATCGTACCCATTCATTTACCGTAAATTTTTATAGCAGCAACACAAGAATGAAATTGCATTACATTTGTTCGTCCATTTGACGGACATAAAGATCTTATTATGAGCATAAGTAAAGTAACCTCTCAATTACTCGGAATTAATGTCGAAACATAATAGAAAGTAAGAGACTGATTTTTTATGGTTGTAGTTAATGGGAATGATCGTATAAGAACGCTGGTTTATTATTGGGAAAATAAACGGATGAATTTGCTTTCTTTTCTTTGGATTTTGAGGGAATGAACACAAACGTAAAGTTCATCTTAGCATATCAGTGAAATCATTTAGTTCCACAAATACATCGATCCGCGTGTTTTAGATTAGAAAGCCGACTTGCGAGTCGTTATTAACGAAGCAAGTAAGAGAAACGGATTCTATTCCATGCAATTGAACTTAAGTTTATGAATTTCTCAAAAGTAACTTGAGCAATAAAGCGAGACTAACCTAGCATCAAATCTTTTCCTTATATCCCACCACCCTACTGTGTAATATTTGTCAGATGTTAGTTAAATGAAATGTACTTTTAAAGATAATGAGATTCTCTATAGTCGTTGAATTTCTCTAAATGAACTTTTAACCTTTACCCGTACTTACGCGTCAGATCTTTAATTTCTATTTATTTCTCAAGTACCAAAGAAAATAATTCTTGGTTTGAAATAATTTTTGGGTTTCAAGTACAATATGACGTCAAACACCTAATTCAATAACTGGAGCTGTCTAAGTAAGTCATACTAACCGAAGATAATCGAAGCAGTGGATCGAACGGGTGTGAAAGGGTAGGAAGAGAAACAGTACGATTTATACTTTTATAGAATTTCTAGTAATTAGTTGAGCTTAACTGCTATGGGTGTTTGCCAAAACGAGGAGTTTTATGTCAACCGCAAAACAGTCTTCCTCCATGGCATACATACTCTTACACTACTCATGTAACTTGAATTTTTCTCGCGGTGTTAAATATACGCAGCACAACATAAAGTATAACAGAAAACAGTCATCAGCTTGACTGAAATCCCATACATATGCACCACTCATGCAAACATGAATGCCTCAAATGCCTCAAATGTTTTGTATAGTCGTGGGAAAATTAAAAAAAAAATCACGGTCAGAGATAACATGAAATTATATACTTATCTGGAAAAAATATGTTTTTATCTCATTGCACAGATACTTGCACACTAAAAATGAACATAATTAACATACTTACGGCAATTGCTTGGCATGTTTATGAAAATGATTATTAATTTTCAAGCGTAATTTCTTTCTTGTTTTATAACAAATTTTCCTGTCTTTCAGCTGAGGAAGCGGGCACATCTTCAAAAAAAAAGAAAAAAAAAACAATAAACAAATTTTCATTTAGATATTCATGACGTGAGATAGTGAAGGCGTTCTTTCGTTTCTTTCCAAATCATTTGCATTTTTTTCCGCGCTTTCGTATATTTGTATGTAAGCGAATGTGGAAATGCACAAAGAGCAGGTGAAAAAGACGACGAATTCGTGGGCTCTAGTGTGCTTTCATGTCTATTCGTAATTAGTCTAAAAGTTGAGGGCAGGCTTTTAAAAGAATTATTGAATAAGATTCCTTAACATTGCCTTGGCTTTCTTTAGAAAAAAAAAGCACGAATGTTCTCTTAAACCTTTGATTTTATTTTCTCTTTTCGAGGCTACGTAGATTTTATTCTTTGTATACGAAGTTTGGAGTTGACCTGAAACTTTTCTCTCTTCATTAAAATGCATGCACATATTACGATCTTAATAGGAAGAGACAACTTATAAGATTTGAATTTTTAAATGTCTTTCGTATACTTTTCTACTTTTTTTTTTTTGCATCGCTGCCCTATTTACCGTGAGATTTTTTTTAAAAGCGTTCGAAATAAGGATAAGTCCAGAACATCTTAAGGAATATGATATTCGTCTGTTCTTTTTTTTGTTTTTTGAAGAATTTTTGAATTAATGATAACAATGATACCTTACGGATAAATGAGTTAAGACGCAGTTCTCCTGTAGCAAAATTGTTCTTAACTTAACATGCCTAATATATGCTTGCCGAGAATAGATGTGAGATCACTAATAGTAGTAGAATTATGAGTGCAATATGCGGTCTGGTCTCTATTACCTGGTGTAATAAAAGTGGTTTTGTACGTTGCACATATACACAGGCGAGCTTAATGTACGCTACATCGCAAGTCGCGTCGGGTATAATTAATGTCCTTCTGAAATACGTAAATATCTTTCATGAGCTATGATATTCTTATTCGATGTTATCTATTTCACGAAAAATGGAACGAAACCAGACTTCTAAGGCTAACCCAATTTGCATTTGTTTCGAATTATTTTTTTACTGATTATAATAATAAGTTTATTCATTCATTTCCTAAATTTAATTTAATTTCTTTTTTTCTGAAGAAGAAAAATCCTTAATAATTATAGTTTTCCTATGTTTGTGGTTGTTTCTGTGTTTGTTGTTTTTAGTTTAGTTTGTATTTATTCTTGCAATAATAAGCAATAAAATTGTTGTGAAAATAGTTTTTTCATCTCTTCCTTCTATGCTCTACTTTGGCACACAAAAGTGCACTTAAAGCGCTGGCACACACTTCTACCTCTGTATATGTATTTAGTATATATGCATTAACATATGCATATACTATTGCATACTTATGCATTGGATCACATACTTATATACAAGCATTTACTTCCTGTTTTCCTGAAGGCATTTCAAAGGCTCATACAGACAAATAGAAAAACACGTGCACACACACACACACACACAAGCACACACGAATACATACATACATACATACACACAATTTGAGGGAAATTTCCTTTTTACGGTTATACGTCTGCATAGCAAATGATTGTGTATTCTTCTCCATATGCATGCACACAAACAAATACACTAACCTATCCACTGCCCTAAGAGTTTTACGAAAGCAATGTTGATATGGTTTCTATCTCGTTCTTGCTGTTTTTATTTTATGTTTTCTTGCCTCTGCTTTCTTTCTCGCTCTTTCTCTCTCTCTCTCTCTGTCTTTCTCTCTCTTTTGTTCGTTATAAAACCTTCTTTTTTGGTCGCTGGAGAATTTATGCTATAAATTTTTGAACAATTATTAACCCAAATACTGAGAGTCATATTCCCCTTCTATCCTGCTACAGCTTCGGTCCTTCTCCTAATACTAAGTTAAAGTTAAAATTGCAAGTTTTTGTTTTCTTCAAAATTTCTAACTTCTTTACTTAGAAAGTGTTTTTTTTAAGTCTTTTGTAAACTACTTTTCGTAATAACGTAAAATCTCATATTTAGTGAATTTTTAATCATTTAATTAAATGTATACGTGTTGTTTTCGAAATTTTTTTAATACGCAGGAGTCATAATAATAATGAAGGTTAATCGAGCATAACCGATTAATCGCTCTTTTCTTTATTGCATCCAGTTTCGTTTAAAATATGAAGCATGTCGGGCGACTTTCTTTGAATTTCAGGAGTTATTAAGAAATACGTGCTTTTAAGGGCAAATACATCAAAACTTTTACGTTTGATGCCCATCAATTTTTTCTTTTTTTCTTTTGGGAACCGTAGTGTAATAAATGTTAGATCAGATGCAAGGGCATCTCGTTTTGATGTCATTGTGTTATCTAGTTTAGTCCGGTCCCTGTAATTCTGGAATTTATCTTTTCTTGGTGATGCAATTAACTAAATAATTGGACTTATCACGAATATGTCATTTCAGCAATCAGAGTTCGTACTGAATGCATGCATAACTTGTGTCCGATACGGCAAGGCGACTGAAAATCCTTTTGCCAAAAATTGGACATGGGATCGTTTCACGACCCAACATGTGTCATATAAGAACATCAAAAACTTATTGCTAAAGGAACTGAATAGGGCCGTGCGCTCAAAACAATATGGTATGAATTGATTGTCAAGCTGAAAAATTCGACTTATATTTGGAAGATTTTCTATTAAATCATGTTTAAGAAAATACAACAAAATAAGGTAAGTCAGAAAGTAATTGACATTTTGGCCCTAGGCACTGCCTTTTTCCTTGTCTTCCGGCAGCATATAAATTCCATTTCGGAAGAATACCTTTAGTTTGAGACCGTGGATAGACCGCATAGCATTCTAGTGATGACGTTAGAATAAAAGGATTGCTGAGACGTGAATTGAAACAAACGGTATTCAAGGGGAAGAATGTAAGGTGAATACAGCTTCTGAGGCTTGTCTCGCTAAGCATTGTTTTATTGATAACTGACGTTATTGGGAAATTTACGACATTTTTCCTTAGTCGACTCAGCCGTTATTGCCGGTTGTTTTCGGTTATATTCCTCGGAGAAACTTTTCACTTATTATATCTCCATAGACAAGGCGTGAGTTTGGAAGTGAATATATTCGATTCATCCATTTGTTCAGAACGTATGTTTTTTACCTGCAACATGTCTAAGCGTAGTTCTGTAATGTAAAGTTGCACAATAATATCCAGCGCTAATAATCCAAGTATTGCTAAAGTACACCTCTTTAAATTTCTTAGTCGATATTTTCAGTAAAGAAGAAAGCTTTGTGCACAAAAATACTAAAAAAATGAAAAGAAAATACATTTAACAATAAAGTATATGTCAATTCACTCAATTTCCGTTAGATGAAATCTGTTATGAGCACTCAGTGTTGTATATGCTTAGGTTTTATCGAACCCAAGCTAAACCGAACAAAAGCAAGAGAAAGAAAAGGGCGGAAAACTAGAAATAACTATACGACACAATCACTCAAAAGCGTCGAAGGTAAAAGAACAAAGGTACGCAAAAACATATCATCACAAAAACAATTTTTAACAATTGTTAACAATTGACGAAATAAGATTTTTCCCGTGTAAGGAAACAAAAATATTTGTAAATAAAAAGAAAAATTTGGAAATTCTTATACAATTTTCTTATACCTTAAGCTTTAAAAATTCCTGCTGAAGTTTTTTGTGTCAACACACAGCATATGAAACTAACAACACACCCCTTTGTTTGTTTATTTATTCACAACTTTTAACGCCACTCTGTGATTGTTTTTATCGATCAATAAAAATCTTTTAAAAAAAATGCAGCGAAATTTACGTTGATATTTATGCCTTAAGCGAGGCAACTTACAACTTTATTAATTTATTTACTCGATATGCGAATGCTTTGAATAAATATCCGCAAGTCTATCTTTTTCTTTCTATTATTAATAATCTTTAGAAGCATGTTATATACATTTTGAGGAATTTCGAAGTAAAGGCACAGTTGACGATTTAGCACGTCGAACCAATATCTTTAGACTTTACGCCAACGCTAAAGTTATTCTACTAAAGTGTACAGGTTATAGCTTTTGTTAGCTACGAATAGTTAAAATTATATGCAAGTTCGTCGGGTTGATTCGAAGACGCCCTAAAGAATAGTAGAGGATGTTAAAAAATGGCTCGCGGTATGGTAATGTAAATTCTAGGAAACCATGAGGCAGACCAGGTGACCTCCCCACAAAAAGGATATATATGATGTCCATATCTAAGGAGGGATCAGCTGGCTTAAGAATGTTATAAAATACTCCAAACAAACTAGAGAACGGTACCAACATCTTTGTTGCTGAACACAGCAGTAAGCCGTGTTTTGAATGTTACTTTGGTGCGCTAGACCACAGCAGACTTAAATTTAGTGTTAATGTTGATTCCCAGTAAATTGATAACGGGGTTTCAATATATGATGCCACTTGCCGTCATTCCCGTCCAAAGCAGGTTATTAATTTTTTCTTATAACCGTTTTTGGTTAATTCTTTATCATGCTTAAAGCAAAAGCGCACAGTTCGCGTCCTGCGTCATGAGCAGGTATGTTTTATTCGCTGATGCGTTTGTAAACGAGAAGGTAAATAAGGGTGTGAAGTTAAAAATTTGATATAAAAAAGTTTTTCTTCTACGTCATATATGACATTCAAAAAGACGAAGTTTAATTGTCCATTGTGGTCAAACCAAGTACTACGACAAAACGAAATTTGTTTTGCGTGATTCCTTGATGAATACCCTTTCCAAAGACGTATAGTTCATATTAAGTTGCTTTCGGAAACTTTTTTTTAGTTAGACTTTGAAAATTGCTTTGTATAAGGCAAAATAAGAGTAATATTTGAGAAGCCACTGTTGCCAAACCAAGTACCATCTCGTCGGATTTCATTGTCGCATCATTCAGGAAATGTGATCGATA
>KK351061.1:358309-652445 GCA_000671755.1 Glossina brevipalpis
ATAGGAGAGATATTCTCTTCACAGGGCCGAAGGACAGTCAAGCAAAAGCGTATTGCACGCTTGTGCATACCTGTCTGACCTCGTCCTGTACAGGTAGAAAGGAAGGAAGGATCTTAGTTTCAATAGGACACTTACTTTACTGTTTGGTTGCTGTCGACTGAAAGTAAAATTAATATTAATGTTGCACTTTTTACATTTTTTCACTACATGCGCTAGCTGTATGTCTACCTATGAAAACGTCTTAACGGTAAATAAAATATTATACAAACAATGTGTACAAGGGTAAAAGAGTAAAAAAAAAGTAGCTTAGCAACGAAAATCCAAGATCATAAGCAAATATAGTAAAGAAAAATATGTAAACATGCGTAAGCTGTATGTTTACAAAAAAAAAAGAAGGCTTAACGGTAAAATACAATATTATTTTATGCATAAGTAATGCGTACATGAGTAAAAGAAAAAATGGTTTCCATGTACATGATGAGCACTTAGCAACGAGAATATTTCTAAATATATAAGTAAATACGCAAAAAGAGAACTTAGTAAACATAATATACATAAATATATACAACGATCAAGAAAAGAGCATGGCATAGCGAATATATGTAAATATTTACAGAGGAAGCAGGGTGCTTCCTTACAACAACTTCACGACCTTTTTCAGAAAATTGTATTATTTTAGAAACTTCAAATGTTATCGTCAGTAGATTTCTTTAAGTAGTGAATATATTGCCTTTACTAAGAATAACTTTCAGGATCTTTTTTATATTCTCTGGTGTAATATCAGTTTTCTTGAGTGTGCGTTCAACATTATTGACGTCCGTACGAATTCATTTAAGAACAGGAAACCATTACTAGACAGAGAAAAACAGGAATTTTTCTAAAGGCGTTTAATTAACGGGACTCGGATTTTACCGAAATAAAATTAGTAACCTCATTTTAAAGATTACAAATTTTTTACAAATTAATTGAATTTTTTTTTGTAAGAAACTACTTCTTTTTGTCAATCCTAGTAATTAGCCATCGATGTCTTACTTTGTGTAATCATTGATTGAACTGATTTAAAGGCGTGGTTGACCGATTTTCTGGCCTTTTATTTTTTTTAATGACACACAAATATTTTAACAATTTACGGGATTTTCAAAATATATTCCGTCGTCTAAATTACTCACCCCATAAAATTATATCCTTTCCTTAAGTTTAATTTAAAAATTAGCACATGTCGCCCAAAAGTTTTTTTTAGAGATAGAAAAAAAAAAGGAAACACAATGAGATGCGCAAAAAATTCTTGGTTTTAGTTATTTCAATAATGCTTACATGTTGAGTTTGTGTTCATACAATTACAACGTGTTCGGACATTTTATGTTTAATCAGTAAATTCCATCGATAGCAAATTTAGCAAAATCCTTTTTTAAGACACTAACAGTTATAAATTTAAGCAATTTTTTTCGTTTCTTTTTCATTCGCTTTTCGGTCGCTATCACAACCGCCATTTTCAGAATTGGTTTTTACCTCTTCGCTATTACTTGGGTCACAACCTGATATATTTTTCAAATTCTTATACCAGGCATTCTAGGGAGAAATGCTTAAGACTACGTATTTTTACAATTATCTGACTCCACTAACTTTGCTTCGCCAGTGCCATGATTTTGATGGGCAATAATATGACGCGCATGTAAGAGTTTCAGCGAGAATGGCCAAGAACGGAACTATCATGCAAACAAGGTTAATAAATTTAATTAATAAAGTTCAACGATTTTTGAATTTATATCTAAAGCAATTTAATGTTTGATGAAAAACACTTGCTACGTAGAACGTTTCCTTGTTTAAGGAGGGATTGTGGGTACAACGTGTGATTACTCTGGCAATACTAATATATGTGACGGATCGCATACGAAATGCTAAACTCAAAATTCTGCTCTGTAATGTACAACTCTTTGTATATGTAGTTAATAACTTTTTTGCCACTAGTTTCATTGTTATTCGATTTATTTCATTACAAAAAAGTAAAACTCTTTCTTTAATTTATTAAACGTTTTTTTGCTGTTCTAAAAATAGGTCAATTGCCGATAAATGCCAGAAACATATTTAATAATAAAAATGTTTTGAAAAAATTTTTATGAGATTTTTTAATTTATTTCTCTCTGTCTGTATTTCTTTCATTTATAGACATTTTTACAATTTTACACTCAACCAAACCACATCGTAGAATGCAAAAGTAAACCAAACTTTAAGGTAAGTTATGAGCAAACTTTTTTTTCGCAAATGAATTTTTTAAGCATTTTTAACATATGTTTGAAAAGTTTATGCAAAAATTAGCCATATGTTCTACTCAAAGAAGATTCTTTTCATAAAAAGCAACCAACACAATGTGTTGTTTATTCTCACATTACCGCTTAGTTAATGATCTTTCACAGCTACAGCAGGATGTGTACTACATTTAGAATACTTTTCTAACATTACAATGCAGTACTTTATTATTAATTATATTCCAATCTGTTCCTATCATATTAGTTCCATAATAGACGAAATTAATTTAAATTAAAAGCATACTTGGCGTTATTATTTTCCACGAGTTAAATATATATTCACAGGTGAGCAAACTCTGAAATTAAATTAGATTTGTGTTATTATATCTACGGCCATGTAGCATCCCATACTTACTGTGCTGCTATACATTTCTGATCATCACGAATTGCAAATGTAGTCACTACGAATAATGGGCAATAAAAAATTCGTAAACAAAAAAATGCGGAACTAAATATAAATTTTGTCTTTTTAGAAAGCCCAGTAGCGTCATTATTTTTTTTTTTCTTTGATGTAAAACGTAGAATTAACAATTTTTTTAGATTCTTATTGGTTTTTTAATGTATTTTGAACTACATGCACATAGATTCGAAACCCGTCCGCAATTGCATGTTTCGAACATAACATTTGATTTATGATACATTCGTCGCATAATTATTTTAAATTTGATTTAAATCAAAGACTTTGCCAAACTTTGATAGAAAGTTTTGAAACTATACGATAAATCGTAAAACATAACATCTTGGTCGAAAGTTGAATAAATTAAAAAATATCACTACAGATTTCTTAATAGCACAAAGTTCACCACTAAGCTAAACTAAGCGGAAAACCATCTCTATTGAATGCGGTACTATTTCGTAGCATCAAAACCGGTTACATTGAGTTACTTGAGAGCACAGATCACTTTTGTTGCTTATTTATAAGCGCACTAATAAGCCGTCATGCAACTATTTATGGTCTTCAGTTCAGTTCGGTTAAAAGTTTTTATTTAATTATCATGTCTTGATTTCAAAGTTGCAGCCTAATCTCTACCCTATTGATTTCTAACTTTCTAACGATAACGGATATCTTAGAGAGTGTTCACAATTATTTCAAAGCATTTCCAAAGAAAAGTATGGTGATATAGCTCCATCAAGACGACCGATAAGTAGATATGAAGTTGAAAGCCTTAAGATGAAATTTCAGAAGTTGGCTATGGATTCATGCACAGAATCATAGATTTCCTCCTTGTTCTTTGTCTTTGATAGGTTCGCCAAAAGAAGCACTATCTAGCAGACGACCGTTAAGGAAAAAGATTGCCAGGAATATTTAAACACGGAAGAACTGTTTTAATAGTCCAGGGACTATTCATAAAGAGGAAATGATAATAGAAGATTTATATAATAAGGAGATATGTACATAACACATATCGAAAACAATACCACTTTTGGGTGAAAGTTCGTCTTCTTCATTAATTCGCCAAAATTTCATTGGGCCGTGGAGCTCGTTAAACTAAACATTCGTCGCGAGAAGAGTTTTTCAAAAATTTTGTTTTTTCTTTTATATGAAAGCATGCTTTGTGTATGCTCCTAAAATATTATTACTCTGTTTCCTTTGCTTCTTAAGAGCGGCCACCACATTTGTCAAACCTCGTCCAAAAATTATTATATGGATAGCTTAGTACTTATAGCGGCCGACCTAAATTGATTACTATTCCTTCACTTTTCGTTTGCAGTTTTTGTTTTGTCAATATGTGGTCAATTAATTGCAAATTAGTATAAATTATTTTTTCCTATCTTGTATATGCTTTAATTAGCTTTTTGTTAAATTAAAAAAATCGATAATTAATAAAAATCATTTAGCCGCAATGAAGCATCAATAACCGTAAAAATTAAAGATTTTTACAATTTTTGTTTTTTTAGCCTTTTTGGAATATGGTTAAGTCGTTGTCAGGGTTTGTGTAAAACATACAAATGGAATTTTTAAGTTAATTAACGTCGTTCGCGCATGCAATAATTATTTCAATTATTCATTTTTAAAAATATTCTTCTTTGTGTGAATGGCGAATATTTGAATAAAAAAATGAATTTTCCGCTAAAAAGGAGGCAATTTTTGTGTTATTAAATAAGGTTTAGATTAACTTAAAAGAATTCGAGCACTTTTTTTTTTAAGATGAAGGTGGTAGGTGTGAACCAGTCGGTCAAATCCATTCTAGTAGAGCACGTAGCGCGATGTACCTGAAGAGAATGAGGAAATCTCTTGTGGCAAACTCAGTGAAAGAAAACTTTTCGATATCATAAGAAGACGCAGTTCTCAGGAAATTATATAGATGAATTGTTATTGGGAAAATGTCTGTGTGTAGCTGAAGCTTGTTTTAAAGAGCTATAGGTCACCTCACAACTTGTTTGCTGCAGACATAACTATGACCGATATTTAGCTTAGAAACAGTATTAATACTTAAAATTTTGAAACTATTCTGGGCACCTGCAATATAGACCCGTAGTGGCGTTTGTTGTCTATAATCTTCAATTCTAAAAAAAAGATCGATTCAGATCTTAGAATTTCCTAACCCCGATGAAATTTCACTTAATTGCAGAAAGTATTTTAATTAATGTTTCTACTCGGGAATTTTGGTTAACCTTCTCATTAAACGCCAGCTGCATATGGTTATTTTATTTTATCACAAACGATAAGGAAAGCATTTCCAAATCTTTATTTCATTTTATTACTTCGAAATCATTTTAGAAAATAATGTTTTCTATTGTGGTAATGTGCTTCAAGGATCGAATAAATTAATCTGTAGTAGTAAATTCCTTTAGATGCGAAATCCAGAGCTATGCAAGGCCTCATAAAGTCTTCGTTTACCTAATTGTTTGGCAATAAGTGCACAAGAAATTTTTCAAAATCATTTTATTATTTATTTCAATTTTAATTTATAGCGTGCAGATTTAATCTTAAAAACTTAATGTTCAAATTAATAATTAGAAATTAAATTTTTGTTTAGATTTAAAAATAGATTTAGATACATAAGTAACTTCATAGTACATTTCATTTCACAGCCAACGCTGAACTACGGATGTGTAATCAGTTGACGATAGACACCGTTTTCTTTAACGTGTCTCTGTCTACCATAGCGTTAAATATCTCTTTGTTAAGTTATTCAAATTGTTATATATTTCTGAGAGTTAACATTAAAAGACCTTGTGATTTTAAACTGTTAAAGAAATTAATTTTATATAATTATTATCAACTTATTATAATGAAAAATTATTTACGTTAAAAACCACATGTTTAAGTGATATTTGCTACATTAGAGCGAAGTATTTTTCTCGAATGATGAATGCTTTCAAATAGATATTAATTAAGATAATTACATAAAATTGCGTTTGAAAACAAAAAATGTTGCGGAAATTAATAATCATCGCAAAGTTTAAAACTAAGGAAAGCACTATTCACCATAAAAGATATCATAACGTTCCATTGCCAAGTATTACTGAGCTGATCTAAATATTTTTCTAAAGAAAAGGGAAAAATTATTAAGAAATGTAGGGTCAATTGATCGACCTATTATTTCCGTGCTGCCAGCTTGGAGATGATCTTCATAACTATTTTTGCTAAATTTGGAATCGATATCTGTTGTAGGTGGTTGCAAGTTATTAAGAAAAATACTTTGAATTCTTATTTTTCTTTTTCAAAAAAAATATTAAGCTGATTTTGCACTTGCACAGATCATAATATGGATCGATGTCTATCGAGGGACATGTTACCGCGTCTCTGGGGGGAGCTACGATGCGTCCTGCTCCTTTCGCAATCGGCAAAAAGATTAGTCGCAAACGACAACTATAGCTGAAATCTTAACCTCAAACATGTGCGACTACAACCAAAATGTACTCATTTTGTTGTTTTATCCGACAGATTTCATTAAAATTTATGTAATTTACGTAAAATACACTCAAAATCCTTCAGTTTGTTAAACGAGTATTTTCAAATAAATTGCTAGTAATAAATTTGAACGCTCCCTGCAACGAAAGAGAGAGAGGGAGAGATTGATTGAAGAAGAGGGTTAAAATGTATGTCATTTACATACTTGACGCTCTGAATCTGTGTCGTTTACATTTTAGACTGTAGGTATGCACTTAAATAAGCTAAAATTTTGTACATTTTGTTCATTGTACAATATGCTGTCGGAATTTATTCATATACGGGTCTCTGTTAATCATCATTTGTTAGCTTAACTTTGCAATTTTCTAATATTCTATGCACTAGATTTAAAACAACGCTTACCTATCTAACCCATTGTTACCACTCTTCTCCCTATATTTTTCCTCCACTTATTCTATTATAATGTTCTACAATTACTTTTCTAACACTTGTCAGACGTCAGGGTGATGTTTATTATTTTGTTCATATACATTAGGCTTTAATGTCTTACTGTAGTTATTGGAAGGGGAAGCTTTTCTAGGGCACATATTGCAATTCATGGTTAATATTATGATATTTCCTTAGGGGATTTTTGAAAAGTGTTTAATTTTGTTTTATTGAGATATGTATGTCAGAGTTTCATCTCACTTTAACATCACTTTACATGTATGTGTGTAGGGTAGATGGCATGCTTATCCCGTTTGCGTTGCGATTAGCATTAATTAGGTTTGCTGAGAGTCGATAGGTGTCAGGTATTATTGCAATTACTAAGATCACCAACAAATTTAATCCTACTGGGTTTTACTATGCTTCTAATCTCCCCAGTCTTGCCAGATTTCGTACGATCACCATACGGAGACCATTCAGCCAGATGAAAAAATTTGAGTTTTTGGGATGCCATTCACAGTTTTCAATAATCCAGTTCCTAACCACTGACACTGATGTTTGCAAATAAGTAAAAGTATCTCTTTATTTAGGGTCAATAATTTATAAACTATTTCAAATGGAAACAAATTGTGCCATATTTGTAACAGTTATTTCCAAGATTACGGTTGCGAAAGGAAACACGTAATCTGATAAAGCATGTTTCTTTGAGGCAAAATACATTTCAGTGTCTTTATAATTGGTTCTACAGGTATAAACATGAGGACAATTAAACGATTTTTCCGGAATTAATGGTCTATTATTGGTTTTTTGTTTTCAATATACTTTTATCAGTTATGCTATGAGTAGTTTAAAAATCAAAAAGGCCGAGTGCGCTATAACAAAAGTCACTTGAAGCATGTGGTAAAGGAATATCTACGTGTAACCCTTCGAAAGCTGGCTATAAAATTCGGCGTATGTATCTGAGGTAGCTGACAGAAAAGGTTGGTAAGTCATGATTATAAAGTGCGCGCAACAACATCGCACGCATTCTAGCATGCAATGAAAAAAGCGTTATTTGTGTCATATGCCGAAGGACCTTAGCACAATGGACAGACGGTGAGAAAGCTTCCTTCTTTTTCTATCTTAATTAATGATATTTTCGAGAATGATATTTCGACTTTTGATAAAACAATGCTACAACGTTCTAACTCAATAGAATTTGTGACTTTGAAATGCAGTAAAGATGTTTTTAGTTTAGTCCAAAAGTGAAGATATTCGAAATTTAGTCAGCAATAACTCATTTTTTTTTTTAAATTATTTTAAAAAACGTCAATTAATTTTTTTTTTTGGAAAAATTGACTTTCGCATTTGCATTTTATTTTGAAGCTACAGTGAAAATTTTAAAGCAGTCGTTTCAAAATTGAAGCGTAAGGATAACTATGAATAACATAGTGCTGGAAAAGGGCTTTTAAAGTTTTGTGTATCAATTTTGGAACAATTTTCGTTTTACCTATAATGGGCGTAGCATAATTACCTTAACTATTGAGAACTATTGAGGTGTAGCAAGATCGTATATGGAAGTATTTGCTTCACCTAATCAAGTTGTTCAGTCCATTCAAAATCTGTGCGAAATGACTGTATCATCATGTTCGGAAAATAGAGGTTTAGCACCAATTTGGTAGCCTTCCTTCCACCCAATATACATTTTTTTACATCATCGTCGGATATTTAAGCCAGTAAACACAAAAACATAAAAAAATACAGGTGGATATTAGCCTTAAATTAAAAATAATTATATGTAAACGGAATTATTTTATAAAAATAAAACAGCCACTTCAGCCTTTTACTCAACAGTGGGTACTGAGACCCTATTGAATATCGTTCAGATGTTTATTTCGGTATATACGTAAACTATCTCCTTATTATATGTATGTATGTATATGTAACCATGTATTTATTCATATTGAAATTCCAGAGCAAAGCAATAAATGAACAAAAGCGTAGTTTTCGTACGTACTGCTTATATTAAACCCATCGGTTACGGTTTACTGTATATCTCGGAGAGCATTTTCGTTTGCTTTTGTATGAATATAGTTGTTTGAATTGGTATGATGTGTGCACATAAATATTCATTTAGAAATAATACCTATCTGTGAGATGAGCACTTTTTGTTTGACATGAAAACGTACAAATTGAATCCTCAGTAAAGTGCGCTCAATCACTCGTTCTTCGTAAGAAAGAAGACGCCATCGAACGCAATTTTTCTATAGACAATCTCGCGAATATTTGTGAAAATATAAGAACTTAATCTGGAAATGTAAATCCGTTGAAGGTCGTGTTTCCTATAGTAATGAAAGAAAAAAAGAAATGAATTTAACTAACAAAAAAGGCACTCAGTGACAAAGTTAATATAAAACACCCCATTGGTCCAGTTTAAAATTGTATCATATTTGTCACATGTCCATATTTATTTACATCCATTATTTTACTTTTACAAAAAGTAATTTTACTTTTACAAAAAGTAATTTTACTTTTACAAAAAGTAATTTTACTTTTACAAAAAGTACAGTTTTTGTATGGATGTTGTTCCACACCTAACCAACTGGACTTTTCATTAAATAGCATTTCTTTTCCTTTTTTTTTTTTAATATACACATTTTTGGCATTAAGGTAAACAGTGCGTATGAGTGTTTATTTCATTCATTTGCGATAAGCTGTTAACGAATTTTTTCCTGCTAACTGTAAGGCATATTATAAAAAGTCACTAAGGAAGGTGTATTCACGTCACGCATATGATATATATATGTATGTATGTATGTGTGCAGGCAGATATGGCCACATTTTACACATTCGCAAGCTGTTGGAATCGTTTAAATATTTAATTAAGCCCAATCGCGAGTGCGAATGTTACTTCGGTTTCAGAGGAAACAAGTAATGAAACACACAATGCTTCGCTTAAAGTGAACCTTGGACATCGGCCAACAAGAACTATTTGTTAGTAAGTTTTTTTTTCAACTTTTTATTAATTTTGGGCAAGCGAATGGAACTCTGTGCAAATTTCGGACCAATATTGATCAAGTAACTTAAGTGAAGTATGACGTTTTTTATGTTTCAAGGTTGTCTTGATCATTTAAGCTTCTGTCTAGATTGTTCTGACATTAAAAACACCATCAGGAGGAAATGATTGTAAGCAATATGAATATGATAGTAAAAATGACTGCAATATTTTAGAGGTGAAGTTTACTATAATTAAATAATAATTAATTTTTATTTCGAAGAATATGAAAAACATATCAAATATCGTACATCGTGTGGTCGTATACGATTCAAATTTTTCAGATTTGTTTTACATGCCAAAATATTAATTCCGGTTTTTGTGGTAAAATGTTGGAAATTTCAATGTTTTTTACATAAAGGATCTTTTGAAACGGGGCGTACGGAGCGTGGTCCTAAAAGTGATCTGATCGGATCCATTTTCAAACAGACAGACAAACAAACCTAAATCGATTCAGAAAATTATTCTGAATAAATCGATATAATAAAAGGTCCACCTTTACCCACCATTAGGAACATTAGACGCCAAAACCGGCGAAATCAACTACATAAAGGGTCTTTGTTTACGGATGCAATTTTTTTGTTTAAGATCTAGAACTTCAAGAGCTTTTCCACATCTTCAAAAGAGATTTGTAAAAATACTTCAAATGTCGCGACTATTGAGTATTTTCTCAGAGAAGAACTCTAAAGTGTTTTTTTTTCGTTAATATTCTTTTCTCAGCTAAAGTTTTGCTTTTATTTTTGATTGGTTTTATTTTTTTTTTTTTTTTGTGGTCAAGGTTATTCAAGTGGTTAAATTAAATGATTAACTTTTCAGTTTCGTTATCAACATTCTTTGTATGTTCTTGTTTGTTGAAGTATGTTTTGATTACCTTAAAAAAAAAACACAAATGCGTCATTAATACCTTGACATATACTTTGAAAGCGATGTTATAATATGTACTCGAGTCTTTAAAAACAAAGTCGGTTTATCAAAATTTAAGTACGTACTTGATAAACCGCAAGGTGCATACAATTCAAGAATAATGCGCATATCTGAGGCATTTCGATATTTGACTTACTGGCCTTAACCTACTGATAGTGCCGGACTTGAGTTTCTCTCAGCAGAACTTATTTTAATGGATTGGTAGAATTTACTTATGGTAAATTTACTAACGGTTGTTTACAAGCATTCAGTTCTCTCAACTGATGTGATTACCTTAACCATAACGAATTGTCCATACGAAAATCCTGGTCCAAAGAAAAACATGTAAAACATAAATAAGTTTTAACGTTAGGAACCAACATTTTTTCTTTTTTTTTTTAATTTTCTGATTCATGTCTTTCATTAAATTCCCTAATATCACATTGTATCCGAAAATTCCTCCTCGAACGACGATCCGTGATAGGTTGACTTTTTTATTAATTCCTTACATCATATCGCGAACAAACGACGTACCTGTAACTATGTATCTCTTTTTAACTCAAGACCTCTCAAAATATGGCAACTGTGGAATTATCTCAAAAACACAACATAAGCGATATATGCAAAGTTGCGATAGTGTCGTCGAGCACGCTATTCTTGAATATAATACTTGGGCTAATACCAGTTTTTATCTGGATTTGACGGTGCCTATGCAGACTACGGTAGAAATGTTACATCAGATGGATTAATTGAAGAATTGTTGAGAGACAAAAAACTGGAAATGCAAAGCAATGTTTATAAAAGCGGTTCTACGAAAGAGGGCAGAAGCGAAATGCACTTCAAATTCTCTTTAGAAGGGAATGGCATACGTAGCAATAGTTGTTAACTAAACTTGCATAAAAGCTCATTCTGAAATAATTGCGAAAATAGTTCCATGAAGGATTTACATTGAAATCATAACAAAAAATGTAAAAGCAGTAAAAATTCGTTATAATAGAACAATTGGTTTTTGGATAACACATAAAATAAAGTACGTAAGATTGTCGTTTTTTTTTACTTTTAAGTAACGGAATGGAAAAATAAAACTTCAACATACGTGAAGGTGTGTATACATACAAGAGTTATCTCGAAATTATCCTTAATGCTGAATTGAATAAACAACTAACTCAGTTCAAAGACACGTCTCTACTTACTATAACAGTTGATATTTATCGTAGACAATTTAGATCTTTGAATTTCGTATTACGTTAAAATTAATGATTCGCCCGAAGTTGTGAAAAATCTGTTCAAATGTAAAAGTAATCTCTAAAGTAATATCTAAGGTTGTTTGCTTGCTTCTTTTCCAACCGACACTTTTGTAATTACCATGTCTTAGCATAAGTCCGGACGTCTTTTTTAAATTTTTACTTTTATTGTTGATAACTGGCAATCTAATGCAGAAGCCTGTAGAAGAAGCCTGCAAATGAGCAAAAAATGTAAACAATTAAATAGATTTATCATGTAGACGATACACTTCCACTTCTTTAAATAGCAAAACCAACCCATTTAGCAGAGGATAAGCAAAAAAAAAAAAAATTGAAAACTTCTTGCTTATCTCGGTTTGACTAGTATTCATGTCTCTTTTTGTAAGTCTCTGATAACATCATGTTGCATGGACTCAAAAAAAATCTTATAGAGACCAAAACATTTAAATCATCAATTTGATCGCAGTTAAAATCTATCAATCATTTAAGCGTAGATGTAAGCACACACGCACACACTCTTCCGTACTTAATTCAATTTATTATAAATTGATTTGCAATTATAATGAAAAACAGACAAATCTACCATAAGAGGAACTTTTTCATCTAAGCATGCATTTATGCATACGTACAAAGTCAAAAAGAAAAGGATATATCAGTCATTAAAATCTACACATATCGCGTTTATGAAAAAAATTCACCTCTACAGCATTAAAGAAGACAGAAAAAGAAGAGGGGAAAAGCCACAATAGAATACCATTGAAATTCTAGGCAAGAAATTTTGTGGTGTCTTTGTGGTTGTGTTGCGAAATTCTTAGCGTATGCGTGTGTGCGCATGTATGTACTTGTATGTTGGCTCGTCTTTATTCTCTACAAAAGACTTTTCTTCATTAATCTCGTACGTATGTGTACAGACTTTCTTTTCTGCATGCTGATGATGATGATGTGGTGGTTGCGTTGCTGTTATTGTGTTGCTGATGATATTACCAAACACAACAACAACTTGATTGAAATTATACGTGACTGGAAAATAATTCTTAACAATTGTTATTTTTTTCCATATATGTACGTTTGAAATTTTTTTCTTAACCAGTATACGTTGGTACGCGTTAGTTAAGTTTGCAGTTCATTTAAAAAGTTTGACAAATAAACGCAGAGTACACTAAGTTCGAGCGTAATAAATGTGTAGTGAAAAATATTTAGCTGACTATTGTGCGTTTTCTTTTTTTTTTTTTTTTAAATTCTTTTCATATAAGAACGAAAGTTCGAACATTCATCTTTGCAATCAGCTAAGATGTCGTAGCAATCAAGTGAGGATATGTTGTTGGCATTCAGTTTTGCATCCAAAAACGTTCGTGTAAGAATCTTATAAGCATTTTTGCAAAATTGAGAATTGCAAAGACGCACGGACAGCAACGGATGAATTTTAAGGATCTAACTATAGAATGAACAAATGATACGACATTTTTTTGCATTTTATCCTTGGTGCAGGGGGCAAAGATTGTTCAACTAAAAAGCTGAAACTTTATTTTTTTTTATATAAATTTTTAGTGTAATTTAACCTTCTTTTCTCTTCTGCAAATTACTTACTAATTATGAAACATAAAATATGCTTTACTTGCATTTACAAGCATATGTTTACCAAAGAAGGCTTGTTTTAATTTTTCTTTTTTTTTTTTTTTTTTTTTTTTTTTTTTTAAATAAGAAAAATATAAATATAAACGTACGTGTAGTAAATGTTTTCTATTTAAGAAGGTCATTAAACTTTGTACAAAACACTTATTCTGTGCAAACACGTACAAATATACCCAACATGCATAGATAGATTTTTGCGTTCACGTTATATCTGCGAAAGGGGAAATGAATGGTTGATGTTGTAGATGCGAGCATGTGTACAGAAATATGTGTTTTTAATACTGCAAATCTCATACTAATAATGTACATAATTGTATGCATAACTCTTTTCCTTTCTCCCGCAATCTTACTCTCTCTTAGCCGCCCCTATATTTCAACGTTGATACTTGAGTTTATTATTAATTTGAACTTAAGAAATCAAAAATGTACTTTTTCAACAGTCAAAGTACTTTTTTTACTTATTAATTAAACTACTGAAGGAGGCCTCTTCCTGAGAACAATTTTGGGGTATTGTACTTGGTTTCAGACTGTACGAAGCGAAGTGCTTCTGCTCAAGAACTGATAATATTTCCAGCTCATTTTTTGCACAAAATATGGCCCAAACAAACCAGAAGGTTCTGCAATTTCTAAGAGAACTTGCTTCCTTTCCAGTATTCGAATACTCTGCCAACATTTCGCAAACTTATTCCAAAAGCATTCATATCTCAATTCACCTTAAGATTAAAATTTGATTAAGTTATCTCCTTCACAGTCTTCGAATAGCTTCTAACCAAAAAGTAATCGAGTTTGTGTTTACAAAGTTTCTGCTTGAAAGGATTCTATTTTACATAGATTTATTTAAAAGAGGCTTTAGAACTTCCTAAAAGTTAAATGTAATATAATAAAAAGGTAACCATGAAGTCACCATCTTAACGGATCAATTTCGATTTTTTGAATACGCAACATGAAAAAGTTATTCCGTCCAACTGTGCAGCTCTCTGTCCTCTCGTGTTTTTATTTAGATATGACAGTATTTAATTAAGAATAACTAATTACTTTACAACTGTAATTTCTTTCTTTCAACTTTCTGTGTCCCAGGAGATCTGGGGAGATCGATAATCACAAGAGAGAACCATTGGTTGCATTAGCACAGCTCTCGTTAAGCCAGATAAGAAAACTATCGAAAAGGAGACTTTGTTACATTAAATCTTGTATCTAAATAAGCTTGCAGCGTAGCAAGATGATCCGAATTTTTAGTTGAGCATAAGAAGAGTTCTCGTTTTTTTTATTTAGAGGTTAATTACTGATCCATTCCAAATTTGTACTCTTCTGCTTACGTCACTTCCCTCTTTTCATGAAGTAAAGGAGTAAACACTCCGAAACGAGAACGTTCTTCGTAAAAAGGTATGTTTCGTCATCTTAGGTATAGCAAACACG
This sequence comes from Glossina brevipalpis, assembly GCA_000671755.1. Lineage (NCBI taxonomy): Eukaryota > Metazoa > Arthropoda > Insecta > Diptera > Glossinidae > Glossina > Glossina brevipalpis. The sequence continues at coordinate 373,130 of KK351061.1, forward strand.
AAAAGGTGTTGTAAGGAAGATCGAAAAAATGTGCGTGTGCAGTCGTATTGACACGTTAATCTCGATTCAATTTCGTACGAAATATAAGACAAAAGTACAATTGTACCGTATTTATCATCTCTGTTAAAGGTTTGCTTTTGTTGCCGAGTACGAGTACGACGAGTATTTGTCTACAAATCTTCCTCTATTATATGATAAAACCAAAACGTGTATTTGTGTATGTGAGTAGGTATTTAATATACAATATGCAAAAGAAGATTCACTCAGTCATTCGCAAAACACGCATGCAGACGACTAAGTTCTAAAGCATATTGAAATAATAATAATAAGAATACCAGAAAAGAAAGATATATTTTTGCGTTTGGTAGCTTTTAAAACAACGTATCCACGACGAGCGGCACAAGTCGTCGACAAGAACAACAAATATGAAAAAAAAACAGAATAAGCAGAATAAGCAGAGACAAATAGGTTGAAAAAAAAACATAAAATTTTAACAAACGACAGCAGACTGCTAACGAAACATAGGCTTATGTACACAACATTTATTTGTTTAATACACTTTTTTCTTTATATTGTTATTAACACTTATGCACAGGCGTACGCGTTCTGACTTAAAGCGTTTTTTCGTAAAGGAAATCTTCACTTATCTCTTAGGCTAACGAAAACAACAATAAGCAAACCAAAGAATGCTATTATTTTTCTTAGAATTTTCCACTCATTTTGTAATGCAATCTTAAAGCAAATATTTATTATAATGCGATTGTCTGGAAATGTATGTGAAAAGACTCGACAATGTACGTTCAGCCAAAGGTTTAAAGTGATAATACAGAGAAAGTCAAACCAAAAAGGAAAAAAAATAATTAGTGCAATGAGTTTTTAATCTAATCAACCTGAGGGGAATATAAACAACGTATACGTGCATATAGTCAAAGACTGCTTTAATGTATTGAGTTGGTAGTGGCAACTTGCTACCTTCTTTTGGAACGGCCGGCCGACAAGAGTGTAATATTAGATATTTCATTTGGTTTGTCTCCTCCGACCACATACTCGTCAGGAAGATATGGAAGCAGGTATTTGTCCAACGATGTTTTCGTGAATTTGTTATTTTCGAACGCCATTGGATGTATTTTGAAAAATTATGCCAAAATCATGTTTTTTTTTTTTTTTTTTTTTTTGGATAAATATATTCAGAGTGAATGTTTTGACAATTATCTATATCAGCTTTTCATTTCTTTTTTTGAGTTACAATTAATGCGCATAATAACTGAAGAAGAGTGAAGCTGTAGAAATCTTTTCACAGTAAATAGACGATATAATAGTACGATATCAAGGAGAAGTATAAAAATTAGTAATAAATTAGTTATTAAATTTAAATTAAGTTTTTTAAATGTTTATTTTGTAATGAAAATGTTCTTCTGATTTATTTACAGTTTCAATCAATGCAAGCAAAGCAAAGTATTCCAAAATCAAGGCATCCACTCAAGCCGAGCAACAAACCACTAAATTTAAAAATGTATGCAACACTTGAACAATTTATGGGCGCTTTTGCAACTGCAATTAAATTAACTTGAAGCAACAAAAACGCATAAATTTCATTAATCAGGAAAATTAAAAGAAAACTAACAACCACCGCAACATAAAAGTCAATTTAAACACTCATTTCGAAATAAAATAAATAAAAATAGCAAATAAAAAAAATTCCAACTTAGAATTACACTTTGCGAGAAGAAGGAAGGTTCACAAGAAATTGGCGTAAATTTCTAGCACAATCTTTTTTTTAAATCAATTAAATTGCAAATATTTGACATAAAAAACATTCAAAATTACGGCGTATCATCCACCGACACCGAAAGTCAAACAGAACCCGGCCAATATGGACAGTGGGTCTGGGCCGGGTTTTGACGATGAACCCCCACCAGAGCCACGTGACGGTTGGTTGCTGGTGCGTATACATGTGCCAGAGCTAAATGTCTACAAATGCCTACAATTTCCCTCCGATAAATTGGTATGGGACGTGAAACAGCAGGTGTTGGCCTCATTACCAAAGGTAAGTTTTAACTAAACATGTACATACGTTATTATATAAAAAGAAACATTAAATTTTGATTAGGAAAAACATGTTTGCATTTATATTCGTTTGTTTTACTAGTCATTTTAATTTTATTTTTTTTATTTTAAACCACATTTTTTTGCATCTCTGTATCTACCATTCGAGAGTGGCGGTATATTCATTAGCTCTGCACTTAAGCAACTCCCAAGATTCTCTTTCAGATACCACCCGATATCCTCTGTCCGCCTTTTTGTTATTCATGTTTAAAGCTATGACGGCTACCGGGTCAATCATCTTCGCCCTCAAGAACGCAAAAGCTCAATTATTGTTTAAGTTTAACATATTGCGTCTTGCCGATAAGCTTAGATGCGTGCGTTTTCTCTGCTTGCCTCTGATTTACTTTTATATTATTATTATACCCACTGTCATAATGCATAAATATTCCTGGTCGCATCAAGTCTATTTAATGTTGTACGTTCGTCAGATCCATGGGTGAACTGCTTACAGTCACAAATACGTAGATAGTAAACCGAAGTTTGGCTTTGTATCTGTTACTTAGACATCACAGCAAAGGAACCATTAGTTCTTATTCGCTATAAATATTTCACTGAGACCGTATATCGTCGATGAAAAAATCAGCTTGTAATCAAATCAGAACAACAAAAGTAAAAAGATTGTAACTTGAACCTCGTAGAAATTCTTCAGAGTCCGTTAAAAAGCAATTGACACAACTAGAGCTAACAAAACATTCCGATATTCTAATGCTTTGGTGGTGGGTGCCAAAGATACTTTTTTACTTCTTTTTAATTATCTCAGAAATTCTTCTTTTATTATGTTCTCCTGTTTGTAAAAAATCAATTCTTGCAGTTGCATTTATGAGCATTTTTCGTTTACTTTCTCGAATATTAATTAAAAATATTGATTAATATTCGGTTTGATTTCTTACTTTATTAACTCATCGTTGTTATCATTATGATCATTATTTTGAACGACATTGTTTTGTTCGTGTTTTCTATAGACTGCCTTTATGATTGCGAATGACTGTACGTGTAACTAATTTTATTAAAAAATATACGTATGTTTGCTTGTTAGGATACCCTCATAGCTATTACTACTAATTATTTACTTTCATTCACTAACAAATTCAATCAATTTTCTTGTGTTAGAAATTCATTACTGATGATCAATTTCTGAAAAGTAAGTCATTATCAGTAGTATGCTTTGAATTTCATGTACAAATTGAACGAATTTTAAACTTTTCCTTCCTTAGCCAAAGTGATTTTAAGGTTTTAAATAGACAACATTGATATAATGCTTAATATATATCTGCTTCAGTAATAAAAGACTAATGAGTTTGATTAATTTTGTAAGTAATAGTTCACAGTAGCGGCTTGCAGATGTTAGAAAGTAGGTTACGACTCCTTTTCGCTACGTATTGTGATCCAAATTTTATTTGAAAATCTAATACTAAATGGTTGATTAATTGTAGTATTAGCTTTGAAGTTGTATTTTAATTATGATATAAGTTTTCCATAATCGAAACTAATAAAAGAGTTTAGATTTACAAGAAGGCTGATTTATAAGTTTAACTGCAACTGGAGGGTCGGCAATGTTACGATATTTAATTAAAATTAATTAAAATTTGTTAGTACTACACATACTAATTTTAAGAACCGAAGAAGCATGCATTCGTCCTTTGTTTATCAGGTCTTTTTTTGCTGCATGATCGGTATCCAATTAAAAGGCGACCTCTGTAATACGTCTGTCCACCAACATCTATCCGATGTATTCGCATTAATAATCTACCAATGCAAAATGTAGAGATTCAAAATGCTCGGGTGCACATTCTCCAACAAGCAGCGATGAAAACCCCTTCGATTAAAGAATTCAATTTTAAACACGGTGAACTTCATACAATACAATCCTTGAAAAAGCCATGATAAGGCAATAACAGTGAATCTAATAGAACATCGTGAAACCGTTTTAATATCAAACCTGTTGAGGACCACGCATTTCATGTGTTTGCATCGTAGACTAATCACTAACTAATTATAGTGAAATGCTTCAATTCTTTTACTGTTCCAATCGGGCGGCAATTTAAATATAGGTAAATTGTCAGCTGATAAATAGAGTCATGGCAGCAACAGCTCCAGTTGGTCGGATTGCATTGTAGTTTGGTTGCTCTAGAACATTTAACAAAATCTATTTAATATAATTCAAAAAAGGAAGAATCTCAAAATATTCGATTATATCTATATATATATATATATATATATAGACGTAAACGCATTGGAATTTTATTTAAAGATTAAAAACTGTAAGGAGTGTTATCTATTTAATCATAACTTTGCAAACAAAAGCATTCTGTTCTTTCAACTTGCCGCGACATAAAAAGCAACAGAAAATTCCTAATTTGTTCTTTTTGTAATTATTTATTATTTATACTGGTTAACTGCACAAGTTATGCGGTAAATTTAATATAGAGTATCGTGTGTGTTTAGTTATTCAGTACTTTCAAGTAGTGAATGGGTAGAGTGGGTAGAGAAGCAAAACAATGATTTTTCGTTCAGCACGCCGCACAAAGTACTCTTATCGTATAACTAAGAGGCTTCACAATAGCCTTTTATTTCAATGAATTTCGCTTTTAGTATTGTTTAACTTAATTATATTTTTTTGCTATGCATTTTCCATAATTTTTTCTCGGCTTTTTTACGGAATTTCCATCTTTCATTTACATTTTTAAGACAACAATGAGGAAAGATAGATTAATTTTGTTAGTCCTTCTATAGTTTGCAGCAAAATATCCAGAAATGTTAACGTAATCAAATGCCTTTGTGATGATGATGTATTAAAGCAACAACAGCTTGAAAATCCACGATGATGTCCGCAGTAGATGAGGAACTGATATGAAAAAAACACATTTTTATGCAGATGGACGACTGTTTAAAACTCGAACGTAATAATAAATGAAAAAACCTACATTTTACAATGATATTAAACGCAAAGAACATTGAGGGAATAACGGCGGCATGTTTCATTTCTAATGAATTTTTTTTTCAACCACCATTTGTTTGCGCTAAAGCAAGAAAGGTTGGTTGATATTGCTTGCAATCTCGCATTCATTCCAAGGCATCGTAACTTCGAAATCGATTTACTAATTAGATTGGTTCAAATTGTTGGCTCAAACAGGTCTGTTTTGGATGCTTTAAAGAGAAAAGTCGTGTACAGTTAGAAATTTTACAGATAGAAGTTTTCTTTAAAATTGAACATGCTTATGTAGTGAACATGTTTCCTGCTTATGTAGTGATAAACGATCGATTACATTTTTGTGCACAACCCTGTAACGATTAACGATTTTCTACACTTTCGACGTATTGCAACCCTTCCACAACTGACTGGTTATATAGATCGATCATTTTAATTCGATTTTTAGTTTAAAGCGTGGACGCATCAATTGGATCATCATTTAGGTCGTAACTAATAGCTTAGAAGACTAGCGTCCTATTTATTAAATTTGAATCGAAGACGATTACTCATTCAATTTACGCATTAACGTCCTCCTTTCCAAACAAATATAAACAATCCGTTATTCTATGCTTCTATGCATAGGTGAGAGATGAGTTTGTTAGTGGCTCAAGAATTCGTAAGAAAACACTTTTTTTTACAAGGAAAAAAGGTGAAGCACTGTCTTCCAAAGATGTTGTCACAAAGACCGTACGACAAACTACCTTTTATATAACACATCAAGTAAGAATTTATATGAACGTTATTCGCTTTATTTACATTTTTTTGATATGCGTAGGCGATCGTTAGGTTGAAGCTACAAAGAAGAATTTCTCCTTTTATGCTATTTCCAACCCTTCCCCTTTCCTCATCTATCGATATATTAATTTCAAATTATTTCATTTATTTAATTTCTTCTTTTTTTTTATTCCATTTCAATGCTTAATGTAATCAAATCCATGCAGAGCTGCTTAATTAACCGGAAATAACAACTTCATGTAAACAATAGAATTAAGACCAACAATAACAATTGCCGTTATAATTTTTAACATGAATTTACTTAAATAATATAACGTCATATGCTTATTTTTATTTCATAATAAAAACAACGCATATATAATAATAACAATAAAAAAAATCATGTATTTTTTTCCTGTCATATTGCGGTTTATTGATCTTTATCTGATTTCTACAAACACAAAGTATTCAAAACAAATGACCTGAAAAGTGGGGGTGTATTAGTTAGATCAGCTAACAAAAGATTTGAGAGCCGGTAATTCAAGGTCCTGAGTTAAAACAAATGTATTTAGTTATTATCTACATCTTTTGCAATTCCTTACTGTGGAAATCGAGTCAGTTGATTGTCTACATTTATCGTGAGTTGATTGTCTACATTTTTAGTGAGAATTTCCCAAAGAAATGTTTCGAATAAGATGTAGAGCTTGGCTGCAAACGATCAGAAGACAAACCTTCGTACACCTTGTTCCATTTGACCGCTTTACAGCTGAATGGAAAAGAGATAAAATTGAAAAAAAACCATTGACTATTTGGCTGAAGGCACGGAGAATCGAGAGAGAGAATCTGAAATTTCCAAATAGTTGCTATAACGCTACCGTTATCACTTAGAGAAGCATATAAAATTTTAAAAAAGTTGAACAGATGTTTTGTTTGCAAATTCGCATTTATTACATTTAAAAATATTGAACGCTTTCTTTAAGGGAATGATCAAAAATATTCTCTGCTTTGCAGCAAACTTGAACGAAATATTTAATCCAAAAGCAAATGACATTCGCAGTCACTTCAATTCCGACCTTATTTTCAAAAAAGTAAATACCAATCATGGCACTTGATGAAACCAGCACCAGACAGTTGGTCGTTGTGGATGCATTTGCTTCTTATGGATCACGTGAGCATATCCTGAGCGCCAATTTTGGCAGTTTTCTTTATTTACGAAGGCATTCAGATGAAAATGAGCTTCATCGGTGAAGCCGTCTTTTTTTTTTGAAAAATCTCTTTGTTCCATTACCACATTGAACGAATTGCCAGCGCTTTGCATAGTCCATCTTTAATATTCGGAACAATCATAAGTGACAGCTGTCAAGTTCTAGAGTTGCCACTTGCGTGCAAAAAGATGACAGCAAATTTAAACAATGCACACTTATTGGGAAATGCTTTATTTAAAATGGATTTTTATCGAAAGTGAATGACAAAAATTAGTGAACTTTTTACGGTTGTGCTTCATAACATTTTTGTTGAAGTCGATTTATCTGAATTTCTTTATCGTATTTTATTTCATTTCCTAAGTTTTTAGAAATTCCAGACTAAAAACACTATAGCAACATTATTATATAAAAAAATTAGATAATTTTCTTTGTGGTTTTTTTAATTTGTAATGATGTTGCTGCTGCGGCTGGTGTTGTTTTTCTGCATTCACTTGATGACCGTAGGTGGCTAAATTTGCATAGGTCTCTCTTAAATGGACAGTTAGTTTTGCTACTAATGCGAAACTACACCGACCATTACCCATGGTGTTGTCTGAACAGAAAACCATAATTCTTTGCATTTGTCTCACTCTCCCTGGCCGTATTCTCTTTTATATAAATATATATATATATATATATATATGTAAGTAAGTTCTGTTCAAATACGTGCCATTGTGCCTGTTTGTCAATCTGCGGTTGACCACAATAAGCTTCAGATTTTTGTTTATTTTGCATTTTTTCATTTGTGAAGATTTTTCAATTAAATTTCAATTATACAACAAATGTGTTTGAAGATGAACGATTTTATGGTTTTTTTATATACTAAAAAACATAAGAACTTCGTTAAATGTCACTCAATTGCTAAAGAAGGATCATGGATTGTGCACGGATCGATTCCATTACGCTTATCGAATAGTGTTTGTAATTTTCCCCTCCGCATAAGTATTCGTTTTCTCACTTTAGGGCAGGGCATTAACAATTCGTTTTGATTCTATTTTAGTAATTTTTCGTTTGCATCCTATTTTAGATAAATTTAACTTAATCTTCTCTCTTCATAATTTTCTAATTGAATACGTGACTGTTTCTCATATACAACATAAGGCTTTTAACAGACGAAGTATTTCTATTAAATTCTTTCAAAAAATAAAAGTTGCAAAATTTATTAAAAGCAAACAAGAAATCTTCGTTGGGATACTAAGCCCACCTTGATTGAAAATATTTGTTAGTTCACCACCAATGGTTGTAAGTATATTAATATTGCGATTACGGTTGTCATGGAAATCGGAGAATAGAGCACAAATATATTAGTAAACGTGGATAAGCACATCTGAATATAAGTACGAAAATTTACGTTCTAACGTACGGATAAGTTTAAGAAAACATTGTAACCTCTGTTATCTAAAGAGTTTTAGGTAAGAAATGCCATAAACGCTCCAATGGCTGCGAATATTAGCTATGAGAGTATTCACGCATTTCGCAATCCACTCACTACAGCATTATTGATTAACGCTTGTTTCTGATTGTAAACATAAAGCGGCCTTTCTTGCATAACAACTTGTACCCTAAGGCCTGCATCCTAATATTAGGTACGATACGGTAAAATGTCCGCAATATTTTTGCAACTAGAAAATTTTAGTCGGTCAAGACCCACCATTCAAAACCCTACATCACTTCACCTAATAGAATTCGTCATTAATACGTTGTTTCCGTGTTAAGGTATACTTTAGACCTTATGTAGGAATTAATTTGGGCCAAATTTATCAAAATTAATTTTCTTCGTAATGATGTTTTCATTCTGTACGTATCCTCGTCAAAAATTACTACTAATTAAACCTGTTCATCGTATAAAGTCTTACTTTTCCGATGTGATGAGTTTTTCATAATAATCCTGTGGAGTTCACACCCGCTAGCGTTCATTTTTATATCAACTTACTGTTAGGGAGCAATTTTCATCACAAAATATTAAAAATTCTTTTTTCTTTATTTTTGCCTTTGGTAAGCAAGGTTATATGGGAGCGGTTTGAAAAAATTTACCATTCATCAAATTTTTTACATCAATTTAGTTTAGCGAAATGCTATTGCTCAGCGATTTTGTCAAGAAATTTTGAAATTTTCGCACTTTTACTATATAACCCTTTATTTTGAGAAAGTTTCTGTATGGAGAAGAATCGGAAAGTTAGACCGATCCAATTCGTTAGTATACTGAATTTCGTCAAAATATCTAAAAAATTCCGACCTTTGGATTCAACAAAATTGCATGCACCGGCATCATGCAGCCAAAAAATCTTAAACTATTTCAGATGATTAGGAGTCGATCAAAGTTTCGTCTCTTTTAAGTCGTTCTGGTTGCTGCAAACATTTGCGCATATTGAATGAAGCCGTAGTGGACCGTAGTGTAAGGTATAAAAATAGTCTTTAAAATGGCAAAATGTATTTGAAGAGCGTTAATAAAATATTCCTTTTTATTCATAATTCATAAAGGAAGAACACTTCATTTCTTCGCCCACATTAGAACGCATTAGGGTGTCTACTTGAAATCTGCACTTAATACTTTCGAAGGAAACGGGAAAGAGAGATGAACGTATAAAAAGAAGATGAATTCGCAGATTATGATTGTAAAGCATTAATATAAAAATTTCCTGAATTTTAAAGACTTGCCGTTTATGATTGAAGGAAAATCCTGTTAGGTATTCAGTTACTTTCTTAGCTGTACCGTTTAATTTTATATCCTAAGGCAATTTTTGCGAACTTCTCTAATTTTGTGACTACAAAAGAAAAAGTATTAAAGTTCTTTTGCCTTTAAATGTATTGAAAAGCTTAACTGGATCGAAGTAAGAAATACAATTCGTGACTTATTTCAAAAGAAGATAAAGATCCAAAAAAACGAAAAAAAAACTTTGGTAACAATAGGCTTTAGAAAAACGCCAAAAAAGAAAACATCAAATGTTGCTAAAAACGAAGTTCAAGAATATTTAGTGAAACGGGAAAAAAATAAGCAAAAAACGTGTAAGAGGCCAAAAAGCATTGAAGGATACAAAACGAACCTGACATTTACACAAAAGAATAATAGAAAATTCAAAGAGGTGAAGGCACGCACATACACACAAAATAAAATAGCATCGCAGAACAGCCTACAGTTGTGTGGTGGTTGTGCTCGATTCTTCCTTTTAAGAGAAATAATAAAATTGACAAATCAAACGGAATGAACTTGTCATAAGTAATGAAATATTTCCAAGTTAATGTCAAAGCTTATACCTGTGTACGATTTATTTGTTACAGAACCGTTAAAAGAAAAATAAGAAAATTGCGTTCGCTTTAGCTCGAACCTTCGATACCTCAAATTATTATATTAAATGTTAGAGAAGTTTTTCTTATAAACACCATCGAAGGTAAGGGGTATTCATTTTGCCATTTTGCTTATGAAGCCCAGAAGAAAATAGGAGAGACCCCAGAAAGTATATACATTTAGAATCGATTTAAGCATGACCGCAAAAATGAAGATATCGGCCTCAAATTTGCCAAAAACATTCCACGTTCCCCTACGCAGGTTGATATTGAAAATGGTCCAAATCTGAGAAGGCAAAACAAAAATTGGGTTTTATGATTCGTTACTCATAAACCATAACAGATAGATCTATAAGAATTCCCACAAATATTGCTCTAGCTATCTCCTAATTTTTGTACAAAAATGGAAAGGATCGACCACGCTCACCCGATATTATACAGCATTGAAATTAAATTCTTTTTGTGAAAACGTTTGTTACATCAAGAAAGAATCTAAGTGTGTAATCTTTTGGGCAGTCTCCAATTCAGAATCCGCCTAGGCGTGCCCGCACATTCGTTTGTCCAACCCCTTGTTCGCTTATTTGTGGAATGTCTGCAGTAACCATTTGACCTTCTGCGGATTTAATTGAAAGGTATTGCATGTACCTTGATACTGAAAATGGACCAGATCGGTCAAATAACACGCCTACAGTATAATATAAGCAAAAAACACCTCTGCTTTCGGTTTGTTTTGCTCACTACTCATAAACTACACAATAAAAATTTCCACCGTATTCCATAAAAATGGCAAAATCTTGCGCGCCCAGCCTATATAATAGAGTATCGATCTATTTTTGAAGATAAAGGTGTTGAGTATAAAAGATTCAGCACAACTGAATATATTTCTTCACTTGTTTTATTATATAACGCGTCAAACGCAACATTTTTACTTAAATCTTTTGTTATCCTTGGAAATGTCTGCACCCAATTACCATTTAATGCTTCTTATTGGTGGTAAATTGAAGAAAATTGCTTCTTGCAATTGAGAGCGGATGACAACAGTTTGCAAACTCGGTCTAAATGTCAATTTCAGTTTATTTTTTGGATATTTTTGCGACTAAAAGCAAGCAAACTGCAAACGTTGTAAGGCAGGACATTGAACAGGCAGGACCAAACTGAGTCGGAATCTTAAATAATTGAGAACGTACGTGCTTTAGAGAATCTCTGATGCGTATTGCTATAAACTTTTACAAATATGGAGAGAAGTTCTTTATATCCTCGTCTTTCGGTGGCGAATATTTGTAAAAAATTTATAAACGTCAAAAATCGCACTATAATTCGAATCCTTTTCCTTTACTGCTGAGAACAGAGCCATCTCCACATATAAAATTTCGCAAAATTATAAAAAAATTAAAAAAATAAAAAAAGTCGCAAGCGCAAATGTTGAGAAATGGTTTCGTAATAAAAAGCTTACTTTGTTTCGTAAAAATCGCTTTAAAAATTTCACTTCAATCGACCTTTGTTGCAAGTACACGCTCTAATTAAGTTATTACGAAAGCAACTTTCAATGGATATTTATTGTGTCAAATTAAAACTGTTGACACATTGAAAGCTAATTTAACTTTTTGTCTCCACCTAGTTGCCACGCAACTGCATCCACAACCACATGTGCGCATATACAAAAGCGACACATTTTTGTCATGCCTTTCTTTGCTAAACTGGTCTCAGGTGTGTGACCACAACCATATATATTTTTTAATGTCGGTGTCACAGAACGGACACAGATTGATATTTGTTTAAATTTATAAAGGGGGAGCATGTGTATGCGTGAAAGTACGCGTGTATAGTTCGCAAATTGTCTGTCATCCTTGATGTGCTCTGTTCATATTAAAAAAAAAAAAAAAAAAAAAAAAAAAAAAAAAAAAAAAAAATATGTTAAACGTATACAATATTAAAAGCTTAAAACTGTTCCACATCACGTTAATCTTTTACTGGATTTCTGTTGTACTGGTGACGATGGTGATAATACTCACAAAAAACGTCAAGCATTTGTTCAAATTCACATGCGAAAATGGATCAAGTGTAAATATCGAAACGAAGTATCAATAAAATCAATTTGTTGTTTTCGATCATTTTCGTATTTTTGACTTAATTTGTTATTTTTTTAAATGCCGCTTAAATTATTCTTCAATAACATACTATAACAAAAAAAAAAAAAAAAAAAAAAAAAAAACAGTTTCAGCGCTATTCATTATTGATAAGGAAAAAGTTTTTCTTTTTTCGACAAATGCCGAACTCATCAAGGCTCAAATAAAATTGTATTGATTAACCACCCGCTTCGCCATGCTCGGGCATCAAATTGTCTTTCCAAGCCCGAGTGCGAAAGCTCGGTTTTCGACCAAACAAAGGCAAACTTTCGAGAATGTTGTTTTAAAGGTACTGTAAAGAATTGGAACGAGAAAAATCAAAACGGTTCAAGTTCAAGACATATGCTAACGGATTGGAGAAGTTACAAATCAAGAGGCAAGAGATTAGGCTGCAACTTTCAACGGGAATTCATTGGACAAAAATAGCCCAGAATTTGCTGGAAAAAAATATTTGCGAATAACGAATCTCTCTTCCAAGTATTCTAAAAGCTTCGAAGAGTTTGCAAACCCAAACAAAAAAAGGGAACATTTTAATTCCCAGTGCTGTTACCTCTTATGCTGAATATAGCTCATTTCTCATTTCTGTCTTCGAAGAGCATTTATTTCTCCATTATTTCTGTGTATTTTTGTCCTAAATACGTCATTTGTAATTTAACACCATATGCAAAGTTTATGTGTCGTTCTTTCTTCTTCTCTCTCCCTCTGTAATCTCTACTTATACTTCATTTAGTCTTTTTTAATGTTTTAAACAGAAATTTCAAAATATTTTTTCTAATACTTTAAAATGTTGTGTCAATTTTCTATCAAGAGCTTTATTTTCATTTTTTCTTTTCTTTTTCTCTTCGTCTCTGGTTTTCCTTCCACCAAATCTCGTTGCATTCATTTACGAACTTGCTTATTGCGATTGTTTACTTTTTTATCTTTTATCTTTTGTGTTTCACACATATTTGTATATATTCTTTTTGAGTGGCTTTACTCTGTTGATGTAGTTTTGTTGGTTTCTTAAGGTCAATCTGTTCAATTTCAGTGAAAACAATAAATTTCACAATTGCTATTGCAATCGCTGTCATTATTATTGCTGTTCGGTTTCTAGCCACCACGAACTATATGACTGTCATCGCAGGGCTCTTAAGTACTTTTAATGCAATTGAGCAAATATAACAGTTGGCGGGAGATGTGATGATGTTGTTAGTCGGGCTGTCATTAAAGTCCATTTAAGACATTAAGACTGTTATTTACTGTTGATATGAACAATACTTAAGGGCTTTCGCTTTAAGATTATTACGTTGAAATGCTTTTAATGAGAAAGTTTGAAATAATAGATACTTTTTAGAGCTTACAATAGCATAAGTAAACCTTTCATAGACGAGTATACGAATTCTTAACAATTTCCACATTTGAAAGAAACAGGGTAACTAATTACTCTGCGCTAATGTCGACATATGGTCGACATATTACGAGATATTTCAATTAGATTCCTTGCCGCTCACTATTACTTTCAAAGAAAGTAAATGAACAGACCCCAATTGTCGGCATTGGTCTATAATATAAAATTCGTGCAATTTTTAATATTCAAACGAAACGATAAAATTAATTTATTTCCATTTTCAAGTGCCACGCATGTAATTCTAGCTTCTGCACAAAATTTGCGACAGACATTGAGTACAATTTTGCAACTTAGGCGAAATTGGATTGGAAAAATATTTTAAAAGTAAAATGCGAAATTATGGATTTGTTAGTTAAAGCTTATTTTAGCTTCACCTTCTCAGAAAAAGTTGATTTGAAAAAAATTCTGTAGCTTTATTCTACTCTATTGACATACAGTTTTATTATATAAAGAAATGGATCGAAACTTCCTTTAGTCATATTAGCATTAGTTCGATGAAATTTCAATACAAACGTCGAAAGTACGCTTGTATTTATTTTTCAATTTTAAATAAAAATAATAATTTTTTTATACAATTGTATAAACAAAACGAACTTTTAATTGGTTAAGCTGAAAATTTTGAAAGCTACTTAGATCTAAAAATCATGAGACGGAAAATTTAAAATATTTAACATATTTACAATATATTTACAATATAGAATATAATAATATGTACTGTATGTAATAGTTTGTAGTTCTCCAATTTTTTCTATACTTGTTCGGAAGAAGATATCTGGTTCCGCATATATATAATTTGTTTAAATGCATAAATCATTTGACTTGTTCCCAATCAGTAATATAATTAAGCCACAAGAATGCAACGAAATCGATTATTTATAAACTCCTCCAAATATGCAATTTTTTAAATATTTTATTTACATCATAAGAGAACTAAACCTTAATAAGTTCTGCATGTTTATTGCTTTATTGTTTTCAATGAGCATACACGCATATCCGCATACAGAAGCATGTTTTCATTCAGTAAAGCACTAAAGGGCATATCAAATAACCATTAAATTACTTTAAATTGAAAGTAAAATAAAAAACGAAAAAATCGCTTAAATTTTGCAAAATTAATTAAATAAAATATTTGTTGCCTACTTTTGTTTCTTTTTTTCTTCTTCTCTTTCTTTTCATTTACTGCTTTTTCCGCTTTCACATGCTTTTATTGCAAACATCAAAACAATTACTACAAACACACGCACATATATACGTACGTGCCGTGGCATTCTTCCCATCGATGCCACCACCAACAATACAACGGCTGCAATGTCAACAACAACGAACGATGGTACCTTTGCGTAATTATAATTAAATCTGTAAAATAATTACCGCAAAAAAATGGATACGGAAAATATTTACTTGCGTATGCAATAAAAATTATTTCGAGCAAAAACGTTTATTCTCATGTTATACGTTATATGCTATATATGTATGCATAACAATCTGGCAACTTCTTTTTCCTGACTTGAAACCATAATAAATGTGAAAAATGTAAACCGTTTGTTTGCCTGAACAATGATGTTGGGGTTAATAAACATTCATGGCTTTGTTCGTTTGATGCAACAATAACGGTAACATCTCTTACGTATTTATACACATGTACATATGCATCCCGAGGACTTTTTATAATACCCGTTCCAATACCCGTCAACATCATACCTTCACTTGTACGGATTATGAAAATTATCCGAATCATTAAATTATAAATCGATGTTATGCTACATCGACTGGCGTGATGGCAACCCTGAAAACTTGTGTTTATGAATGATAATGGTGCTGGTGCTGGTGTACATCTATTTTTTTTTTCTTTTTTTTTTTTTTGCTTTTCATGATTTACGATGATGTTGCGATTGGTTTATTTACCCAAATAACAACGATGCCGTGTTTTGGTGCTACGTGCTACTACTACCACTCATTACATTTATGTTTAATAAACACATATTTACTACACGAATATGTACGTACACGATGTATACTTGTGCGGAACTGCTTCCACCGTTGCTGTTGCCTACGTATTGACACTTCATCAAAATTTCATTCCTGCTGTTTTCTAACTTTTTAAATGTGTAACTCATACCACTCTCTTTTCTACGCACACAAATGTTCTACCTAAATCCCGATTTTGGCTGTTCTGAATTATTTAATATTTAATGCACTCTCACGACTTCACACAAAATGGCCAGGTGGCCTTTTGGTTTAAGGTTGGTGTTGAATATTTTATGTATTTATTAGTTTTGAATCAATTTCAATTTTATACTACGTATTGTACCAGTAATTATTACTAACAAAACTAAATGTCAGAAATTAGTTCAAATGAAAAAAATCTAATGCATACTTTTGGGATTAATAATAATTGAAAAAATGACATATTTTTAGTCTGCTAATTAAAATTTTACAAATGCAATTGTAATTTATGGAAGGCTTTCTAAATTATTCTTATTACACCAATAAATCAAATAGTGGATAATATTTTATTTATGATAAAAAGCATAAAAATACTCCCAAATGTACAAATGATTGTCTAAGAAAAGCAAATAAATGTTGATGTGATGGTAGAGTATTTGCTTAAAGTAAGAATATTTTTCCTACTGAATCCAGTGTAAAACAAATCCCCATAGCAAGACAATCAAGTTTCTTACAATGCTTAATCGTTTTCACAAACTTCGCTTTTATTACTTATGTGGGCACAATAATAATACTAAAGTAATTTTCTACTCTTACATATTAAATATTATAATTTTTATTAGTCTAGAATATTAGTATATATAAAAATCCAATGATGATTCTCATTTTACAGCGCGTTACTTTTCAATAGGTTTTCCGGTGTTTTTGCTTGAGGAGAGTTTAGAATTTGAACTAGATTACCCGCTTCCTGTTTCTTAGACTAAAAAGAAAATTTTCGCATTCTGACGTACAGGATATCGTTTTCGTATTTAATCTTATGTCATGACAATTAAGTTTAGTCGCGGAACGGCATGCAATTTAACAACATTTGCAATTTTCATGAATGTAGTAAACGCACTGTTTATTTATCTCATGACGTTCCCCTTGACGCCAAAGCAGTTAATTAATATAACAACCTTTTAGTTTAATGATTTTCTGAATTTGTGGGTTATGTGTCGTTCTCTGCTTCTGGAAATGTCTGCCTATGCCCAACATGAGATTAGAGTGCTTTTAAAAGAATTGATCTTTCCGTATGGGTAGCTCAGGTCGCTATTGTTCCCTGCTTTCATTTCTCTGTCATAATAACCAATTATTGCATTATACGTAACAAAGTACTGCAAAATACGTAAAGTCGATCTTTTCAAAGCAATCGAACAGTTATTTCATTTAAAATCACGAAGAAATCAAGATTTGTTTTGGTCCAAAGTAATAATTCAAAATGGAATGCAATTCGCTTATGTGAAAGCAAAATTATTGTATAAAGACGTTGATAAAATATATGTCATATGAGTGAAGTTTTCGTCGAGGAAATCAGAAGCATAACTGGCTTGTTGTTTGAGTAGTGAATGAAGTCTTCATTATTTCGCATTTGTTCACGTGTAAAAAAAGTCATGTGCTTGTAGACTTTAGTTTCTTTAAATGTCAGATAAACATAATAAATGAAGTGCAACATATGACGGACAAGATTAATAAAAATACCCTTAAAATGTAAGCTAAGCTTCGTATTAAAAAATTATTTTCTATAATTTTTAAAAGTGTTATGCATTTTTATTAACAAAAATTACTAAATTAGTTTTTAACAGACTTAAGCGACCTTGACATTGAAAACGTACGTTTTTGTCTTTATGAATCTAAATATTGTAAATCTTGAACAACGACGTCAAAAACAACAATAGCAAGCAACGTAACTGATATTTAAAACATGAACAAAGGCAAGAAACAACTCTATATTTGGCTTTAACCGAATATCTTGACACTCGTCAGCTGAATTAATATTTTTTAAAAACTATCTATTGCTATCCGGCTGCCTAGCTCTTTACCCCATTATAACGAAATTCGAAACTGATATTTGAATATGAGTTTTATAATAGATTCGACGAGTTTCCAGGGCTAAGCCTATTCAAAAATAACTAGTCTGGACAATTTTAGCCGTAATAAAGTCAATAAACAAAATATAAATTCGTATTGATCGCTGAGATTTGTGTCTCCATTAATGATTAGAATCAATAGATAATCCTTAGGCGTAATTAAAAGGTTTCCCTCATTATAGCGGACTTTCAGCGTTTAGAAAAATAAAAATCTATATCCGGTATCATGACTGTTGCCATCATTTTTGATTTGAGCTCTATTCAGAAACCTATTCTTGATGATAATTAAAGCATACTTCTGGGCATCGTTTGTGAAACGACAAAAGTAATCAATTCTCTAAGCGTGAATATAAAAGATCTAACAGCTTTTGTCGTCGTTAAGTACAACCAACCACTCCCACATTGCAAACGTCCAGGTGACACGTAATCATTTCTGCTATATAAGTACCTTTATTTACGTTTCCAAAAAAAAAAAAAAAAAGTTGAAGATAATTGCTTTTTTGCCATCAAACAACGTAACCAAACGCATTTGTATACGAAAATCTAAACTTATTGTTGTTGTTATGTTAATAATAGACACATGAACCGTATCATCACGTTGTTGTTTTTTTTTTTGTTGTGAGCGAAATTGTAATAAAAACACAATATGTAGAAATAAATGGAAAAGTAAACAACAAACCAGTTCAAAAAAATTGTTATGTATGCTTTAAATATGTATGTATGTGTAAGTGTAGAAAAAGTCAAGCACTTGACAACACCATTTAATTTGCAAACAAACAATTGTTATTGAGTTTTCTGATATTTTTATAGTCACCCGCTCAGAATATAAGAGTTGATTAAGTTTACAGTTTCATTTGTAACATCCAGACATGCATAATCAAAGTTTTTATAAACAATTCACGAGATCGCTAAGAGAGACGACGTCTGTATTGGAAAATGTTAAAACAATGAACATGAACGTTAAAACGAGACTTTAAAATTTTAATTCTAAACCATAGATCAGACGCGCAAACTCTACAACCACAAGAGCATTATGTAAAAATTGGTAAAAGTGAACATGAAACATAAACTAAAGGCACATGAACATTGTGTTCATAGACAAGAGAACATACCTTTATCAGGTGATGCGTTTCAGTGATTCGGCTAAAAGCAAACGTAGCTTTCCTACTTGGGTGTTTTTTCAAAAAACTTTTGCTCCTAAAGTATTTCGTTTGGTATCCAAACACATGTGGATGAATGGGCGTATATAGTGTAGAGAAAAGGACGGGCAACATATAAACGAGAACCGTATTCATGTATGGCTACATATTGACGCCCACAATGAGTTACTTCCGGCTGACGTTTATAAGGGAATCTTTTACAATAGCAAGTAAATAAATACTAAAATCGGTTTGACATAAAACGAAAAACATAACAACGTCAAACGGTACAATAATTCATTCGTAAAATTGTTTCAATTTCCATTCTAAGCGAAGGGTTTCTGCTCCATGTCGCTTCGAAATTTTCAATTTTCCGCAATAATAAATATCTCTCTCCGTCTGACGCTTTTACTAAATAAAGTAAAATTCAATTCAAAATAAATCTGTTTTATACCGTTATTAAGAAAGCATAATTCTCTTTGGTAGAAGCTTTCAATGTTATTATCAAGTTTTCTTATTCATCTTCTTTCTCAATCTATTTAAGTACCGTTGAAGGCCAAGAAAGTTTTATTTATTCAATGATTTTTATGCTAATTTTATGACGTCGTTATCATCATTATTTTTGTCATGTAATAAAAAATTTACAACTTGGATAATAATAGTTAGTTACAGTTGAATTTTGAGGGCCGTAGCAGTATAACTTGATTAAAAAATTCAAAGTTTGTACGATGATGATGATTATAAGAAGTTAAAGGAAAAAATTTAAAGTCATATGATACATAGAAAGGCCGCGATTAAGAAGATAACGAAAATAGGCAGCAACTAATTCCTGTCGTGATTTATATATTTTACTTATTATTACTACAAAATATGACACAAATTCCAGCCTGTTAAGTGTGTCTTATTGGGAGCAATTGTCAACATTTGAGGAACATAGAGTTGCGTCAACAATCTTACCAGAATCCACCGAACGTTTAGCTGGTATCTTAGGCTTGACTGACTTTTCAGTAATCGCCAAGAAAACATTAGCAGCATTAAGCTGGAATGCGCTATCCTCCCGGCCGTTATCACCACAAATTACTCTTTCCGATTGACACTGGCTGCACTGGTGTCGATTACTTATTGTGTTGTCGATACACCAAAAATACGTCGTTTCTTGTACATTCGCAAAGCACCCGTTGTCGTTCCCTTAAGAAATTCATAGTTTAACTAAAAACGGGAGCAATTACTAACCAGTGTTGAATAAAATACTTTTTACTAATTTCTCTAAATAAAGCCTCAAAGTTACAAAAAAGCCCTGAAAAATTATTTTTACTCCCAATAACTTGAAGGAGCTTTATTAACAGTCGTCTATTTTCGGGGTGAGAAATTCTTCCGAAATATATAGTTCAGAAATACTATTAAAGTCTAGAGGTTGTCCGTTTATTCTAATAACAAAAAAAAAGAAAAAAAAAATCCTACTTTAATATTTAAAATTTTTTACTTTTTGACCTAAATAGTTGCCTCCAAACATGTATATATGCTAGCAAGCTTGTTTACTTTGAACAAACACGTGCAACCAACGAGACAAGACAAACTACATATAACGAAGTGTTAAGCCTTAAAAACATAACTCAATTAATAGATCACGAAACAAAAAAAAAAAAACAAAAAACGAAGCTAATGTAATCTTTGAGTTTATTTTTATAAAAAAAAAATTAAAATATTCTAAAAAAAATGTAACCAAACATGGCTTCAATTAAGGAAACTCACGTTTTTCTGTTATACCAACAAAATTGTATAAATTCGCACAATGTAGAATACCGCATAAATAAACAAAGTACGTACTTACTTACACACCAACAAATTGCATAAAAGTCAACTAAAAACCGACTCAGTAAAAATACAAAAAACAAAAAGAGAAAAATGAAGTAAAAATTACGGTAACGTGAGTGAATAAATATTTTTATAAATAAATAAATAAAACCACGTACGCGGACTTTCAAAAAATGCAGCATAAAAAGTACAAAATCTGAGTTTCAAAACCTGCGAGCATACAAGTTTTTTGGAGACTTATAAAACAATTTCCATTTCATAAATTCAACATGAATGAGTTATCGTAAACATCGGAAGCCATTTTGAGGCAGCAAGGATAGCTCCTTGCTGTAAATTAATTATTTTCTGTTCGCTTTAATGGAGTGCAATCGCAATAAGAAATCATTTATTCTTGCTAATCAAAATAATTTTTTGCAGCATTAGGCGACCTTTTCCACTGCTTGAAAACATGTCAGCTCATTTCTTCAAATTTATTTTGTTATCTTTTGCAATTTTGAGGTGATTGTCAACAGATGAAACATCTAAATCTGGAATACATTAATGCCAATCTAGTTCCCTTTTTGTTACGAAGAATTTTAAAAAGCAAATAAATCTTGGAGGTAAATTCATTCCTCCAATTTGGAACTGAAATTTACGAAACTAGAAAGAAAAAAGTTCAGATCACGTCTTAAGTTACAAAAAAATGTTTTGACAAAAAAATTATGTTTTACCAGATCGAACTCTATACACTTCGTATATTGTTATCAGAGGTTGAAATGTGAGGACGCTTGTAACCATTTGCGGATGTTTACATATATTAGGGAAAACGCAAGGTCTCTATTTTGGAAAGAGTCTGTATTTCGGAAAGAGTTTTGAGTTGAGTACTTCGTTTTCTTTACAAACTGAATGTCTTGTCTGTTAGAGCCCGATTCATTCCTTAGTTACATTGTTGCTTCTGCGCAATGATACGTTATGAGCGCGGGTGTTCCTTTCAAATGTATTTCTTAAGCAATAAGGAAATTGAAAAAGTTGTGAATGTTACAAAATTCGTCTATACAGATAGATTGTGATTTTTCTCTTGTAATATTTATTTCAATTTATTTAAATGGAAAATAAATCTTTTCCTTTTTGTTATACCCTAAGGTGAGTATGTCACTTCATTTTTACAAGCATTATGATTTAATTTTATTCCCATGTCTTTCAAGAATCTATTATAATTCACCTTAGGCAAAGCAAAAACGATTTTTTTTTTTTTATGTAAACATGGTTCTTATGGCGGGTATAGTGGAATGCATTTAATTTAATTGCGTGATTTAGATTTTTTTTAAAGGTATTTTCTGCAATTTTTTGCAACTTTTCTGTTACACGTACATAATTTACCGACACTTTACTTACTGTCTGCGTGCATGCGTTGATTTGTCTACTGGAAACAATCGTATATTCATTCACCCGGCCGTTAAGTATTTCTGTTTTTTTTTTTGTTCTTGTTTGCCCCTGCCTATGGAAGCAGTAGTCGAAGGTCTTTTGTAGCTGGCAATTTGCTTTTACTCGGTACTAGTGGGGAATTGTTAAGTGTCGTGACATATGTCGCACAGCCACCATAAACATCAAACGACAGCTTTATTAATGCTTCTTTTCATTAAGGAAAATTTAAACAAAAAACATAATTTTTTTAATAATATTGAAGCGAAAAAACAGAAGACAATATTTGTCATAAAGTTTGAGTAAATTTATGAGAATAATAAAACGAATAAGAAATTTTAAAATTTTTTGTTTTTATTGTTGTAGGCCTAGGTCAAAGTTTTCGCTTACTGCTATCATGTAGCGAATGAATATCGATCCTAGAAATATTCATTTTTTTTTGCTCTAATTATTCAAAATATTTAAGCAGTACGCTGGTATTGTCTCACCGATTCAAAGATAACCAATCAATTAACGAAGAACCTTTTGTTTGATTACTTTCATTGAAATTGACCAAGTTTGCAGGAGTGAAGATGAAAAAATAAGATCAGACGTTTTTACTGTCGCCATTCGATATAGCAGCTAAGAACTTAATTCTTGTCCACTATTACGCTGTCAAAAAATCATCTAAATGTTGTAAAGACATTTTATCCCGAACGCATGTAAGATTAGTTTTCAAACGATACGAGATCAGTCAATTCAAATCGAATTGTTGTACCTCGTTCATTACTTATATTCTTGAAACATGGGCTATAAGAACATCAGCTCAGTCAACTCCGGTGATCTTGCAAAAGTAAATCATCATAGAAAATTTCCGCCTCTCCCGTTTAATTCGTCCGCCAATTAGGCAATTGATACCTTTATTATATCTCAAATCTTGAATACCAAAACGTGGCGGTTTTATTCGCAGCTTTGCCATAATCAGAGGCGTCGTACAAAAATATCTCTAAAATTGACATTTGAAAGGTCTTTTCAGTTCTGACAAAGTCTTTTTGCATTATAATCTGGATGGGCACGTAGCACACCTACATAGACAAATCTGAGTTACAATAATTAGTCATGAGTTACAAGGAGTCATGAAAGTTACATTAGGAGTCATGAAAGTTATATCGGGCCGTTCTCATTACTGGTAGTTTGCTACCATAAATAATGAAGAAAGTCTTAACTGTCGTAGAGAAATCTATGAATTATGCAAAGATGACTCCCAAGTAAAACGCATGATAAAACGGCTTCAAAATATTGGCTCAGAACCGTGCAACTATTCTCAGACATGGAAGCGGTTATGGCAACAAAACCAGCGGAAGAAACTGTTTAATAGTTATTGTGAGGAATCTATCTGTTTCACCTGATAAATGTCGATTTGGATGCAATCAAACGGAAATAATCCACCATAATACCACTCCGGTGGAAAAATACTACATCACCAGCATCTAGAATCGGTATTCTAAGGCAATGCATACTGATTATACTGGAACCATTCAATTCACCTGGATCGGAGTATAAAGGCTAACAGACCCGATATAATATTCATGAATAAGCAGAAGAGAGACGTGCAGCTTCTTGTGTAGAGATTCCTCTGACATTTTCACCAACCAATCTTATGGTTTCATTGCTATGATAAATAAATTAATAAAAATGCAATCAACACTAAACGCATTTGAGACAATTTTTTCGTCTTCTTTATCATTCCCTTGAGATATATTTTAAAAAATTTCCAACAATTTTCGAATAACAACAATCACATGAATAAATAGATTTCAATATCATAAAAATTATGCTTTAAGCATTTGAATGAATGCATAAAGTAACTACAGTAGATGTACTTGCAGCTCATATTTCTATAAATTGTGTGCAAACAAGAGTAAAATATAAAATTTCCTCTTCTTCATAACATTACGTTGGTGTCATTTGGTGATGTCGCTCAAATGATTGAATTTAAAAGAATAAAAAAAATGTAGACGAAGTACATGGCGTTCAACTCTGTTACCTATAAATTTGCGTTGCAAGCAGAAGGAGAAGGTTGGCGAGAGACGGCATCAATAAAAATGCTGAGAACTATTACAATACATCCATGCGTACATACAGAGCTTCATGATACAAGAATTCGTTAAGGTTCTGGGAGAAAGAGAGAGAGGACAATAGTAAAAGCATGGCAAGAGTGGAAAACATATGAATATTGGTTTGCTGGAGGAAAAAAACAAGTTTTGCAAAACATTTCTTAGTTTCTTGTACGTTTATACCTAAATAGGAATGTATATGCGCCGAAAGGAGAACATATTCACGTATTGGCTCTTGGAGGGCATAGACTTTAGTCTAAAAACACTTCAACCATAGATATCTTGTCTAAGCTCAATCTGATAATGGGACCCTGCTACTTATTTCATTGGTTTTGTGACAAAAAGAAGTATGCAACCAAATCTGTCTGCCTGTCTGACTATAAGCAAATAATCGCAAAAGCTTTAAAACTGAAGGAATGTAGACAAAATCAAAAATACTTAAAATATATTCTCGTTGCGAAGTATATTTCGTAAACTGGATTAAAAAAATTGTGGATTGCCAATTCGGCTGAAAGCGATCCTCGTTTACAATTTTTTATTTTTCTTTTTTTTTTTCCTCTTCATAAAATTACTTCAGATGCCGGTGATTTACTATAAACATAGGCTTACTTATACAAACACCCATGCAAACTTATCCGATGTTCATGCATATTTACACACAATTGCGTTGGCCGAACTACAGATAACTTGTGAGTGATATGAGTTTTGGATTTTTACAGAAAACCCACCTAAAAAAACCAGACTTCCTTGACTTCAACCTATAGAAATTCCCCCAACAAGCACAAGCACAAGCACATACATATCACAATCGTCAACAACAAGAAAAAGAAAAAAGCTTTACTTTATAATGTACCCAAACGCGTACAGACACATACTCTCACGCCTACATAACATTGTACGTATAGATGTTGTTATTTAGATACATGTCCGCGCACTCCGTGTTGCTGTGTGTCTGATACCGTCATAGCAACAACAACAAAAAAGAAACCCAAGCAAGCAACTTCAACTGTAAAAGCAGCAGCAGGAGCAAGAGGTGAGACTCAAATTCGTTTTTCTTTTCTTCGGTTTGGTTACTTGTTAAACATGACGCCCTCCAGCATCGTTTAGCTTCTTTGTCGAGTGTGGCAAACAAATTTCTATATTTGAATGTTTGTATGCGTTTTCCTACATGCGCTACTAGCGCAATTCGATTTCTTTTTTTATTTTTAGCTAGAAAAAGTTGTGCTTCCTCCGTCTAGATATTTTCACTTTTTCCTCTTTTTGGCTTCCTTTTATCTCGTTTCAGTGTTCTTTCCTTCTTCTCAATTTTTGCTCGATTATGAAATTTGCAGCAAGAAATTCGTTTTGAAATTATGAGCTACAAACGAGTTACATTTCCGTCCCTTTTTTTTTATATCCCTACGAATTCTTAATCTACTTCACATTCTATGTGTCCCTCTGTCGGTTTGGTAATTCGTTTTGCCATATGACAAAAACATTTGATTAGTTTTTACTTTTGCATATGATTTCCGAAAACTAAATTCGGTATAACATATACTTACGCAAAATCAAGAATATTTGTTTGTATATCTCTGAAAGCTAAGTTGGGTATAACATATACAAATGCATAAAAAATCTACACTGAGTTAAAAAATATTAACTCAACCCTTTATCCAAAAACCAAAAGCAACATAACGCACGTAAAAAAAGAGCAAAAAATGTACGATTAAGTAAAATTTATTTCTTTATTTCTATACCGTACACCATTTGTAGACCAGGCTGTATTAATTTTGTGCACTATGTACCCCCTAGAAGGACTTAAGATGGACCCATGATGTATTATGCCGATCGATTTAAGTTTGCCTGTTTGTCTGTCTGTTTTCTTTTCATTTTTGTTTATGAGATATTTTAAGAAAATCTGGTGTACTGGCGTGTGTTGGCCCAAGGCTAAACGGTATTTACAAGAGTTTCGGTCGAATGATTTTTACGACTACCTCTCTTATAATGTCCCATCTGAAAAAAGTTTTTATATGAAAGCAAAGAAAGAATATTATAGTCGAGCAAGGCCTGCAATTAGATACCCTACATCACTTTTGTTAATGCAATTCTTCATTTACTTTTATGATGTATTATCAAGAATTACGTCTTAAGGCATTCTATCCTAACCTAAAGGCTGAACGGACGTTGTCCAAATTCAGCACATTTAATATTTCTGTCAGTAAATGTTACTCTTCAACTATTTCTGCCATAAAGTGTCAAAAATTAGACTTTGTTGCAGTGTGAAGACTTACTTTTTATAAGAAGCGTATGGTATATAAAATAAATAAGAAAAATGTGCACCGGATGGGACCATTTTTTAACGACCTCGCAAATAATCGTCTCCGTAGCAGGTAAGCGTTAATTTGGCAATAAGGTTTAATTTCCAAAATTTTTCGATGCAAATGATTGCTCAATATTAATACGATTATTGTACTAAATTTGGAAAATTTGTCCCTAGTTGTACTTTGTCTTAAAAATTAGCAGTACGAAATTTCAACCACGCCGGCCTATTTTTTGGGAAGCATGCTTAAGACTTTTTCTTATAATAATTTCCATGGAATTAAAGTCTAATTTTTAGTATTGTTTTCAACGAAACTAAACGAAGTAATCTATTAAGCTAAGTGAGGTAGAGTATAAAGTATTCGGCATAGTCCCGTTTTTACTTGTTTTTCCTAACAGTATTTAAAACTTTCAAATTCAAATTACGGTGCGCTGAACACTAAATGTAATACTCTAAGGAATAAAAAATCGTGAAAATTGTTCTTTAATACTAATACTTTTACTTTGAATTCTCTTTTCTCGTAAGTGAGTTCGAAGAGTCACACTTGACTAAATGAAAAAGTAGACAAATAAAAAACACAATTTTTGCAATGCAAAAAAGGCGAGTACTAAGCAATCTAAACAGTAAAGAGCACGTCAGAGATTTTTAAATCTCTTAAATGAAATGATTTTAATCGCACTAAATTGCTTCAAAATAAGTCCATGCCAAAGACACCTTTTAATTAATTAATGCGATTAACGACAGAACTCAAATGTAAGTGGTCTTATTTAAATTGACAGCTA
This sequence comes from Glossina brevipalpis, assembly GCA_000671755.1. Taxonomy (NCBI): domain Eukaryota; kingdom Metazoa; phylum Arthropoda; class Insecta; order Diptera; family Glossinidae; genus Glossina; species Glossina brevipalpis. Next base: position 400,568 of record KK351061.1, read on the forward strand.
ATTGAGCGTTAAACAATACCGGCATCTAGTTACAAGGAAATAGAAGAAGTACAAACACACACGCTGTTCCACCCTCAGACAAAACTGTCTACAAGAAATAAATAATCAAAATAAAGGAATCACAAATGGTTTAGGTTTAGATTGATCTTGCGATATCCAGCACGTGCTTGTTTTTGCTGGTCTACGTACGATTAAATTTATAAGGAAATCATGTTATCTTAAAATATCCATATTCTGAACGTAGCTATCTATACTTGGCGCGCAAATCTTGCGTAATATACTCAAGACTCAATCTATCTTAAGCAACTTATTGTACCCATTACGCAAATACTGTCGCCTCAAGGAGAATCCTAAAAATCTGTCAAGTGAACTCAAAACATTTGCAAATAAATTAAGTTTACGAGATGCTATTAATCCATTTCGGAGAACGCTTTTAATTTATTGCATGTTTTGAACAACAAGTAGCAATGAGAATGAAACACAACTACTGCAACGAACTTTAAAAGCAACGAACAGTAAAAGTATATCGCACGCTACGTACGTACGTATGAATAATTTGGAAAATGTAAATTTATTTCGAATACTAAAATCATATCGAAGCGCATGCCAGTAAATAATTTCAAATCATTTCTTTTTGATTGTAGAGTAAGATTTCTAAAAGAACATTGAAACAATAAGGAAACCTCAATAGGCGCTATGCTTTTGGTGACAATATGATAACAAAATAAATTTTCCCATTAAATTGCTAAGTTGGCAAAATTGAATCAACGTTTCAACTTAAAGCCAGACGAGGTGGGGCTTACGCAGCAAAAAAAATTTTTTTCAAATCTACGGAAAATAAAAATTTCTTTACCCAAATGTATAGTTACGAAATAAATTAGTTAAATATCGAGTTTGGCAGAAAATAAAAGCTGAAATTAATAAAAAAAGAAACAAAACGTAAGACTCAAGTTTGCACAAGAAACAAACAGTCAAAGAGTGGTTTTTACCAAAACAAAAAAAAATTAAGAAAATATACTAACTCGAGTTTTCCAGACCAAAGTACAAAAAGTAATCGTTATGAATTAGAGTAAGAAAACACGGGCAACAGCAAAAATAATAATAATAACAACAACAACAACAACATAAAGTGGTTTTGAAATAAAATTAGTGCACACGTGTGCTTCAGTTTCCCGAAAACTAAACCAAACTGTCCATGTCTTAAAGGATGAAAAAAAATTGCTTTTGGATCGATGTATGCATGTATGTGTTCGTGTGGAGCCGTGGTACAGCGGCCGCAACAATTTAGACAGCGGCGACGTTGTAACGTAGCTACAAAACCATCACAAACAGCCACAAAAATCTCTATAAACCGGTTAACGTGAGTGGCTTTAAGAGTTTATACATTTTTTCCAAATGCATTTTCTAGTTGAAATATTTTGTTTCTGTCGGCAAAATAAGCGTCTACAGTAAAGAGACATGAAATTTAGCTCCAAAAAAAAGGAAAAGAAAAATATTTCATACAAATTTTAAAAGGAAATTTGCGAGAGAAGAAACTTTGCAGCATCTTTATGTAAAAGGATAGATATTTATAGGGTTGGATGTTAAGTAGATGCTTTCATAATATGAGCGTTTATTTTTTATCCTCCTATTTCATCTTCATCGTCTTCATTTGTGGCTGAACTACTGAAGTTAATTTCGTTTTGCCGTCATCCGCTCGATTATTTTTTCGATAATTTTTTCTGTTACATCTTTTGTAGATTTTCCTAAATTTATTGACAGATAAACAAAACTTTTAAATCACATTTAATCAACCGATATTAACAGCTTGGTCTCGAAATAACTTATATTGTCGTTCAGGACAATACAAATAGACACAATAAGTCAGAAACTTGCATCCATTTGAAAGCTATCGTTTTATGCGTTACACTTCAAAGCAATGTGTTAGAATTTTGTCAAATGGGGGCATGTTAATTTCGTCAATCAGATAGCAGCGTTTTTGGCTATCCCTAGAAATAATTTGTTACCGATTTTACGCCAATATCTCTTAAAAGCCTTAAGTTGCTGCTTTTTAATTACTGTAAAGGTATTTATAGGTCGATTAGAACTGTCTTTTGAGTGTGGTCTTAGACGGAAGGTTTTAGTTTTTTGTCTCTTACCGAATTTCAATTTCCTCTAAAAAAAAAGACTGACGGGTAAGGTTCTCTTCAAAGCATTTTTCTAATCAAGAGTATACGTATACGTTTTCGGGTATTCAACGTTACACACGGAAGAGCTATACTGGTGGAAATGAAGCAAATGTTGGGCAGTTTCTAACATTTTATTGCAAGCAATTCAATGCAATTATTTCTATTAAATAGCCTACACTGCAATTTCTGTTACTGTCAGCTCCTTTTTGCGTTAAGCAAAATTTTTATTAGTTAGCGGACATTTAATCGGATATAGAAACAAAACCAATTAAAAATATTTCCGAATTTTATTCCCAGACTTTGAAAAAACGTGGGCGAAATATTTGGTCTAATGGAATGCATTCTATTAGCTGAAGGGGGGGCAGTTGCAAATACATTGATTGATTGATTTGAATAATCGCTATTTCGTTATCTCGACTAAATTTAAACGCAGACAAAGCATAACTAACTTTCAAAATGAAAAACTGCATCACATTATAAAAGCAATTTGCTTAGCATTTAATAAATATCGCAGAATATTTAGCTACAGATATTTAACTTTAACTTTAAATCGAACGGTTATGTACGGTTCGATCGATGTACATTCATTTGCATACATAAGTTGACCTGGCAAGATGTCGATACGGTACCAGAGATTATTTGCTTGCGCACTTTGTGTTTATGGTTCAATTTTTTGGCAGGTTTTTGTTAAAGCGATTGACGGTTGTTATCTTATTTATGGTTAGTTATCAAAATTCACTTGGCCGGAGAATGAAAACAGCTTGAAAAATGAAAACATGTGTGAAAAACATTCAACATACGAACGCGTATAAACATCTCACCTCGTATTTAGCGCAAATGTGTAATTTTCACACCTGAAACAAATGCATTTTTGTTTTTTCAATGTTTTCTTATTTCATGAGTAAACTGATCAAAAACAGGTCAGAAAAGATTTTTACAAACTATGCTGCTTTTCTTCTTATTTTATTGTTGTTTTATTTATTATTTACTGCAATAAACTTATTTTGCAGTTTTCGAGATTTTTTTTTTGAAAATTTTAATTTAAATGTCGTTAAACATATTGCTGTTAATTCGGAATAACGTCGGCTATGGTTGAGTTGTCTGAAAAACTAATCGCTGTGACTGACGATAAATAATAGTATTTCAGTAAATCAACAAATAATCTGAATATAGTACTACTTTATTGTAATCAACCGCCTTTAAACGGTATTAGAGTTAAGTCCTTAAAATCGTTCTTTTTAATTCAAAAGCATACATCGTAAATTATATATAATCAATTGTGTTCAAGTCTGCTTTTAGCATTACTATGGCGTCATGTCTTTATTATGTAAAGCGTTCTTGGTGATGAACATTAAATTTACAAATCTCGCTGCAACAAAACAGACGCAGGAACACTCCCAAATACAAAAAGGAAAAACAATTCGGTCCTACGTTGTTGCAATTGTCAAGGCCGATAATGAGCGGTAATACTTTTTGCCCTTCCTTGTGTCTTTGGATTAAAACCGGGCGGAATGTCCTTTGATGGCTTTCCGCATTAGCTCAAAATTCAGACAAATTAATTCATTCAGCGCCAAATTAACCATGTCTTCACTGCCAACCTGTACGTTGCCAGGTCTGAATTTTCTAACTCTCAAAATTGCAACTTCGACTGAACTTTTTAGATTATTCGTGGATACTAAGTTTGGACGTACAAAAACAATTGAATGCCTGCAAACTAAAACCATTTCGATTTTAGTATATTTCGGAAATGGATTTTTCTACATTTTAAAACTCGAAATTTATTCTCTGAAATTTATTTAAGTAAAGTTCTACTAAGTCTACTAAGGACTCAAGACTTTAAATGAAAAGTACTGTAACTTCCTTTGCCAAAGTTATTACATCTATCACGAAAGGTGAAAGTTAGAAATATTCTTTTAAAAAGCTTCTAACAGCCCGAAGACTTCACACGTCTCGTAAAATATTTATATTGTTTACAGGCATAAAATTCGGAAACGATTAAGGTACGATCTGTCCGTCTGGCAAGAATATTGAGAGTTCTTCCACGCAGCTTGTTATTAAAAATGGATCAAACTGGTCCATGAAAACATTGCAGTACAACGTACACCAAGAACAACTTCAGACATAAAAAAAATTTAGGTCTTTTGTTCATTAATCATGATTTTACAACAAATACACAATAAAAATTTCCATGTGTTCCATAGATATAGAAGAAATAACCCACACTCATCCAATATACTAAAGGATCAAAATTTAACTTTTTTCATATTTTTCTGAATTTTTTTTTTTTAAGACAAAAGTGATGGGTGTAAAAGATTCGGTGACAATCGGATATAATTTTCTTACTTGTTTTAATATGAAAATTTATCCCCTTAATTACGATTTTTATGATTACTTTAATAATATTCACTGGCCGGGAGTTCGTTTATTGGTTGTGATGATATTTGATTACAAAATTTAGTTAGTCGTTTTTTGCTCCTTCTGCTTCGTTTTATCAATTTTAGCTTTTGATTTTGCATTTCGCCTCGTGCATGCGGTCTTTTTGTGTAGACAGTTGAAATCTGTTTTTCTATTTAATCATCATTAGGTACAGTTTGCAGACGTAATCGTCTTCACCATTACTAATAAAAATTAGATTGTTTCATTTAAACTTTAAATCGATTCTTAAATGAACAAAATTAATCTACATGAATTCCTTTCTAATTTACCTGCTAAGCTCAAAGTGTTCCAAGTAATACGTTTTGTTTATTTCGACAAATGAAATTTTAAGTTATTGGCGTCGCCATTTCAATCGATGTTCAATTGGTAATTCGATAGATTAAGCGCTCAAATCCACACGTATAGTTCGTTAAAAAATGCTTAATTTCTGCAAAATGACTGTTCGTAGAAAGTGCAGGTATAGTAGAAAAATGCTGTTGAAAGTCATTATTTGACCCTGTAATGAAAGATACACACGTGGTGTTAAACCAAACAGCGTTATGAGAAGTTTGCAAAATATTACGAGCTATTCGAAAGCAACAAAACCGTCACTCGTGCCAACAATATGCAATATCACGACAATGTTATTATTTCTTAGCAAAGATAGGCCGTATTGTCGACTTGATCGTTGTTTGGATCTTTTCATTGTACGAGAGCTTCAGTAAAGAACTAAAGTTTATCCACCGTTCGAGAGAAATGAATACCCTGCGCCCAATTTATGGCTTTTGTTGAGACACATTTTCATGGCTCTGCCATGTTATGGGAAAGGTGGAATCATTACAAATGCCCTTAATAAATACTAACAATCTTAACAGAATTTTAATTAAAAAATATAGGAAACGGAAAAAATTTTCTAAAAAAGGATATTCATATGGAACCAGTTGTACATAAAATGTTTTCAGTTAATCAATACCGCTGCAACCGCGTACCGTGAACCCTTCATATTGAAAGTAGTAGTGTAATATCAATAAGATTTTGTTCCTTTCAATTGTCCCATAATATTCAATATTCAATAAAATTAAATACGTATTCAATTGCATTGAAATATTGAATGTTGATATTCAAAGATTTTTAATTTTCTTCAACATTTCTGGAAATCTTTATATTCAGTAAATGAATGAGTAAATGCATGAATACTTTGGCATTGTAATTATGAAGCCCTACATACACTCGAGCTGGCATTCACTTACATTCTCCTTTATCACGTATCTATCTAAACATAAGTATTTTATTACTTTTTTAAACCTTTCATTCAGTTTTGATTTTCACATACTCTTGTTAAATGTTACACATCATTGATGATTTTCTCCACGCTTAATACCTTCACCCTAACATCCAACATCTAGAGGTGAAATTTGTTCTTCCATGGAAGCCTTTCTAAAACTTGCACAGAAGAGTCTTCAGAAAATTATAATAATTAGTGAATGCATGAATCGAAAAAAGCTTCATGTTTCACTTCTGCCTCTCTTCCTTGATATTTTCTGTCCGTCATTCCATCGCAACAATTGTGATGGAAGAAGACAGCTTTATAACCTTTTGTGCTTCACAACTAATGGTCATATTTGCTTAGTTTGAATTCTTTATGATCGTTGTCATCATCATCTCGTTGTGTTATTTGTGTTATTTGTTAAGTGAAATGTATTTCCTATTTGGTAAAGAATTTATTGGACACTGCACTGAATGAAATGAAGCAGCTACAGCGACAACAGTAAAACACAAAAAGCACAACTAACATCACCACTCCTCGATTGTTAAGATTTCATTGTGAAGTGTTTTGTATGCCAAAAACTAACTGTCAATCGTGTGGTTGTAAAAATAAACTTCAAACTTCAATGTTTCTGGTTGTGTCTGCGATCGTGTTTCGTTGCATATATATATGTGTGTGTGTATTTCCAGCCATAAACATCGCCATCTAAAGAACACATAAGCTGCGTGTTTAATGTCCGTCTATATACAGTTAAGCTTTGTAGTGCATTTACCAAACATGCAACATGCACCGATGCTTATGGGTTTCACGAATAAAAGAAAAGAAAAACCGTTTTGATGTTTTAACATTCATGCTGTCAGTAGTAGTGCCTCGTTTTACTTTATTATCAGCTGCGTCAGAGACCCCCTTTTTCCTCGCTTTCTATTAACCTAACTTTGTGTATCGCTGATATAAATGTAGAATTTTTCAAGCATTAAACATTCTCTGCTTGCGGACTAGCAATGATCATCATTCACTCACTCATTCATCCACTGGCTCACTGACTGACATATAATAGTTACAGCATTCAACACATCCAACGACAAGCAACCGAAATTCACAACCGCAATGCACAATACATTCAATGATATGTTGTATTAAACACCTTGATTTTTTCTTGATTATAGTCTACGGTCATAGTCACAACTTTTCTATGAGCTTAATCACGTATCTAAATAACTTCTCTTCTATTCTTTCCTTTCTTCTTCTTCTTCTTCTTCTTCTTTTCTTTCTCACATTTTTACTCATATTTACTCTGTCACTTAAATTCTTCATGTCATTTGTTAATGTGAATGTTTGTCGTTATCATATTTTTCAGATTCACCTATAAAAACTATTTATATTCTCAACCATTTGTGTTATTCTCATTTCTGTTGTAGTAAAATATATTCCGGCAAAATAGCTTTTATCTAATTAATCCCTACGCTTACAAAAATCGGAAGACTTGATGTTTAAGAAAATGCCTTAATCCTTTTGTACGTATGTATGTTATTCATCGTTCAATAATACTCTAAAGATTCTAAAAATACGCATCAGTTTACGCCGTGGCCAACTACTTTCTCGATTTACAAACGTGTAATAGACGCGATAGACCAGATCTGAAGAATACGATATTATTTTACTATTCTAGCCAGCAAGCTCTAGCAAAATCGTTTTGATTTACTGTAGGTAAACGGAACACACATTTGGAAATCAATTTTCTCATGCTCTAATTTTCATTCAAAATAATGGATACAACACTACCTATTGATCTCTGTACGATGTCGACGGCCATCTATTGCAATTTTGGCTTTCGATTAGCGAGAATAAATTGTACATTTTTTATATTTCCAGCGAAAAATTATGATAATTTCGATGGTAATAAGTTCCCATCACACTTCTTACGCCAATTCTGAAATCGGGCGTAACCACACTAACACTTCTGTAATTCGTAAACAACTATTAATAGGATTTTTTGTTAGAAACGACTTCCATATGTTTTTAACGTTTTAGATATTTCCTTTTCTTTTTGTTCTCTTATCTGGTAAGTGTTGAAATTTTATTCATTCCAACAATTAAAGTTCTGATCGGCTAATATAATTGCGTTTGCATTTAATTTATTTTTTCTGTAAAGTACTGACTCTTTCTCCGTTTCAAACATTCCTAGAAATTTTAGAAAATCGTACTGACTATGAATTATAAGTTATAAGTCGGTACAAGAGTAAGAAAAAAATTATAAAACAGGTAAGCCCAATCGTTAGACACCTTTCATCACTTTATCTATTGTAACTCTTCATTCGTTTTCATGACAAAATATTGAAAAATGTTGAAATGTCCCCACGCAAAGCCATACTTTTCGTGGAATCCGTAACTTGCGAACTGAAGTGATCCAAGTATAGCAAAATTAATTTTTTTCCTCTGATACTTTCTTCCTTCCACATAGTGATCCTCCACAAGAATTCATTCAATGAATTGAAGCGGTAGTGGCACTTTTCACATCAGCTTTAGAATTTATGTATTTTTTCAGTTACAGGTGTCTTCGTGCACAGACCACACCCATTTTTAAACAGTATATAACCTCAGTTTCAGCGCGCGTTCCAAATGTTAACGACCATGAGAACTTTTAACACAGACAGACGGGCGAAGATTTTTAAATCATAAATCGGAATCTTACAGCGATGAAGAATATTTGATCCACTTCAATGGCTACATCTGATTATTTCGAACACAAAAGAATGATAATGTCCCTCTATAGGCAAACCGCACATACTATCGAATTCGAATTTTTCGATTGGATGTAACTTTATTATATATATGTATATAGCGAAATGATTGGAAATTCTTTTTAACAAAAGCTATAATTCCTGGAAAACAGTTTTTAGAATATAAACAGACGTAGTCTCATTGTGCGTTCATGCGAGAGTGTGTGTACGTGCGTGTGCTTTTTCTTCTACTGGCTCATCTGTGAGCGGATATTCTTTTATGACTTTCATTATGCATTTACAAGTATTCACATAAATTTCAGGCTCTCTGGCATATATATTAAAATTGTTGACTTTTTCCATTGTCTTTCTTGCAATGCTGCTGGAATGTGATCCAGTTTTTCTTTTATTTTTTCCTTTTATCATAAGCAATTATATTAAATTTCAGGAAACAAATCACTTTTCTTTACATGCCTGAAAACCGATAGTTTTAAAGATGAGACACACATCTTTAGTTAATTACCTAAGAAATTAATACGTAGCACATCGCACACATAGCGCTCAAAGCTAGACATTTCAAAATTTTTGTCAGCAGTATTGGGGTCAGAGAAAAATTCGAAATTGAATTCGTCAAATCTTTCTGTTCTACAGAAAACCTTTTGTTTATTTTTTACTTAAGTTCTTTAAATCTCATAGCAACGGCAGCTAAAGTAAAATTTAGATAGAAACCGTAGGCCCCTTCTAGTTGGGAAATATGCTTGTAAGAGAATTTGTGAATTCTTAAATATGGTATCCGATATTTCAACATCCGTTTATGGCCAAAAAAATGGTTTATCAAAATCAACAGCATGTAAATGGTTTGCTTGTTTCCTCCTTAGAAATTTCATCGTTAAGTACACGACGTGCTCTATTGGTAAAATTCTTCCAAAAACAAAGAAAAATACGCACATTGCATTTTATAACATCGTTGCGGAAACAAGAAAAAAACCAATCTGAACCATTTGCATAATGTTGAATACAAACAGTGAACTCCATATTCGGATACTACATGAATTGAAAGGAAAGCAAATCGATCTATTATTATAGAGAGCAAGAGGTCAAAAATGGCTTGGAAAAGAATCGTGCGTTATAAGCTGCCCGAACCTGCCCGCGCGATTGAGGTAAAGCTTTTAAAATTTCTAAACGGGAAGAATATCGTCTTCGATCACGAAAATACAAAAACATTAGTAGGCACTCAAACACACCAGAGCTGATCTAGGAATTTTTGATGAGCCCACCCTGTAGCTGGTATCTTATTTTTTCCTGCTATAACTTTTTTTGTTCTCGGCACAGCTCTCTTAATGACGTAAAGCTGAGTTTAAAAACGGCTTTGAGAGTCACCTGATTCAGGCTTTCGACCGGAAATCGTAGAAATTCTGCAATGATTGCGTAGTAGTTTGCTTCGATTTTAATGAAAACCTCGTGAACTCTTTCCTTGACTTCATGTAATTAATTACTGGGTATAGTGGTCGCAGGTTTGACCTCACTTACTTTAGAATACCATAATGTTTGGCTAAAGTATATGACGTGATGTCCTCCTGCACAGTTCTCTTTCAATCCTTTTTCTTTCCATTTATTTATCTAATCCCATTAGTCATAAATATTGTTTTGTAACTTTTTTTAACATTTTTGTTTTAGTTCTTTTATTTAGTTTATGTGTTTATGGTACCATCATATCTTTACAACTTTTTATAGTTCAGTGCAAGCTGTTGGGCGAAGAATTGTGTTTGGCTGCACTTTGCTTCACTTTAACCAAAATTGTTTACATTCGTAAGGGTGTCAGTGAAAATCCATTTGTCCAGCATGCTGTTCAGCATAGTTTTTGCTATTTGTGTATTTTGAATTACACCGTCCCGGTGCAGCTAAAGTATTTTTGTACATTTTTTTTTCTCTTTTTTTCTGTATATATGTATGATGCGGAAATTCGTTAAGGTGTAAGCAAATAAAATTAGTTAGTAGAAGAGGGTCAACTAAATAAAAATTAATTTCTACATAAAAGAATGGACCAAAAAAGCGTTTCCATAAAAGGCAACTTTAAGAAAAATTTGTATAACATTTCCGTTAACTTAAGGCAGCCTAAAATTCTTGCATCACTTGCGAATTCAGAGCACTTAAATTCTTGTTGCATTTATTAGAAAATTAATTTTTAAAATAGAAAATAAACTAAAATTTTTTAAATACATCATCTTATAAGAGAAGCAGCTGTTCGCACTACGTCTAGTAGTAGTAGGATTCCAATTTAAGGTGTACTCTACTGAGCCGAAATGCATTGCTTCCGCGTTGTAATTGTTACAGTAGTGCCTAAGCCGCGTAAGCGTACACCAGCAATTCTGCATGCCATAGAGATAGATCACAATAACAACGAACTTCAGAAAGTTATATCCAGAAAGTGTCGCAACTCTAAATCCAATTAGTAGCGTATGTTCTTTATTTCTCAAATCATTCAGAAAATGTCTTTCTTAATTGCTTTCGTCATCACATAAGGTTTTACGATCTCTGTTTTAACACTTTTCTTACAAGATTTGAACTAATGCAGCAACCGACGAAATTTTTAATGACGCACGACCATAATCCAGCGAAGAAAACGATACGTAATTACACCTCAAAGTCCCTTAAATTACTTCAAATTTTATCGCAAATTATTTCTCCAAGCATTTTATGCTGCGTTTTGCGTAGCATTGCACTTTCGTGAATTCATAAATGCACTTATCATGCCCATCACGTAAAGGGATTATTTATAAAATGTTGTTCTAGGCCAACCAGGCTCATTTGTTTTGATGTAAAATATCAATAATATTCCCCACATTAACTTTGGGCAACTATCTGTCGAAAAGCTATTTGCATAACGCAACTCGTGAAACTTGATTGCATGTTGGTTATCTACTTCAATTTCGTACCATTCTATAATTGCGTTAAAAGAAGCTTTAAAAATGGCTTAAAATAAAATTTTCTTCTGTCCTTCTGTGTAACTGCACTTACCGCTATTGACAAAAAGTAATGAGCTTTTTTTTTTTAAATGCCCACTGTACTGAGTAATTGAGGTAAATTTGGAAACACTTTTCCTGTTTAGTTAGTTTTTTTTTATTGCTTAAACAATCCTTCTGTGAAAGATTTTTAGAATGGAAAAGTCTGTGTAACTGCTGGAGACTTCGTACCCATTGGAGGCTAATATTTGAAAGATGGTACCTTCAAAAGCCCTCTCGGTGAGGTTATTTTCTTTGTCTTTGTTCAAGATAACAATTTCTTTCATAGCTAGCAATATGTTTTGCTTATTTAAGAATATTTAAGTGACTTCTTAAAGAGCATTGAAACTCTAAAACAGGCTTTTGTCCGAGTATGCTTGGTTTTAGTTCGGAATTTTCATTACCGTCATTAATTGCCAGCATATTAGGATTCATAGCGATTTAGAATCCTAGAAGGCAAGAAAATTTCTTACGTCTTCTTACGCCTGTGGCGAATCGGATAGTAAGCCTCTCAATTCTTTTAAAGTAAAAATATAGTTTCGTCGAAATATTCGCAAATTTTGTTTAGTTTGTTAATTAGAGAAAAAGTTTGATTTATCCAACGCTATTCCTTTAGCATGTATTCGTTCACCTTTTACTTTGTTTTGGCTTAAAATGTTTTTTCTTGTCATACTTTGGTGTTTTGTTTGCAATCATGTCAAAAACAAAAAAAAGAGTGAACGAATATGTATGCTGCCAAGACACCTTCGTAGTTGTAGTCATTGACCTTAAAAGAATAAGGCTTTTCGAAGTAGAAGTATTGGCCTGCCAAGCCAGTCGACAAAGAAGAAGAGGAAATAAATTGTTCTTTACATCTATGTTATTTCGATGTGCCTGTTTTAGTCAAAATCATAAGCTAGACATTAGAATTTGAAACCTTGAGTTAACGATATTTTGTGCTTTTGTTTTACATTCCACGATAATCTAGACGTTGTACATAATGCGATAACAGTAATAAATACACAGCATGATTTAAAGTGACCATATGTAGTGAATGTTTTTTTTTTTTTTAATTTTTTCTTATTTTTTAATCCTTATTGTAATTTGAGACTTCGTTGTTGTTGTTGTTGTCCTTTTTTTCGTATTTCTTTCTTGACAACATAAGAATTTATAGATTTTTGGTCTTTTAAGCTCTATAAAAGAGAAAAAAAATGTTGCAAAGCAAATACTATTCGGCATGGATAACAAACTGGTTTTAGATCAACAGGGCGCAATGCAAGTATGTATGCAATACGGCTGCATGTGTCTGTGCAATCGTAAATGAAGTGTTCACCACTGCTAGTTTAATCCATATGCTCAATTCCAAGAATTTTTTCAATTTAAATCATAAAAACTCCTCTAAAAATATTTTAATTCCTTTCAAAAATTGAAAAATAAAATTATAATAAAGTCTTCGATGACTTCAACTGGTTGGCTTGCGAGCGAACTCCTCATTTATATTTGCAAAACTTACATGCATCTGAAAAAGAACTCTGTAGTAATACAATTCACAGGTTACTTTATATCAATTGGAAGTAGCAAGACTAAAATTGAAAATAACGGTAAAGGTGAATCCTGTAATGGAGTGGTAATGTCGCCTTAGACTGAAAAGGGTTCCTCAGCTACACATGACCTTTTGTTTAGAATAAATAAATAATTTTTCTTACATTATGAATATATATATAGATATACTGAATCAACTGGCTGTGCCTTTTTTGATAGCAAATTTAAAAAAAAAAAATTTCTAAGTTTTGAACATTGAAAAATTTTACCGAAAATTTTTCTAAGTTTTGGACATTGAAAAGTTTTTCTAAGTTTTGAATATTGAAAAATTTCTCTAAGTTTTGAACATTGAAAAATTCTATAAAACCTTATAAGTTTTCTTTTCTACAGCCTGTTCGTTTTAATCATTGAAAAATACTTGTTTTTTCTCCGCCAAAGTGCATGTTGTTGTTAGCGGTAAGGGGAAAGCGTGCAATTGTGACCGAATGTAGAAAACTTGTATCTTGTAATAGTTGCCAGAGTCAATTTTTATTTGTATTTCATTTTGCTTTCGTATTACAGTGTAATTGTATGTGTAACTGCGTATGTCTACCTCTTTATTTGTTGATCTTCTTTTTCAATATTTCACAATCGTAGCAAAGAAAAAAATTCATTGAATTTAGAAAATATTATTTGCGATATTATTACATAAATATTTTAGAAAAAAAAGAGGTAAATTCATTTAAATATAATAATTTTAGAAACTGAGTTAACTCTAATTTGTGCTTTTGCTAGATTGTTTGTACCGGAAGAGTCCTTACAGACTTATTGGTACAAGACGTATCTTTAGTATTATTTAATGCTCATTAATAACTAACTGAATTATATTAATTAAAAATAGTGATTAATTATTATTTAATAAACTTAAACTTAAAAACTTTAACATTAACATAAATTTACATTTCATTCTAAGACCGTTTTTCACTTCGTTCTTAGCAACTCGTTTAACGATTGTTATTAAAAACTGAAAGAAAGATCAATAAATAAAATATTTTTTATTTATTTTGAATGTTCCCTGTAAGCCATTCCCCTTTTTTAAGATTTAATGTTGAAACATCATCATAAACAACACTGTGCTCTAGAAGTTAAAGTGACGTGTTTAAGTCGTTATTTCAGTTATTCAATGTAAATGCATGTAATAGACGAACTCAACCGGGTGTTATCTACATAATTTTCGGTACAAGTATCCACCCAAGACTTCCTGTATACTTAGCCACTTTTAGCTTCATTTTCATAATTTCTCTTCTTTCGCTCTCATACTTTGACTTTAAATCACAGTTTTCCATGACAGCATATGCAATTTATGTTTAGATTCAGAGGCGATATGTCACACATGCAGTTAAATGCTTTTCCGATATATCCTTTTGCTTTTGCTTCTTGCTTTCCTTTGCTTTTCGCCTGGGGTTTGAAAAGTTATGGTTTTTAGTTACGGTTGTTTTATTTCAGTCGCTAGTTGGTTGCAAGTGAAATTCTAAAGAGAGCAAAAAAAAAATGATGGCTGGTGATGGATGCTATGCGGCCGACACGCAGCGCTGAAGCTTAAGTGAGCTAATCAATGCTTGATTGTTATAAGTTAACTTTTCATAATGTGCGACAATTAAGAACAGACGTTTAGTTACAAAAAACACATAAAGAGAGTACAGGTTAACAATATGCTTCATAACATACATTTCTTAAGCCTACAACGTATGTTAAAAGTATTCTACATTTTACGAATTAATTTTAACCCGCTTTAAGCGTTGAACACTCTGTTTGCTTATTTAATTAAACAATTTTTGAATTTACCGTAAACTCTAGAAACATCCTATTGCTTGACAACTCTGAAAGTACATCTCTGCATGTTTTTGTTGTAATCGTATACATACGAAATAATTAGTCCGGTTTAATTGTTTTATAATTTTTGTTTTTATGTTAATTAGCTTTAATTAAAATTAAAGTTGATTTCTCTATTGACTTTCAACTTTCTTTATAAGTGAAACCCTTGGAAATTTTGCTCTTATTTTATTTTATCTCCCCATTTTCTTTGTTTTTTCATTTATCACATATGATATTCTATTATGATGGTTTTTTTTGCACCCAAAGCAAACGCTCTCTACTCGACATTATAAGAAAACATTTGCACATTATCTATAATCATGACTGATATGATGTTGTACTACACACCTATCAAGTAGATATGTGCGATAAGCTTGCAGAGGGGGACTGAAGTGGATGTAGATGGATTGTGTTAACAACTCATTATATATGCGATGATAGGCATCGCAAGTTCGTAAGGATCTGAAACGACATACCCTGTTGGTTTGAAGTATGCCATAAAGTTGACAGCTCGATACATAGATGAACCCCTTTTTAAATAACTTGAGCAATGCAGAAGTTTGCTTTAAAAATTAAAAAATTATATACGAATATACACAATTTATACATATTATATATACCTATATATGTGTATATATATATATGTATATATAATTATGCAACTAAAGCGTGTATATTCCTGATCAGCATAAGATTGTCAAACATTTATGAAACTTCATTGAAAGTATATGCAGATTATCTCACGAGTAAGCTATGAGTAACCGAGAAACATCTATAATTCAGGCTTTTTAAGATTTGTACGGGTCTATAAACTCGTTACAAACATTTGCGATGGTCAACTTAAGATGTCTCCTTTATGTAACTTATGTGTCGCTTTGGATTAACTGGTGCACAAAGTTTGCTATGTTGCGACCGCAAATTTCCTATTTCTTATACCCATCAATGAGGAATAACGCTGTACTAGATTTGTCATTACATTTGTAATGTGTAGAAAAACGAACAAGTGACTCCGAATCCACTTCGTACTTCTTTTTAAAAACAGGAAAACTAAGGAATTTTTCTTACATTGTGATGTTGATATTAGGTTTTAAAAAGAAAAATTTACTATTATTTTTATATAAAAACAAGATTTAATGCAAATCGATTCGCAATGCAGATCGATGAAAATAACACCTAGTTTTGTAAATCTTCCAAACAAACAAACTTTTGTTGAAGCACTTTGAACATTTCGCAAGAAAATCAAAGCCCGTTTACCCATTTACTAGAGTTCCTAACGTCGTTAAAATAATTTAATAATAATTCGCTACCATTCAGCTTATAACTTTCTCTCTAAAATGTACATTAATTCTTAAAGAAGTAGAATTTAGAAGAAGAGCAACAATTGCGACATTGAATGCAAACAACTGAGAGAAAAAAATGCGGCCAGAGGTACTACTAAGCGAAATATTAAGCAATGATTGATTTGAAATTTAATTGATATGCACGCGAAAACACTTATTTACATTTCAAAGAACATAAGATAAAGTTAATTAGAATAGAAGACACGATAAGGTAATGTGAATGCTGATTAGCAATTCGTGATGAAAGAAAAGAAGAAAAAAAGAATTTTTCTGCTTATGACTTTTTCAGGAGTTGCTCAGTTATAGTCGTGCAAAAAACCAGCTAAAACGAAACCAATGAGGAATCAACGAGATATGTAAAAATTTTGTGGGTGATAAGCATTCAATATATGTTTGCGAACTGGAATAAGACTCAATCCTTACAACGATTATTCGAAAATTAAATTAATTCAAGAAAGTTGCCTTTATACATGTAGCCATTGGGTTGGTCAGGAGGAACTATGTGTAGAAGGGGAAGGAAATAGTATTAGTGTGCGCGTGATATGAAGTTATCAAAATTTGTGAATACCAACTCGATAGGATGCATTTTCGAATGGTCTACTTTATAGGAAGCAATTTGTATTTTCAGAATTTTAACTAATTTTTGCTTTAATCCAGCAAAAGCTTAAACGACATTCATATCCATTACCGATCGATGGAAGCATATGAAAAAAGTGTGAGAAGAAAGGGAGACTCTAGGGGAGGTTAGAAATTTAATAACTACCTGAAGTAACTTCCGAGGATTTATAAATATGTTTAAAACATCTCGAGAGGAAAGATGAATGAAAGAATATTTCGAAAAACAAAAAAAAGAAGGGAAAAACTGAGTAGCAAATTTCCTTATTGAGTCAGTATTCAGTGCATTTTGGCCGTTAAATGTACTACACTTGATTACTATGGTTAGCAACAAAAAGAACAAAAATTTAGCAATAAACCCACAGGGATTTTTATTGCTGATCAAACATTGCGTAATTATGTAATGGACACATTTGATTCCTTCTAACTTATTAATTTTTTTTCGCTTCAAATTAATTTTTCTCTTTGCAGGAACTTAAAGAAAGTTTCAATTATGGCTTGTTTTGCCCTCCGTCAAATGGTAAGGCAGGCAAGTTTCTGGATGAAGAACGTCGTTTGGGTGATTATCCTTTCAACGGACCAGTAGGCTATTTGGAGGTAAGATTTTTAAATTGTAATTTTAGTAAATTTTCTATCATTGCCGATGCTTTCTCAGCTAAGTCCAAGATCGAAGAAGTATCTGCCCATATTCATTACATAACTTTTTAAGTTTAATGCATCCACGCTTTTGCGACATTTCACACAAATCTGCTATCCTTCCATTGTTTGGAGCGGAGTGGAAAGATTACACTCAAAACTTAGACTTAAATTGAAAAGCGGGCTAATATTATTATCGCAAATAAATTTCTTCCGAAAAAACTTTTCTTATTTAATTTAATATCAATTGTTTTCAGTTGAAATACAAGCGGCGCGTTTATAAAATGTTAAATCTCGATGAACGTCAACTAAAAGCTTTACATACACGTGCCAATCTAAGACGTTTCCTTGAATGCATTAATGGTGGACACGTGGAAAAGATAGCAAAAATGTGTGCCAAAGGGCTGGACCCGAATTTTCATTGTCCCGAAAGTGGGGAAACACCGCTGACAGTTGCGACGGGTGCTAAAAAACCAAATAAACTTTTAATAGCTCTAGTAAATGGTGGAGCTCTCTTGGATTATCGCACTAAGGATGGTACCACCGCATTACATAGAGCAGTAGAGAAAGATTCATTAGAGGCAGTAACGTACGTATATGATATGCATGAAATACTTCGAAACTTTTAATGAATTGTTTGTGTTATATATGATAGAACCCTGTTAGAATTGGGCGCTTCGCCGAATTATAAAGATGCTCGAGGCATTACGCCTCTTTATATATCAATAACACGTAAATGTGATGCCAAAATAACTGAAAGTCTATTGCACGATCATGCTTCCTTGGGTACTCAGGACAACCAAGGCTGGAATGAAGTACATCAGGTAAGTAAAGATTTTCCTTTTTATGAATTTTTATGCAAAAACTTGAAGCAAATTATCTAAAATGTTTTTAATTAATTTAATAAAAAAAAAAAATTCAGACAGAATATTAAGTTACAAGATATTCAGTAATGAATTGCTTTTTAAAAGCGTTGGTCAATAAGTGCCCGAATTAAGGACAAAGGAAAAATGTCCGTAAAAAATTTCTCGTCTTTATGTACTCCTTGCTTGCTTTATTCCTTGAGAAAGGGATTTATTGCATTCTTCGAGAATGGTTTTTTGTCCTAAAAACCATCGAATCCATAATTAAGCAGAAGAGAGAAGTATGTAATTACAATAGAAAAGTAACTTTTTTTTGGAGGCTACGTGTGCACATTTGCTCTAATTCTCTTTACCTCTTAACTTTTTAAAACTCATCGTTCAATTATTCGGCAGTACACACGCTTGAATATATATATTTTGCCCAATTTTTTTATTAAAAATGTATTTAGTCTTTTATGAACGCTAAACCCAATTTAAGTTACTGCAGATATACTGACAAAGATCGAATGGACAGTGGTTTCATGTCTCTAAGATACAGAAAGTGCGAAAGAGACACGTCGGTTTTACACGAGAGTAATCAACTGCATTCGTTGATCAGGTGACTTTGTCGGTAACTAGAGAATCTGCGCAACTTTTTTAGAGCGAATTTTTAGCAAAATATGACTTTCTTACTCATGAGCGAGAGCTGACTATTCATTACACACGACGTGAAAGCTAGTAAGATGCCTATCATGTTCAATCAAAATTAAAGCCAGAGAGGCTGCAAAGTTGCTCACAATGACCATAATATAATCATAAAAATTAAGGTGTTGATTTCCAATGTCGCCTGGCTGGCAACATTTATTAAAAACAAACGCAAAGCCGATAGCAATGGCTACAAAATGCAAAATGTAATTTCAACAAAGTATCATAAAATGAGAAATCTGTCAGGGAATGTCCTTTAATAAAAAAAAAAAAGGAAATGTGGCCTATAAATGAACGTTCTCCTTAAAGCAGACAATAGGGCACTTGTTGATTTATCGTATAAGGGTTAGAAAGGATTGTGGTGTAGGTGTACGGGTGGTGAAATTTGAGATGTTTTTCTAGTTCTAGTATTAAAGTAAAGACACAGTAAAATGAAAAACTAGCGCTTCTTGACCTAAAATATATATACAATAATAACAAAGTGTTCGGGATTATTATTTGAGTTGCCATATATGATTCGTTATAATATTTTAAATTATCTCTATCCTCTAATTAAGTTTGGCTTGTTAAATAATTTTAAAAACATTATCTTGTATCGTTTTATATTTTTATATAAATCGGGATAAATTACTACTACTACCAATCTCTCAAACACTACCTACTACTACTACCTGTATTGCTATAAAACTACCAACCAATACTACTACTACTCTACTGCTACTATTGCTACTACTACCATACTACCATCTTATGTACTACTATTTGCCAAAAAAAAAAAAAAAAAAAATAAAAAAAAAACCAAAATCGAAAAAACAAAAATAATATAATTAGGCCTGCCGTCACGGTCTTGTCCAGCATTTGGAACATTTGTTGTTTTATGGTGCTGACATGGATGGCCGTAATGCTTCCGGTAATACACCATTGCATGTATGCGCTGTTAACAATCAAGAGGCTTGTGCTAGAATGCTTCTATTTCGAGGCGCCCAACGTGGTGCGCTTAATTATGCCAATCAAACTCCTTATCAGGTATTTAATAGTATACTTTCTTATGGTTTTTCTCTTCTTGCGGTAAATTTTCTAAATTTATTTCTATATATATATATATATATTTAGCAATTTGTATATAGAAAAATAGCCGCATTGTCCTATTGAAGTAATTTTAAAATAAATTTTAATTATTATTCACTAAGCGCAGTACATTTTCGAACTAATTTCGAACTGTTTATACTCCTTAAATGTAGGTTGCAGTTATTGCTGGTAATCTAGAATTGGCTGAAATTATACAAAACTACAAAATCGAAGATGTCGGTAAGTTTGATTTTCTTGGAAATATATATATAAAGTTCCTCAAAGTATTCGGTACAGACTTAATAAATAAAAACACCTTCACCACATGTTAGCTATGTGCTAATTGGTTATATTTTTACCTAATAGAACTCTCATCACTCATTACTTTCTTTGTTATTACATAAACATTTTTGGTTGTTCTTTCCCCTAAGTTTCTTCATTAATAAGAATTTTTCTCAACAATATTGGTTTGTCTCTTTAACGTATATTTGTAGTTGTTTTTTAACGGTTTTTCGTAGAGTTTCTTTCCGTAAAAATCTATAAATATCCCTAAACTTCCATCGTTTTACTCAATCTGTAAAATTTTTGTCGATTTTGTTTTGTGGTAAACGGTACTTTCGTTTGAAATATCATTTTACGTTTCCTTCTTGATCTCGCATTCATTCATCGTGTCTCATTAACTAAAAGTATCGTCACATTAAACTAAATATTTTGCTACAGTTTTTTTAATTATAAAAACATAAATATCATGCAAATTATCATATAGTTTCCTCTCTCTCTCTCTCTCTCTCATTCTCATCAACACCTTAATCAATGTGTTATCAATAGCATCACGATCATTATCACAGTCATACGCATTAATATCACCGGTTTCGATAGGCAATTATAAGACATTTTGAATAATTACAAAACAAAAATTTTAAAAACATTTATATATTAGAGAAAGTTCGTAATTAATTGTTTTAATTAAATTAAATTTGCTTGTTATTAGATTAGTTCTGTTTACCAATATTTTTATCTACAGTGTTGTATTTGTTTATTATTTATTTAACTCTTTAATGCAATATGTAACGAATAGTTTGTATGTGTTTACTACTATTATATAATCACCTTAACCCATTACGCAAATATTATTTATTCTGAATAGTTGGCACATGATTGGCACATTCACCACCTAAAGGCTTGAATGTGTTATCCCTAAACGTTCTATCCAAATTTTAATACGTTATTCATTGGCCTAAGGAATATTAAGCCTTCAAGAAGACAAAATTTTCACATATTGGTCTCATTCAATTCGTCCCAGTCGGCCCTCTGTTGTTAAGCTCTTTTATCTACTAGAATTTGCTTTACTTAAAGGAAAAAGCCACGCCAAAGGTTACAAGAAACATTTTTTTTTTTTTTTTTTTTTTTTAAAACTATCTCGATTGAATGGACTTCTGTTGGGAAGCGCTACCATCTAATGTCTTACGTTTTGATTGTTAATATATGTTCAGAAAGGGTTCATGATTATTTCAAACCATCTCCAAACAAAAACATTCCAGTTTGACCTCATCGAGACGACTGTAAGAGCAGCTTTAAAAAAAACTGTAATAGAAGTTTCATTATAATAAAAAACAAATCTATAACACATTTGAAAATTTTCAATGCATCTAAGAATTGCAATTATACCTTAGGCAGTCGCTCGTATATATGTATGGATGCTACAAACGAAGACATAGAGAGTATAAAATTCGTGATGTTTTGTAAGAGCGATTTGAATTACCCATACATAAAAACTTTCTCCTAATGAGACTTGTCTTCAGCTAATCCTTCTCTTTTCCTTAGAATATTTCGCCTTTTCAGCTGCCGCATATATTTTCAAATTTTATCTGTCATATTTTTACTCTCAAAATAGATACTAAATCGGGCGGATAGGCTGAGACGACTGACTAGGCTTAAAATATTGCGCTTATATGGTATCTGCTAAGTAAGGCTGGATGTCACAAAGAAAATGCCAACATTAGTATAATGCCACCCTTCTTGCTTTACAATATTTGCATATCGGAGCTTACATTTTTTTAAAGACTCTACGAAATTAAAATATCTAAGACTGGTTTCGTGCACTGCATTTTTAACACGGGCTGGGGAATATTTACACTTTGATCTAGAAAACACACAGGCAGAGATACACGTGCACACATAAATTACAAATAATAATAAAAAATCGGAGGGGTTTCATTTTTAATAATTAGCGAAACAATTCTTAAACTCTACACAACAATTTGTATTTATTTAACTTTAGTTCTCTTTTTCATGTTTTCTTTTCGGTTTGTTTTGCGTTGTGTTTAATAGTAATTAACTATTTTCTTAAAAAATTAAAGTTATAAGCGTTATAGAAGATACACTGATAAAATATCATAGGTCCAGTTAACGCGATAACCTTTTCTACTCTCACTATGCTACAAATAAAAATCTATTCAATATTTTATAGATTGAGTAAAATTTTTAAAATCTCTTTTACGTTTGAGTTACTATAAACCCAGGCTCTTTTCTGCAAATCTATATTCGCTTTTCAGAAAAGGTATGTTTATATATTAACCCCTTTCTCCTATGGCATTATGTCATTGCACTGAAAAGAAAAACCGAAACGAATCTCTGAATATGAAATGACTATTTCGAAAAAAGATTTTTGTAGGAATATTTCAAATAACAAAATATTTTACCGCCGAGAAACCTTGCATGTGCAATGTAATAGTAACAGTTGTTGAATGTTGTTTGCAATTCGCTATTACGATTCAACCATAAGGAATTCGAAAAATAGAAAATACCTATCAAAGTACATAGTCATATATATATATACATATATAAAGCAAAGAAGAAGCAGAAGACAAATAGTAACTTTTGAAATATATTTATACCACATACAGTACCCTTTCGCGGACCGCCACGTTATAATCCCAAACGTCGTTCAGGCATTAATTGGCTAAGTGCCAATGGTGGTGGTAGTATTGGCGGTGGCAGCTTGATGGGTACGTTGACACGTAATAACACAACCCCTTGTACTGGTGGCCACCACCACCGTGGACCACCGTCACCATGTCCATCCGAACACTTGCCATACAGTTCGGCCAGTTCGAGTCTATCTGAGGGATCATCCGGTCACCGTTCACATGAGGATGATATCAGCATTGTAACAGGTATTCATTTTGTTCATTTCATTTACACTATTTTTATTTTCCATTCTATTTTATGTTACTTTTATTTCTTTTATTTTATTCCTGTATATTTATTTTTATCTCATTTTTGTTTTATTTTACGTTTGTGTTGGTGTTTGTTTCGTTTTCAGTTTATTTGATTTTTTAATAATATTACTCAAATAGGAAATTTTGAGGATTGGATTTGTTCTTATTTAATGTTTTGAGAAAATTCATGGACTTATCGGTTTATCGTTACTGCGTAATTGCATACAGAATATATGTTAGGTTTGAGTTAGTTTAGTAAAGAGTCATTCAATTACAAAATTACACTTAAGCATCAATTTAATCAAACTTGAAACTTTTCTTCTAAACTTTAATTCTCTATATCACTCAGAAGAGAGTTTAAGACAGATAAGTATATGTATGCGAAACTGTTTAAAGCATGTTGAATTTATATGTTTGTGTAACATTAGTCGATTGCATGTTTCAAAAAAATCTTTAGTCAATATATCTTAAAACAACAACAGCAATAATAGCAACGAAATTCAAATAAAATTGCATGTCGCATATTATACTGTATAGAAAAAAATATTTGTTCCTCAGCTGTTGGACAGAAGCCAAAGTTGTTATTATTCTCTCTCTCCCACCGAACATAAAGCCAAACCATCCATCATTTATCGAGGAAAACCCAACACAAGGGGAAACTCCATCACATGAGCGTTTCAAAAGCACTTCCCCTTAATCTTCCAACAACAAAAATGTGTGCTTAGAGTAAAATCAATCATTATCATTTATAAGGATATTCATTCTGTCTATCATTCCTTATCCGTTTCTCTCTCTCTTTTTCTCTCTCTGTTTCTCTTTCTTTCCTCTTTTTGTTTATTTAGATAAATCCCTAGGCGATACTAGCGACATTATTAGCGATTCATCAGGTGTGGGCACAAACTCCGATTCTGCCGCCTGCTCAATTGGTCACCCTAGCACAACGGTGGCTTGCATGGAGCCCTATGCAGGTAATTCGGTAGGTCACATACGACTCCAACCGGGCGACGTGATTGAAGTAGTTGGATCCACCGATTGTGGCCTATTAGAAGGCTATGTACGCGGTACCAATCAGTCAGGCTTCTTTCCGGCTGAATGTGTCCAGGAAATTAATTTACGTCAAAAGAATATAACAAATGTGGCCACGGCTACAATAAATCAACAGCATTACCAGCATTCGACAACAGCCTCCTCCGTTCACCAGGGTTCACCGCAATTGAGTTTGGGTGGCAGTTCGAATATTGGTTTGAGCAACAATAACGTAGGCACCTTGCCCCGTCCTAGTCTAATACACCAATCGCCCTCACTATCTGTGAATAGTAGCGGCTCTACGCAAGCTCTAAATGGCACAAATTCCGTTGTTGTGGAACAACAGCATAGCACAACCATTGTAAATGGCTCCCAGCAAGTCATCAGTCAGTATAGTAGTGCCACAGCTCCAAGGGTCAAGAAAAGGTACACTACTTTAGCCAATCCTAGAGGTGGTCAGTGTTCATTCTCTCCTCCTCCTACTCCTTATAACAGCGCATTTAATGAGCCTCGTACAGTGGTTTTGCATCGAGCTAAACGCGGTTTCGGTTTCATTTTACGCGGTGCGAAAGCTTCGTCCCAACTTATGCAATTAAAACCGTCCGAACGTTTTCCGGCATTGCAATACCTCGACGACGTCGATCCTGGTGGTGTAGCCGATATGGCTGGTTTAAAACCTGGCGATTTCCTTTTAGCTATTAATGGCGAAGATGTTAGAGCGGCCTCGCATGAAAAAGTCGTTGAAATGATACGCTCAGCTGGGGCTTTAGTATCGATGACCGTTATATCACCACAATTTCCAAACCAAATACAAGCCACTCCCCAATACATGCCAAGTCATCATGTTTCGAGCGGTCCGAACACGCCACAAACTTCGCACAGACAATGTGCTACTTTGCCCCGAAAGATGTCATTAGGCCCTAATGCCTCAACAGGAGGTTCTGGTAGCCGACCGGCGCCTTTGCCACCTAGACGTGATCCTAAGACTACTCTGTCTGTGGGTAGAGCTCGAGCTAAGTCTATGGTGGCTGGCTTGGAAAATGGCGGTGAAAAAGAAGATGACGATATAACACATACGAAGTCATCTTCAGTTGAGTCAATTGTCACACCTACACCCACACATCCTAGCACACCTGTTCAACTACGTACAGCCAGTATCAAAGCACGTCCAACTTCAAGTCGCATAACAGCCGCAGAACTAGAAGAATTGTTCCAACGTCAACATGGCGAGGTTGTAGACAGCTCCAATCGATATTCCACCATGATGACCACATCACGTTTTCAATCTGGTATTGAAAGTGGAGCAGCCACTCCTCCGGCGAATATCAACTCTCCGCTTAAAGGGCCTCAGGTCTATGGTAGTGTAGCAGAAATGAAACGTAAAACGAAGACCAAAAATGGAACATTGCGCGGCAAACCTTGTGTAATTCCTACGGTGGGTGGTGGAGGGCATGATTTAAAACGCTTTCATTCCACGCCAGACCTGAATGCCAATGGCAGCTCCTCTTCTTCAATATGGACCACTAATGTAAGCAAAGGTCACCTGTCGCAGGATGACGTGACCACTTTGCATGCTTCGATGACACGTTTAAATACGTTGCCCCCACCCTCACATCCTCCACCACCACCGCCAGTAGTCGGTCAGGTAGTTAAGGTAGAAACGCGCCAAAACTCGGAATATGAAAGCACCATATCGCTGCAGCAGAAGCTGAAGAAGCGAGTTGAAACCGATGCTGTCACATCAGCGGCGATCGACGGTGTTCAATCAAGTTTCAACCCGTCAGCAAATGCGAAAATCTATGCTTCACCGCAAGAATTACGAAATGTGTTGGCTTGGAAGCTAAGGCAGACTCAGGAGGTAAAGATATACATATATATAAAAAAGAAGAAAGCCCCAATAAACTGTTCTTTACAGAATCGCTCACAACAAGTGAATCAAGCTCAACAACCAAATAATCACTCCCAACAGGAACTTGTTTTAAGCCAACAAATAGTTTCAAATGCGCAACAAAGTCAACAAACAGATCCCCAAACACAAATTAGTCAGTATGCACAACCAACTGCTTTGGCACGCACCAATTCACCTGCCAGTTCTAATTCACCTGGACAATATGCAGCACCTCAGTCTCAGAATGATTCCGCAATTGTTAATCAAGTCAACAATAATAGCATTAATAGTAATAATAATAATAATAATAACAGTAACGTAGGACAACTTAATATACCAACTGGCCCAGCCCCTCCTATACCAGAACCCGATTATAGTCTTAGTGAATCAGATGGTGAAGATGAAAATTCTATATTAGTAGCACGCAATACAAAACTAAATGAAAAAATCGCTTTGATCGATGTTCCCGAGACTAGTGGTAACAGCCAAGCGAGGTTTGTCATCATTAACATTTGAGCAAATTATAGCTTCCATTGTAATCATTATTTCGTTTTAGTGGCAGCAGTTCAGGCTCGGGTTCCATTTCACATTCCTTATCAGTTGAAGAGATCCAACGTATACGCAGCAATCTCAAAATCTCCAAGTCTTCGCCAAACGGTTTCAGTAAAGTTGTCGAAAAGGCAGGCGGAGATGGAGGCGTCGATACAGACAAGAGCGAAAAAAATGATTCTGAGAATAATAATAACAACATTCTGAACGAGGAAGAAGATAGTTCTTCTGGGGTTAGTAGTGATCAAGACGTAATGGCTGCCAGTAAAGTTGTAAGCGGCCCCAAAGCTACGGATACAATCAAAAAGAAGCCAACTGTAACCATTTTAGATGAACCAAAAACCATACCGGAACAGCCCATCTCAGATCAAGATGAAACAGACAGTAGAAAACCGCCTCCGCCACTACCTGCGGAACCAAAGACTAAAACTGCTATAGCAACAACTGAAAATGCAACCAATAAAACAACAATTTCGCCTCAGCAAATCAAGACTAACACAGTGGTCACAGTCACAGCAGCTGCCACCAAAGAAAAACTACCTACATTAACGAATGTTGTAGCTAGCACAGCCGCTGCTTTTGAAGCTAAAGCTGCTATTGCAAATGCCAATACTACCGCAATTGCGGCTAATATTCCCACCACTGTTACAGTTAAGCAAATGGTGCAACAACACCATGCACCAGTCATACAACAGCAACAACAACAAATGTCGACATCAAAAGTAAAGACACTGTTAGTGCAAAGTCAATTGGTGGCCAGTAAAGCACAGCCAGCAATGGCTGGTCGTCTGGCTCAACAACAACAACAACAACAACAACAGCAGCACATAAACCCCAACCAAAAGTTGTTAGCCACTCAACAGCAAATAATGCAGCAACAGCAACATCAACAGCATTTGCAACAAATTCTCAAAGCCAAAGCGGCTGCAGCAGGTGCTGCTGCCTCCACAGCAGCCCTGGTAGCCAAGCAGCAGCAACAAATGAGTACTAATAAGCCTGTAATATCAACGACGTCACAAGATTCCACCGACGAGCAGCGTTCAGATGACGATGGAGATTTAAGCCCTTCGCCGCCAGCGAAAGGCTTTCAAAGACATAATTCGTTAACACGCAAACAAGCCGCCGCTATTGCCATGCAACGAGCTACGCGTTCAGCTGCCGTTTCGCTGGTGCAACTACCGCCACCCATTGAGGCTGACAGTGATAGCGAATTATCGCTGAATGCAAAAGGTGCTGTTGGTGCGACCGCAACTACGGTGGGTGACGATGATGGATCTCTAGTTGCAGAGAACATTGTACTCGCACCACCGCCGCAATTTTGCGATTGCAATGACATTAAGCATGTACCGCAGTTGCAGCCACAGCAACAGCAACAGTCGACATCGCCTGCACCGCCCACTCAAATGCAACACTTGCAAATGCAACAGCGCGTTCACCAGCCACAACAGCAGCTGTCGCTACAGCAACAACAGCAATTACAATATCAACAATACCACCAACAATTGCAACAGCACCATCATCAATTGCAACAGCAACACCAACAACAGCATCAGCAGCAACAACAAATGATGGCCATGACTATGCAAATGCATCCACAGCACATATTGCAAATGCAACATGTAACAAGTAATGCATCTGCTGCCGCTGCTGTTGCTACTGTTAGTGCTGCCAGTGTTGGCGGTGTTGGTGGACTTGGTGTAGCAAGTAGTGCGTCTACTGCTTCGGCAGCAGCCACTGGCAATATGGGCACATTAGGTCGCGTGCGCATTGTTGGTACTTTACCCAAAACCAGCCATCATCGTTTGCATTAAGACAAAAGAATAAAAATATAGTTTCCCCCCTTGTGAAAGACAAGGTAAGGTTTCCTTTCAGAAATTTATTTTAAAAAAATACTTTTCAAAAGAGTAGTTTTTTAAACATTTCCAGCAACACTTATGCTGCATTAAAAGAATAGAAAAAAAATGAATGCCAGCCTACCAACGATTTCCCTTAAAATTAGCATTTATCATGATAACGCACAAAAGATTGTTCAAAAAATCAATTAAACTTATTTTTCGTTTTGCAATGAACTTCCTCTTGTTTTTTTTACAACGAGCGCATGGGCGTTTACGAAAACTTTCCAACAGTTGGCATTCAAAACCGTTGAACATCAGAAATAGAGGATTAGTAACAATTAAAGCAATTCTAGCGTCCTATTTATCACACGCAATAACATGTTTAAACCAATTTACAACATCCGCTTCACAAATTAAAATATAGTACAAGTCTTCCTAGCTAAAATGACTTTCAAAAAGCCCGCACAACGTTTTATTGGGAGGTACTTCACGGCAGCATGAACCTCACTAGAAATTTTCAAAAAGGAAATGTCTCACAATCTCTCGAACTTATGACCATATAAAGAGTACAAGCAAGATTTAATAAAAAGCAGTCTCTGTCCGAAAATACGGCTTGTACACCATTAATGAAAGTAGTCCTATCTTTTATTTCGTTTCTAATTCATAAAAAATGGCAACAATGGGCAACTGCTAGCAGTTCAGCATATGTTAAAAGTAATTGATTGACAAATTAAAATAGCGCCCGTTCATCAAAATTTTATTTAACTAGTTTTTTAGGGTAGTGAATAGACTACAAAAGGTATTGCCAAACAGGAGAGAAGTTACGGTATGACTAGTATAAATTAGTAGCTTCGAATGAAAGGTAAAATTTCGAAGGAAACTTTAGCAAACAGAAAGAGGAAACGCGTAGCCATCGATATTGCGAATGAATTGCTTATCGTCAAAAATATTCTTATGTCCAAAAAAAAACCTAAGTGTTTTTTAAGTTACGAGTTAGGGGGAACCTTACAGATTCGTTATTGCAGTGTTACGACTTCAACGTTGTCTTCTTCTATTCAATATTCCTTAGTATATAGCGTTGGTTTCTAAGTCAAGTATGTTGCCGATCGTACTATATGTTTTGTACAACAGAATTCCTTAAAATCACAAAATGAACATTTTAAATAATAAATTTTTTTCACTCCTTTTACTATTCTATTTTGCGTAAGTACAACGACTGACTCACAAGAGGCTGATTAACGAAGAGATCTGGTAATCTGTATGTAGTCGAATAATATTATTTAACTGACCGATTGAAAAGATCGTAGAGTGGAAATAAGAAACCAACTTGAAAGGACATATGAAGATATTGCTTATCAACAACAACAACAAATTTATAAATAAATTTATTTTTCTCTATACTTTTTCATTTACTACTTCAATAAAAATTTAAAAATTTCATTTACAAAGAATTTTCTATCACAAGCACATTTTTAATAATTTTCGTTTGCAAAAAAAATACTCACACGTTCTCTCTAAATGTACAAAAAAAAAGATCGAGTCCGATTCTCGTATAAGCATTTTTATGAAGATTCTCATCACATAGAGTTTTCAGGCCGTTCCTTTTCTTGAATGGCTAAATACATTTAAATAAATCAAAGATAGTTAACTAAGGCTTAAGCTCTTCCCTTTCCATACTCCTCAGTATATCACTTTCTGGTTGAAAAATGTTTCTGTAATGAGAAACACTTCATCGACTTCTTCACTACTCTTTCTTGACGACACCTTCTCTTTCACTCTTTTAAGACTCCTTTTCTCTGTATTATTTTTGAAATTAGGTTTGAGGAAGAGAATGTAAACATAAAAAGACATTTTATAACAAAACTTTTTTCATTACGAAAAAGAAATTATTTGAAAAGTCTGGAAAAAAAACAAGCGATTAAATGAATATATTAAATATTAAAAAAGTTTAATAAAAAGAAAAAACTAAAGCACAATTATGAAAAAAAATCTAGAAATTTGCTTTATATGCATAGAATTTGTGCATTCATTAGGAATTTGATTGAAAGCTATAATATATAATAAAAATTAGTTTTTGTACAATTTTATTTAAATATTAAAAAAAATAACATATATATTAGCAGACGTATAGGTGAAAAAAATATAAAATAAAATTTAATTTCTCTCTTAACATTTTTTTGTTTCCTTTTTTGTTTTATTTTCTTTCAATTGCGTTATGTGTGATATACATTTAAAATAATTAAGTTAAAAAATATGAACGGAAAATATGTATATTCACCAAAAATAATACATAGAAAATAATTAATATCGGTTTTTATTTTAAAGACTGCTTAGAAAAAATTTTTGTTTTCATAATCGTCTTGAAATCTTAGTCAACATCCATCCATTATTTAGCTAAAATATATTATATGTATGTATATATAATATATATATATATATATATATATATGTATATGCATATGTGTATGCAATATATATTATATATATATAACCTATATTATATATATACATATATTCATTACATTTACATACCACCTTTGCTCATTTCTAAAGGAGTTTTATATATTCTACCCATAGTTATTCGATGTCCGTGCACTCGTAATATAAATACATATAAATGTTTCAAAAACAATTAAGCACTCTTCTAATGACACAGTAAATAACTAATAAAGAGTTTTATTAAAAAAATGAACAAATTTAGAAAAAATCTAATTAGAAAATTTTATGTCTTAGAAATAAAAAATAAAATACCTAAAAAAATATTTTTTTTTTGTTTTACCTTTTTTTGTAAAGATTTACAAAGTATTTGTCTACTGCATATTTTTTCTTTTTTAAAGTTATACAAACGAAATAAATGAGAACGACTCAGACAAGAGCATAAATATATTAAAAATGTAATATTAATAATAATAACAGAAATTATAATTATCATTATTAAAAATTTCATGAAAATATATAACGAAAACAGACAAAAATACTGAATGAAAATATTTATTTGAAATATAAAATTGAAAAATATAGAATTCACTTAAGCATCAGCACACAATAAATTAGTATTTAGTTAGCTGCTAAGTACTGTTTATATTTATTTAAAACATCTTATTACAAATTTTATACTTAACCCTTCTATTTAACTTGGTATACCTTTCCTTGTCGCAGAAAGCACGTAAGCAAGATTTGCTTGATGATCATCATCATATCATTATTTACCAAGCTCCGATCTGTAGCGGATAATCAATTTAAAGATGAGAACCAAAAAAAATTATTTGTAAATTTCTTGACCATTTCCGCAAACGAAATTAATCGGTGCAGAACGACAGAATACCGCCGTTGCAGAAAGCCAGCTAAGTTCTAAAATAAATAGGAATCCAATTTTCGCTTTGTGACGAAGCTCTGGTACCCATCATCTGATGATACTGCAATGAATTTTATAAATTGATGGTGTGAGAGTTAGCCAGTTACAATCACCATTGCGTTGAATTCGTAAATATTACCGTTAACTTTTAGACCGAAAATAGAAAGCCGTGCATATCATTTTTTTGAGTAACGCAATCCATGATATGCATTTCTTGTTTATTTTGGTTGCTGCGAGATATTATGTAAGGAGAATGAAAGGACATTTTATTTTGGGACTTCATTTTTCATACACTTTGATATTTTAATCAGAATATTTAGTAACCAATATGAAACCGCTTCTGAAAGAAACAGACTAGAATGTCTTCTAGAAGTACAATTAGTGTACAGAAACGCAGCCATTGAAACGATTTTCTGCTGATTAGTCGAAAAGTGTATTCGTAGAGCGACTTTTAGAAACTTTGAATGAAAAGTTAAAGAAAAACAGGAGCATAAAAAAGCTGTCATATTTTAGTTTGTGATGGTTTATATGCCTTATAACGTAAAGAAACGTCAAAGAAATTGTACTAAAAATTGACGGCTTACAAGCCGTCCATCCGCGGAGATTATGTTTAATAAAAAATAAAAATATTTATGAAATTTGAATAAAAAGAGTTAAGTTAAATTAATTTCAAGCTCCTTTCGATTTTTACATTCGTTCATTAATTTTTTTGAATATGTTATAAAAAAAGTTTTACTAATTTTAAATGATGTAACTGCATAATAAAATGAAAACAATGTAAGGAAATTTTTTTTAGCAAAACTTATTTAAATAACTTTAAAATTTGTAAGTCGTTGTATAAAAAATCAATGAATTGGTTATTTTTAAATGCTTTTGTTTCATATTTATTAAAATACTATATATAAGTTTATAGGTAGTTTTTTATTTGCAATGTATTCTTAACATAGTTACATATATAATTATAATTAATTCATTTAAAGAATATTCGAACTAAACAATATTAAATTAAATTTAAAAAAAATTTATGCAATTTACGCAATTAAATTAAATGAACTCAATTTAAAAAATCGTAGAGAAAAACTCAAAAGCTCTCACAAATACAAAAAGTCAGTTACGAAACGCATTATCATAATAATCGTGCATATTATTACTACATTAAAATGGATAAAATAAAAAATTAATAAAAATTTAAAAAAAAACAAAAGCATAACATCTTTGGTCTTTTTTTTTGATTTAATGTAAAAATTGAGAACATATGTAAGTGAAATTCTTCATGTTTGTGAAATTTCGATTAATTGATGGGCGCAAACTTTAAACTTTTCGAGTAAAACACGCAAGAAATGTAGTTACGACGGGTATTAGGTCTGATTCTATAAATAAAATATCGTATTCAAATCATTTTTGTCAAGTTTTTGATGAAAAACACACCTGCTTTTACTTCTCCCCATTGCTTTTATTACACGATACTGTATCATGAGGATAACAGCGGCCGTAATTAATTAATATAATAGCAATATTACAATGAGCCTGAAAAATATGCTATATATTTTCAGCTAATTCATACAATTGTAATTTTCATTTACTTTCTGTCTTTTTCTCTCTTTATATCTGACACGAGAAACGATTACGTTACGGTTAGCACTAGTGAAAGTGATGTTACTATAAACACTAGTGAAAATGATGTTACTCTAAACACTAGTGAAAATGATGTTACTCTAAGGAGCAGTGCAAATGATGTTGCTCTATCGTAGACAAAGTATGTGTTATACAAAGTTTAGTTTTCAGAAATCATATGGATGTAAATAAATACGTATTGGCTATTTTGCATAAGTATATGTTATTCTCAGTTTAGCTTTTAGAAATCATATGGACGTAAACAAACATGTATCCTTCTACTTACTCTAGCCTCCCTGTCTTAAATTCTATACTTATCTTTGCTTCTCTGTCTTTAGCACAAATCCTTACTTTGAATGCTTCAGATGAATAAAGAGCAAAATAAAAATGATAAAAAACAAAATGAGAATGATTGAATAATTTACAGTAATAGCAAAATCATGTAAATCAAGTCGTCTAGATTTTTTTCTTGACATAGTAAATAATTACTTTGGCCAAATTTTAAGCGATATAAAGATAAGTGATTTATAGACGAATTAAAAGTTCTTAATCAACATTGGAAAAAATAAAAAAGGTTAATAAATATTTTGGAACGAAACATGGCAATACTGCAAAATAGCTGACATGTGTTGAATTAAACGTAAACCGCACCGTACTATAAGAATAAAAAGAAATATCTGTAAATAAAAATTTGTAAAGAAAACAAATACGTATTCTTCTACTTACTTAGCCTCCCTGTCTTAAATTCCTTCTAAATTCTTCTAGCTTCTCTGGCTTTAGCAATATGTTTCATACTTTGCGTTGAGATCAAAATTTCAAATTTTTATTTAAATTTTTGAATAGCAATTGTTCATCCCGAATTTGTAAATAATGTATAAACCATGAACTTCCATTCATCCATATTTAGATACATCGAGAGAAGACCTTTCATTATAACTCTTCGCATATGTGCTAAATAAACAAGAGTTCAGACGAGACAATTCGTTTTATTTGTCGCCGCTACAATTTTTATCCCCGCCAACGACGGATGGGAGTATATTCATTTTATCAAAACGAAAATTCAGCAGGAAACTTCAGAAGTTGCTATTGTGTGGTCGCATAATTTTTCTAAGTCCTCCAGTCCTGTCTTTCCGATTTCAATAGCTCGTGATTTGTTGGATTGCATGTGGTATATTGATTGTACCTGCAATTATTTATTGTATTTTATAAAATACATGTTTACAAATGATTTTTATTAAATTTCATCGGGGTCGGCAGCTGTCTAGAACAATTTTTGAAGAAATCGTGTAAGCTGCATTAACAAATGAACTTGTGTTAGATTAAAAATTAAAAATCACGAATGAAATGCCTTTATGAGACTCGATTGCATTTTTAAAAAATATATGATAATTGACGTTAATTTTTGGAGTTGATATCAAAATTTCTACTAAACAGCTGATTAAGTGGAACGTAAAATTATCTTCAAATGAATTGTTTTTTTAAATTATCAGAAAAATGCAGATGGGCAAGATTATTTAGAAGCAGAAATGCCGGAAATTGTTGTCGATAATGAATTCACTACAAGGGTAAACTTTTAAAATACTTCATTTAAAAGGCTTAAATGTATATATCGCATATGTCATAAGTCTACAACACCCAGACATGCTCCGGAGGCATTTTTAATTTGTGGCGCTGTATGGGACATTCCTTTTTCGGCGCAAATAAATTTGGAGAAAAGGAAGAAAATTATTTAATATTCCTATAGCTAGAGAAGTAAGTAATGGTTTTTAAAAATGTTGGGTTTTGTGGGAGTGGTGAACATTTTTTTTTAAACTAGAGAAACGACAGCCTTTTCTTAATAGCTATGGCGTCAACTAGTATATCGGGCACGCCTGATACAATCTGAATCTGCCGTGAATGGCTGGAATTAAACAATGCTCTTTGCGTCCGCTTACACAGATAGTTCTGAAAAGTTCATTTAAAAGCACTTATAGGCAAAAAACCTTTAGTGTAACTCCATCGAGACGATCCTTGAACGGATGTGGCACTTATAACGATTCTAAAGCTTTCAGTGCTTTTGGCAAGAAACTAAATGTGAACAATGAAATTTTCAGAACTGGCTATGAATTCGGCTCTAGAATTATATATTTTTTCGCTTTTTTCTCTATCGTTTCGTTTTATGTAAAACATAAAATATGCGATATCGTCTTTGGCAGATGCAGGGAAAAAGATACTTTCTTGCAAAAAATATTATAAACATGAGATGGATTACGAATATTTGAACAAATAAGAAAAATGTTATTATTTAGAGGCACTGCTACTAATGGCCTAATAGAAAAAATTAGAAAAAAATGTTAATGTGGAAGGCGCATTTTTCATAACACGATAATTCAAAACGGACCTTAATATTCGTTCGTATGGATTACAATATCTTTAAAAAAATATTTCAAGGAAAAATACAAGAGGGTATTCGATAATTCTCTTACCGGGGAAAATGGAAAACTTTCTACTGCAAGAAAGAAGAACAGTGAAGCCGCCATGACGTTTCATAGATGGTTTTGTTATTTCATCACTAGCAACGTCGTGAAAAGTTAACAAGCGAGAATTTGGTCAATCCAAGCTACTTTTAATCAAATTAAAAATAAAAATAATTGAAAAAGTACAAAGGGCGCGTTGTAGTGCTGTAAATAATTAATTAATTTGTATCCAAGGAGTAAAAAAACATTTTGAAGGTGATGTTTTCTTTTTGTTTATTTTGATGTAATTACTTTTTCTGTTTTATAAATATAAGGATTAATTTTTTTGTAAAATTGGAAAAAATATGAAAATTTAATAATTATTATTATAATTATTGTTTTAGAAAAATCTTAATTAATTTATATTTAATTTATTTTTCTGTTAAGAAATACAATACATTTCAGTGTTTGTTATTAATTAAAGCTTAAAACTCAATGAGAGCGTTATCGTGCTTATTACACTTAATTTAATATGAATTATAAGACAATACATGTATAAAATAAAAATAAAAATAAAAATAAAAGCTTTTGGATATTATCGCTATAAGATAACGGAAGTAAAACATGCACCTTTCTTTTGTTATTTTCAGTAAATCCTTTCGAATGAAAATCCTTCAAATTTATTCAATAGTCCTTTGAAACAACGTTTTTAAAAGAGTTGAAAAAACAATGAAAAGAAAAATATTTGCATTCGTGGTTAATAGGGGAATTTTTAAACAAGAACAAGTGATTTTATAAATTTGAAAAAAAAAAAAACATAAACAAATAATCGTAAAATCATTTCATTTGAGTTTTCGTCTTAAGTTCGTAGATAGGGCCGATTTCGAGGCACTAGTTGTCGAAGAATTTCTTAATGAAGATTCATCGTCTTTAATAATCTCTTGGCGTCTTGTACGCCCAGGGTCGTTGCGTTTATTTGGACGTGTCACCGTATTGCCGACATTGCTATTCGTTGGTTGTGTCGTGTGACGTGGCAGTGTAGTCATCTGGTTACGAAGATAGTTAAACATTAAATTATATGGAGTCGTGTCAGATTTATTCCACACAAAACCTACCGCTTTCTTTTGTTCCTGAGAATAATTTATTTCGTAACCTTCACTAATTAACTTCGGCTTCCAGGGAGCCAACATTGATACGGATCGTGATACTGTACGAGTCATAGG
Organism: Glossina brevipalpis; assembly: GCA_000671755.1. NCBI lineage: Eukaryota > Metazoa > Arthropoda > Insecta > Diptera > Glossinidae > Glossina > Glossina brevipalpis. Next base: position 437,867 of record KK351061.1, read on the forward strand.
TTGCAGTGGTTGCGGTTGAATCTTACTTTTATTCGATTGTAAATCGTCTTTTGATATGGAACGACGTCTTAAATGATATGGCTGTGGTATGGCACCAACGGTTGTAGCATGCAAATAAACAACACTACGTTGACTATGTAAACTGGATTCACCTTCTGTCCCGGAACTTTCAGCCGGGAAACGATCCCGTTCTCTAAAAATGCCAAGAAGTAATAAAAGTATCCAACAATCACTAAATTTAACCGATATTACAATCGTCCAAATAAATATTTTTAACAAATTTTAGACTACGCATTGTAAACTGCATTGCTTATCGATATAATGTTGGTTCACGAACGATCTCAATTTCCAAACTCAATTTATTAATCTATCACAGTTAGCATCGGTATCGGTTTTCGATACAAATTTTTATGCTCGTGAAAAAAATTAAATTTTGCTAAGAGATAGAAACACGGAGGGAGGTAAAGACGGAGAGAAAGACAGAGAGAGAGATGTGGAAGGGAGATGTTATAATACATACGTCCTTTAAAATCTACTTCTGATTGTTGGAATTGAATTGAAAAGAATTGAAACGAATAATCTAGTGTAGCTCTTATCCTTTTCAACTATCGGTGCAAAAACAAAAAAAAAAAAATATAAAAAAATATTTTCTTGACCGTATTGGGTAGTACTTTCCATTGTTTGCAATCGTAAGATAAAATATACCTTTACTTCAGAAATGCTTCTGTTGGAGTTCGCTTTATTATTACCTTGAATATGACAAAGCTCGCCGTTCTGCACTACGCGCAGGTTTCGGTGGTCCCGCTAAGTACGGTGGCAAGTTCCGCCTAGATTGATGATGTTGGACATCACCATCTGCATCTGTATTGCCGTTAGCAGTCGTGGCCGCTAATGTATGACGTTCATTACTGCGTCGATACGTATGCTCATCATATCGATGTGTACGATCCAAACGATCACGTGATAATGTCTTTGAACCGGCGAGGCCACCATTTGGACGCTTATTATGTTGATCCTCAGTTTCTGAACCACTCTCAGAGATATCGTGAAGTTCGCGCGAACGTGAATAATGACGTTTTTTCCGAAAATCGACCTCATCACAATGACCATTTTCTAAATTGTTCATGGAGGTACTTTTGAGACGGCTACCTACTACGGTGTTTTTAGTTAATGAGGCCGTAGCTAAATCCTGTCGATAATCTTGACGTTGCGGACTTCCTTCTGTGCCAGTAATGCGATCTAAATGATAAGCGCTTTGAGAAAATTTTTGTGATCGATTTAATGTGGCGGCTCCAGTGGGACGAATTCTACGTAAAAATTATAAAAAATATTACGAACACACACTGAAAATGAAAATCATATTTTCGTACTTGTTTGCAGTATTAGCTTTTGAAATAGTGGGTGGATTTGAGTCTATGTCTGTGTCGCCAAAGAATCGTAAATTTTTGGCCGGTTGTGCTGCTACGGTTGTTGTATTAGTATTGGTTTGTTGGCGTGTTGAAGGTTTGGCACGCTTCATACTGCTAGATGGGGTATCATTTTGTTCATTTACTGTAACATTCAACTGTAATAGTAAAATATTTATTAGAAAATGTACAAGAAATTGTAACCCTTAAGTGTGGCTAACTTACCTTTTCCTTGGATTTACTTTTCGACCTTCTATCCAAGGATTTAAACCAACTGATTTTTTCTGGTTTGCTGGCTAACGTGGATTCTGTATGGCTTTTATCTATCGGCGATGAGGTACGTTTTATAAGAAGAGGACTAGCTTTGGGTGTCGATAAACGACGACGCATTGATATATCGACGCCCTGCATAAACAAGAAAAGATACATCAGTTATTAAGATGGATTTTCATGCTGCAAATTCGAATGTAGCAGTAAAGACGAAATAAAATAATTATACAAAGTTTAAGACGACCCTTTTTGAGTATTTTTACTACTACTGACTGCGTAAAAATTATTATTTTGCATTCTTTTATACTACATCGCAATACTTCTACATGAATTTCGTAAAAGTGCTTTATTTTATTTTTTCTGGAATTTCGCAAATAAACTACCAAATAAACATTTACGGAATCTAGGAAGTATGAGGTCCTATTGCGTATGCAAGGAAAAGACCAATTCTGTTGAACTTTCCTCACAGTGAGGATATGAAAGATAGGATTTCCATGTGCCGGTTGTTAGTCGAAACCAGTCCTCTCTGTAAGGCTCTTTTTTATACTTGCAGCAAGAGAAACATCATATTTCCCAATTGTTTCCGATGCGACACATGCGGAATGCACTTTCCTTTCGGCCTGTTGTACGTCAGTCTCTTGAAAACTTAAGTACAAATCTAATGCTTTGATTAAAAGAAGATGTGGTCCGTGGAACGAACTGGTAATATAATGAATTATGAACTCAAAAATTTACAGAGTTGTTGGTTTAGAGAGTTTTAATGTCAGCTTCCATCCAATCTTCGCATCAAGCTTGCCAATTAAGAAATTCATTCCAAGGACTCGTCAACAAGTATTAATAAAAAGGGGAACAAAAAAAGATCAGTATCTAAATGTGCTTCTTAAACTATATTTAACAGGAACCGAGTATGTAATCGTGCTTTTGAAGAGTAGGTGATATGAAATATTGCGAGAACAGCAAAATCTCTTTATTTTCTGGTAATTCTGGGAGTAATTGCTTTGCTTAGAAACTAAGTCCAAGTAACGATTTGTTGTATTTCGAAGTGAAAAACTCCAAGGGAAAGATGTTAATTAACTAGTTGAAGACACTTATTATGTTATTAAGCTATCGGGAAAGCATATACAGAAAGTTGAGATACATGCGAATGCGACATGAATATTCCGATAATCGGTTGATTTGAGAAAGTAGCTGTTTGCAAGTAAAGTGCACAACTTACAAGTTTCGCAATAATTTTTTCTCAAGTAATTTCAGTAATCATAAAATAATTCTAATGATGCCAACCCGCTAGCACATTCGTTATATGATTATTAAGTAGAAAATTTAAAACAATAATTTTTCAAAGTAAAGAATTATTTTTTTGGTTTTTAGAAAGGCGATCGTTAACGCAAACAACAAAAGCGAAACACACAACGCAACACAACCCAACACAACCTCTGTAGCAATAACTGAATCTAATAAATTTGATATGAAATTCGAAAGTAACTGACTACAGTAAATGAAGAGAAAAAGGTTTCATAGTAAAAAATATCTGAAAAAAAAATTCGACAAACAACACCAACACACACATACTCCTGCAACAAATTATCGACTAATATGTGCTATGTATATACATGTACATAAATAAACCAATCCTACCCTCCAACCAGCTAAAAAAAAGTCCAAAAGACGCAATAAAAGTAAATTAACTAAAATGTGTGTTGTAATGAAAAAAAGAAAGAAAGAAAGAAAGAAAGAAAGACATGATGGTTAGAAACAAACCAATAGTCGAGTGTTACACAATTCGAAATAGATTTTTATATGCACCATCGAAGAATGGCGATATACTAGTTTTATTGTTCCGTTTCTAATGCCTGTCAAAACGCACTTTAAATCGTTTGTATCGAACTAAACCTATCTTTGTAATTGAATATTTGACTCAAAGATTGTTCGCGATTGAATCATTTAAACGGTGAGTGTGATGGAGTGAGCAATGCAACCTATCATTAGTTGCTTTTCTTATTTCATAGAATTTTGAAATATTTTCTTCCATATTCGTCTTGCTGTTGACACAGTCTTTTGAATGCGTCACAATCGAACAAAACGCTGGCAGGAATTTTGTACGAAAAAGTTCGCATGCGAAGCAGTGTCTACATGTAAGGTATCTTGTCCGTCTGGCCGTGCGTTAATGGTTGGAAATGTGAGAAACAAAGTTGAAAATCGGTTAAGTCTCACATATTGGATCAAATTGAAAATTGGGAATAAAACGCAAATCCAGTGTGACCATTAAAATAGAAAGTTTAGGCAAACTAGGAACAAAGCTAAAGCCTCTTAAATTGTATAACTAAAGTTTTGTTTACAATTAGAAATAAATTATGAAACTTTAATACATTTATCCTGAAGATGGTGGGTATCCAAGTTTCGATTTTCAACTTGTTAGGTATCCAATGTAATCCAATGTAATCCAATGTGTATGCACAAACGTGGAGAGAGAGTTACATAGAGATGTGTTCAATAAAATTTTAAGTATACTTTACTAAGCAACCAACGAATAAAGAACCGTAATATTAGAATTTGTACCTGTTACCACAATTCACAAATACAGGTGCGAGCCGCACCGCACTGGGCAATATGTATAAGAGTAGAAACATTCATTCGGATACTTATTAATAGAGACACTGTATACAATATAAAAAGCGGTCGGTGAGACCATTCTTGGTGTCTCTTTTTCCCCTCAATGGCTTTTTGTTTTTATTGGGCGTTCTTGTCGTTTCTTAATCTATGTTTTTTCGCCACAACGTATTTTAGCACATTTTTCGGATTATGTGGTCAATTTGTGTGAGTTTCTTATTTAATCGCATGTATGTGTGTGTTGTTCATTCTTCACTTTACCTGCATCCACCTTATTAGGCCAAAACGTGAGTTCATATGTTAACAATCTCTCAATCTTACAACAAAACAATAACAACAGCAACAGTAACAGCAACAACATAATCTACCAACAACAACTTTACCTGCAATCAAAGAATGAATGGTGCAGAACGAATCGGATCGAATGTTGCTAAAGACAACAAAAAAAAAACAAAACTAAAGCTAACGTCACTGCTTATATTGTTGTAAACTCTCTATACTAAAAGTACCGCAATACTGCTTACTGCCACCACAGGCTAAACTGTAAAGGCCTTTCTTGAATGACGCTAACACACACACACACACACACATATATACGCGCGGCTATGGTTGCTTGTAGTTAGTCACATATATTTAAGGTGTTTGGTTTTTTATAGAACAATAACAACAACAACAACAATAACAATAATAACAATAATCTGCCTTTGAGTTTTCGTTTAGTTGACTAAACTAAGTAAGGCTGGTAAGCCTTCAATTGTTGTTAAGGCTGTTTCATATGGTCTTTGCTTACTTCAAATTTGGATGCGGATTGTGGTCAATATTTGTTACCAAAAACAAAACAAAAAAACCAAACCAAGAAGGAAAAGAGAGACTCACTGAATTTTACTCTATTAATGGCAATTTATTTGATGTTGTTTACGTTTTGGAGGCTTTTCTCGTTTGTTTATCAGTTAATCTTCTTTCACTTCTCCGCACCACCCGTTCCCTCTTGTCCGTTCAGCTCCTCACCCTTTCTCACCCACTATTATTACTACCTACTACTACTACTACTACTACTACTACTACTACCATCATCACTAACTGCTTACTAAGGTGCAATATGCAATTGTCTGCATTATTCTGTGTGGCTTTTTATGGGCATCTCATGTTACTGTTTGGAATCGGTTTGTTCACGTTGTTTGTGTGTTGTTTGTTTAAATAAACTTGTTTATATGCTATTGTGTAAAGCTGTGTACGTATGATTGGGCTGGTGTGTCCCAATTGTGGCTTCTCAATCAATTGCTCGGTACTATATTTAATGGTATGTCTTAGCTTTTTTTCTTGCAAATAAGCTTAGATTTTATGAAAGAAAAGAATTGAATAAATTCAACTAATCTTATGTATTGTGCCCTAAGGAATTTAACAATAACAACATTTGCTTTTATTAGTACCTGCTGAGGCTCGTAAATAAAAACACAATAAAATGTCAGCATAAATTATGTGAAATCATAGTAAAGGGTTAAATGCCCCGTTCTCTCTCTCTCTCTCTTTCGTTGAGATATAAAAAAGTTTATACACATCTACCTTATCGATGTAGATTTAATAACTTAAAATGGATTTCAATAGAAATAGATTTTCTGTATAATAAAGAAAATCTTGAACGAGCTCTTCAAAAACATGCTTCATTACCCCCACCGGCCCACCGGCCCACCGGTATACTTTGCACTTACAGAGTGTATTTCGTTTATTTGATTAGATGTCTTATCCACATGAAGCGGTAGAGAATGCATTTGAAAAGACGACGAATTTTTGGTTTCCACATTTTAACTCGTGTAAATATCTAAACGATTTTATGTCGTATTTTAGTGCCTTCTTGATAAAATCGAAATAAAGCGTAATATATATATATATTGAAAGCTCTTTGTTAGCCATTACGCAAATGAACAACTTGCAAGAAAATAAAATTTCTCATAAAAATGAGAGGAAATCATCAGAGAAGCCATAAGCCACTACTTGAAATCAATGGTAAATAAAAGAAACAACATGTGAATATAATGAGTGGAGTAGCATTTGCAGTTAAATTCTTTCATCGTTCCTCGAAAGGCTTCAATGTAAATTCTCCACGTGCTCTTTTTTATTGAGGATCGAATTTGAGAACATGAGGTTGAGCCAGTTGCGCCCTCTCGTCCCAATTCTTTAAAACAGCCAGATAGCTCTAATGAGTATATACTTCTATATATATGGAAAATGAGATAGATATGTTGCAGGTTTTCGTATCTATTTGGCGGTTTGGCACAACTAAACCCATTTGCGACAACAAGCACATTAACGTCGAAAATATTTCGTCTGATAATTTCTTTAGTGCAAGAGAGAGAGAGTAAGACAATTAAACTGTACCTGGCGTCCTGGAGTCTTTCATAATTTTCTGCATAAAAGTTTTAACTTCATCTCATTTGCTATAGATTTGTAAGCGCTACAATTTTTTGCCTATTGCCGGTAGATCACGTCAACTTTCAAAACTTATTTGTAGATTTCATTCGTAAAAGAAGCGAACGGAAAGACATTCGTGTAATGGACAAACGGACGACCAAATAATTGATCGGACAAGTCTAAATCGGCGCTTACATCCAGATAGCATAGCGGTTGTTTTTATATCAATAACTGTTCATATTAGTCACTCTTAGATTGGCTTGCATGGAAAATGTGTGTAATTTTAGCCGATGTCTGTCCTGTACATTTCATGCTGACACGTAGAGCGAGGGCCACGTTCCTATCGACAGGTGGATTGAAAAAGGTTTTCTATTTGAAATTGATTTGTTAAAAATTTTAAAGTTTGATTTCAAAAACAAAAGAACATAACTGAAGTTGGTTATCTCCAGCAGCGTCATTTAAAATTAACCGTAACTCAAGGACGAGGAAGAAGCAAACACTACACCGAAAGGTGAACTTGAAGAAACCAATCGTGTTAATTAAAAACAAGTTCCATTCCGTTATCACATATTTTACTTTGAATTAAAAGACCGAATTCACAGTTCACTTGCCAACCTCTTCACTTAGAAACTTAGAAACATAAAAATGTTTCGTCTTTTCTGATACCAACAACAACTGTGTTCATGAGAAATATTTTAAAATATCAATAAATTTGAATTAAATATCTTGTGCTAAGAGTATGTGGTGGTCCACGATGTTTGGAGGGTTTCCTCTTCATTTCTGCAGAGGTATGAACGAGGACATATCTGGACAATTTGAGACCGTAAACTATTACTTGTCCTGTCGAAATAATGTATAAAAATATATTTCTATATTCAGAGTGATTTAGGCTTTTTGCATTTTTTATTTAAGTGCAATTCATTAGCAAATCATGCAACAACATCCGTTAAGTTAAAAACTACAACAACAACAACACCAACACTAACGGCAGTAACATCATAATAACAATAAAAAAAAAAACCCTTAAATGCAAAATGCGCACATCCGCCAGTTTGATGTCTGTATGTACATCGTCTTGTTTTCATTCATATTATTTTCTTATTAGAAATCCAAGGCCACCATAAAATCAGTCAGTCATTTTGTTAGACAAGCAGGCGGACAGCAAGCGAGCTGTTTTCGTTTAGTTGCAACAAAGCGGCGGCGGTCGTGCAGTGGATACCGTAAGCTATACTTCAAGCAGCCATTGCAGTAAACAATGTTTTCATTTTCTTTTTTTTTTCTGTTTTGTCTTTCAATATATTTATGTGTGTGTGTTATACATAAAGTTAATCTGACAAGTGTTCTAACTAAGCTTTCAAGCGTAGCGTAATTATTATTTCGTTGCAGTTCTTTTCAAATGCCTTTAACGTTCCGGAAAGCAACGCATTAATTAATATTTGACGAAGAATTCTTAATCAAGGAAGAAGCGCATTTTCAAAAGCGTTTATCATATTTTGCAAAGCATCATGTCCACATCACATCGATCGAATCTTTCATGAAAATAGAAGATATTAAGTTAGAAAGTGCAACAATTGCTCAGGCAATAGTAAAGCATAGGAAAGAAAAAATGTTCGCTAAAGCTTCTCAGTTGTCGGTAAGAGTTGTTTCAGAAAACCCATAAATATTATTTCGAAAAATATCTTCTGGTTAGTATATCAAATACCGCGGTTTACCACCATATAAAAACACAGTTTTGAATACAAAAAATGCTTACCCCAGATCAAGCACAGTTTTCACCATAAAATTCAATATTAACGGCACCCACATAAAGTCTTACTGCCCAGAACGCTAATAGGGCAGGATATTGTAAAAATGGTGTCATCTTATCCAAATTTTCTCATTGATTTAATTTAACTTGGTAACCAACTTGCTTTCCTAGCCTTTTATCAAGAAACATTCATAGAACATTTTTTTTCAAAATGGTCCCTTATGTAGGAGTTGGCCGTACAAACGGACCGATTTAGTGCATTTTCGTTAGCGTTATACCATAAAATAGAGTGAACCAAATTTCATTAAAATAATTTGACGATTGACGCTTAGATGTTGGTTCTCTTAATTAATAAAGAATGAAGCGATTTTAAAGTTTAAAAGCTTCTTTCTTGGTTTACAACAATACCTCCTCTCTTAGCGGAGTTTTCGTTTTGAAAAAAGTCAAATAATACAAACAATCGTTTCAACACAAGAAATAATTGAAGATATTTGAAATCGAAACATACGAAAACGTTGCAAAGTCAATCAGAGAAAGAATGATTTAATTTATGTTACATGTTGCTTAGGGGTAACATAATCCTTCGAGCAGTGTTCGAGATTATCCTCAAAGCACATAAATTAGTTTGAAACGCAATCGCATGCGCGTATATGTGTCTTAAGCTTGAAAAATAACCTAATTTATGACATCTCATAAAACATTAATTCTATTGGAATTTTAAAAAGTATGGAAGCGGCCCCAAACGAATGCTTTGCTCCTTAAAATTCTTTTTTGAACTTCAATTTAAGAAAGAAAGGAAAAAAAAGTGTATAACCCATTAACCCATTTCCTAGATGCTCAACTATCACATACTTATGCATAAATGGATGTAATGTGCAGTAGGTGATGGTATGTTGTGCCGTGGCATGCTTATGCATACTTCATAATATGCAAATCATTTTTTCCGGATTTTTAACTTAAACGGTGTCAATATGTCAACAGACAACTTGCATAATATCTAAAAGTAGCATTGCATGCATGCATGCATGCATGCCTGCTCGTTCATTTGTTTCGTTTAGCCGTCGAACTTGCGCTACGTAGAAAAGAAGACGATGTTGTGGCGATGACGATAGCGAGACAATAATATGATGGTGATGATGATGATGTAACACAAACTGTTGTCGTTGTTGTCTTGTTATACCCAACACCGTAGATGAGGGGTAAATTCATTTGTCGTTTTGTTTGTAACACCCAGAAAGAAACTTCGGAGACCCCGGAAAATACATACAATCTTGATCAGCATCAAATTTAGAATCGATTTAAGCATGTCCGTCTGTCCCCTGCATAATGTCTGCGGTGAACATGCTCATGGTCGTTGCTATTAGAAATGGTTCAAATAGATCACAGGCAACCCCTACAGTATAAGCTGAAAGCACGTCTGTTCTCTAGGTGTTTTGCGCTGGCTGTTTTCCATGGTATTCCATGGTTCGCTGCTTTCCACGGTATTCCATAAAACTAGAAAAAATCTGCCATGCCTAGGTGGATTCTGAATTTGATACTGACCTAAAAATTATACACTTTATAGGGCTTCTGAAGCTTCCTTCCTGATGTAACAGACGTTTTCACAAAACCATTTAACTCTAACACTCCATTGTCTCGAATGGGCGTGATCGATCCCTTTCATTTTTATACCGACACTAGAGGATGGCTAGCTCGATAAATGAAGAGACTTTTATACATATCTCTGCTATGGTTTAAGGGAAAATAAGTAAAAAATACAACTTATTTTTTTCTCTTAAAAACAGAGTTGTTCTCAGTTTACCGTGTACTGTGAGCATGTACTTCGACCAATTTTGGCCACTTTCAATACCAATCTTCATGCAAGAACTTCTGCCAAAGTTGAAGCCGATATCTTCATTTTTGCGGCCAGTAGAATGCAGATATTACACAGACGGACCGACGGCCATTCTTAAATTGATTCCAAATTTTATGCTGATCAAGAATCTATATACTTTGTGGGGTCTACGAAACTTCCCTCTAGGCGTTACATACAAAATAACCGATTGAATATACGGCTCACCTTCAGTGGTGGATAATAAAAGAAATCACGTCTTCCACCATTTACACTTAGAGTCGAGAGACAAAGAGCCAAACAAAAAAGAAGGAGAAAGAAATACTTTTACAATTCATGCTATCTTTCCGTTTACTGCTTACTGATGATGATGGCAGGTCTCTGGTGACGATAGTGCTGGTTTTGGAGGTGGTGGCGGTAGGTAATGGCTATTGTACGCTCGCTTGTCACAACATTACACATACTTTACAAATGTCTTTGTGTTTGATGCTGGGCTTTGTGCAATGTTAGTCGGCTCTTCCATTTACACTGCTGCTCTCCTCCTTCGGTTAAATACTCTACTATTAAATGCATACAGCGATAGCTAAACTATCTTCTTCACGTACTTTATATTAAGAATGTTGTGTGCCTGTGCGATTCCCGTGCATATGCACAGTTTAAGTTATGCGCCATGATTTTCATTTTTGTTGTCATTGCTGTTATTGTTGGTGCTTTTTATTATAATGAAATCATGTTCGCATTTATCACGAAGACTACACTATAATTTTCATTCGCAGCGACATTATAATGTTTATGGTTGCTTTAAGGGGAAGAATTTCCATAAGGTCATTGCATAGATGCGCATGCGCATCTCTCTCTTCATCCAAATGAAATCGGGCACATGTAAGAGTAAATGAAAAAATAATGATAAGAAAGCGAAAGTTTCGCTTTGCTTTTGTTCAAATTGTGATTTTTTACACTGGATTTGAGAAAATTTTCGAAACCGTAACTACGAAGACCTGCTTAGAAATAAATGTTAACTTTTAAATATGGCTTTCAAGCTACACTTATACATGTTTGCTACTTGATTTTAGGACGGGAATAAAATGTTTAAGGAAACTCTAACTCTAACTCATGTTAAGCCTAATTAATAATGTTATCGACGCTCGTATCAAGAGGATCTCCTATTACGTACCCAGAATGTTATACTCACCACTTTAAATTAGTTTGCGTGAATCATTGGAAATCATTCATATACAGTAAGTATAATATATCAAAAAATTATTTAAAAGGTTTTTAATCCGATTAATAATTTTTTTAGAAATCCTTGAAAAAATCAGATTTCGGATACCTATCACCTATCATAAGCGTTCCTTTATAAGTTTAGAATTTCCGATGATTGGCTAATAAAAAAAAGGGGTTACATTGAGAAAGGAACTGATCAGAGTTCAGTTGACCCAGAAACCTAAATCAAATTATCATTTATCGCATAGAAATTTTACAGATTAGGCCTTGAAACGAAAGAAACAGCTCTTATTTAATCAAACTTTAGAAATCTACTTTTCTAAGTTACTCATGATAATATTCGTAATCAATAAACTCACCTTTGATTCTCTTATGTGCTCGGTTGGTAAATTTAGTGCGTTGCCAGCAGCACGATGCTCTTGATATCTTAAACGCATCTCTTCCTCGTTTACCATATATTTGCCGTCTTTATCTTTGGGTCGTATTGTCTGTTGAGTACCGGCGCTACTGCTAGTACTGCTACTATTACTTTTTCGTTCGGGATCTTTTTTATCGCCATGAGCGCCGGTAAAAAGTTGTTTGACTTTCTCAAAACCACCCAACTTTTTGGAACGCTTAAGGGTTGTGGTAGTTGCTTGTTCATGCTCCGGTATTGTTTGTGTTGGTTGATCACGTCTCCGTAAGGTTGTTTTAGCCACGGGAAATTTATCTAAATGAGGATCGTAATGGGAACCATCATCTATAGAACGTTCACGGTAAACGATGGAATCATTGCTCTGTCTCTGTTGTTCACAGTGGCGACGTTCTTTTTTTAGGAAATTTTCACAACTTTTCATATCTTCAGCCGTAGAAGGTTTACGCCATCTATAATACATTATTAGCAGGGTTGGTGAATATATTAACTCAAACTTACCTCGTTTGTAAGTCGCCATTAAATGATTCCTTGCGGAAGTCATTCTCTATACCTGAATCCCCCTTATCAAAGCTGCGCTGCTGTAATTTATCACGTTTTAAACTACTATGCCAGCGATCTTCGCTGCTTTGATGAGGCGTTATGACACGTTCTGAATTGATATCATAGCGTTTCATGTTTTCAGGCGATGAGCGATATTGGTCGGTACTAGTGAACTGCGAGTCTAACGACTTAGGTTCGTAATCATTTTGCGAATGTCGTTCGTTTGCTGGAGAAGATTCTCTAACCATTTTGTTGTTATAAGAATTGAAACGTTCTCGATGTCTCGACTCACGTACATAAGGTTTACCATCAGCATCAATTTGAGTTTCACGTTCGTATACCTCTTTAATCCCACCGCGACCATCGTCATAATATTTGGTGTGTTTGTAACGTGAAGTCTTTTCTAATTTCGGTAATGTACTGATGTTTGTATTCGCAGGCGTTGGCGCTATTATATCTAAATGAGAACGTTCTGGAGAATATTTATTCAAAATTTCGTCAACCTCAGGTTTGTGAAAACGTTGTTCTTTTAAAATATCTCGTTCTGGGCTGAGGTAACGCTTAGCGACTGTACATTGTTCGTAGGTAGTCTCGTCTCGGTCTTCTTGCTGTAAATGCCGATTTGGAGTAAGCTCACGTGCATTATAAAAACCACCCACTTCACCAAATCGTCGGTTAAGTATACGAGATTCTAAACGTGCCCTACGGTAACCAAGATCTTCGTGGTAATGTGGCGGAGTGATTTCGCGTCTTGGTGAAAGATACCTTTCTGGTGTGTGGAAACCGTTCTCTTGTGTTGGAGTTATGCTACGTATTTTCGGTACTATTGGGGGTTCAGCAGGTGACTTGTTTCTCATCTTTGGCAAGTCGTCGTCGTAATATTTACGTGTTTCGATGCCCAAGCCTTCATCTTCATCACTTAAGTTGCGTGCATTCAACGGCTGCCAGGGTGACGGTGAAAATGCACCGCCTATATGTATGGTAGTGGTACCTGAGTGAGGATTGTAATTAGGCGAATATTGTTTTTTGTGATGGGAAACTTTAGGATTCTGACTAGTTGTAAAATCGGTTTGGTCCAGTGATTTGCGACTACCGAGCATTTTATGTAATTCTCTTTCGGGCGTGAAAAGTTCTCGGGATGGTGATCTATTGTCCCGTCGGTACTCTCTGTTCTTTTGCAATGTTTTCTGACCCAAACGTAGCTCGTGATCTTCATGTTCCAGCTGAGCATAAGTTATGCCATCATTAGGGCGTATATACGAGAAAGCTGTCCCAGTCAGAGGGGGTGGCGGTGAGAAGCGTTCCATGGACAGACGTTTGGCTAAACCATTTACAGTCTTTCCTTTCGTTAATGGTAATTTCTGAGGTGGCAATTGGGAGCTGTGCATGTTTTCCTGAGACTTGGTTTGCAGCGTTAAAATCTTCTCTCTAATACTATCCGATATGGGAATTTTGCTCAACAGCTTATCATCTAAAGTATTCTTAGTAAGGGAGTAGGTAAGCGAATCGTTTAAAGCGCTATCATGCTTTTCGCGATCAGTTATGGCATCAGAATTACGACGCTCGCGTTTGGCGACTTGTTCCTCAAAAAAATCTTCATTAGATACGTTTTCTATGATTGGTGTCAATTGGGACGTAACTGTTTTATGGGTTAACTGATTATGCGTTGTTTTTGAGTCTTTTAAGTTAGGCTTTTTCGGTTTATTGGGCAAGGAACTGACATCGCTTTTACTTCTAACAAGGCGACGGCCACCACTTCCCTCAAAACGCGAATCCTTATCGACTTGAGTGATTTGCGTATCACTTTTGCGATTGAATATACTGAATATGGAAGGCTTCTTAGAAGCTTTTTTGACGGCGGCGTCGCTGCTGCTACGTGCTAGAGATTTTCGTTTCTGACGTGTAGGCAAAGAGTGAAACTTCTTCGGATCACCACTACGTTTCGTTCTCACTCTAAAGGTTGGTATATTATCACCGTTTTCCGCTATGCTCTTGTGACGTTCGGCCTGCGCTAATACTAAAGCAGCTTCTTTACGTATGCTTTCGGCTGAAAGATCAACTGGTGGCAATTGATGGTATGATGGTACAGCTGCTGCTACACTCTGCGGCGGTTGCAGATTCGTTGTTTCGTAATTCGTTTGATCGGAGCTGCGCTTTCCTGGAACAAGAAATATTTTTATTAAATTAAAATTACTTGATTTAATAATGTTTCGCTGCCTTTCATTAACTTAAAAGCTTTAAAAGCCTTAATATCAATCAAACACACAACTTAATGTCTTCAATTAGTTTGATTGAAGAGATTTTATAAAAATTCGCATAGAGTTGTCTGTTGTGCGTTGAAAACTCCCCTTAAGCGCCTACTTTACGATAGTTTAAAAACAAAGAACATACGTATGCGTAATTATATCACTAAAATTATACAAGAGCAACGCACAACAACATCTTAATCTTATCTTAATAGTACGCTAACACACAAACATAGGGATGCCGAACTCCATGTAACATGTGCGAACATAAATCCATCAACACACTAAAGCCACTCGTCATACAGATTAAATACCGTCTGCCGTGTGCCGTCCTTTGACTGCTATATAGAATTTTTAGTAAATTTTTTTTAATTTCGTTTTTTTTCTTTTCGTTAACATATCATTTACTCTCATCTAGGATGAATTATGTTCGGCCATCTCCAAATGTTATTTTGATTAATGCCAATGATGAGCCGTTGTTTAGTCCGTCACCTTAACCGCGGAAACTCAATCAAAATGCTATTAACACACATACCTTTAAATACTAGCATCTTTATCTGAACTCTATCTTCTTTCCTACACAGATATACAGCTCTCCAGCAGATACAGTACATCTATCTACTAAATATGGCAGCAGTAACAACTTTTAGGAGGTTTTATTTTCTTTTTATTAATCTCTTGGTATAATTGTTTCTAGAGTTTAAAAATAAACTTTTTACTTCTGAATTGTGTTGGCCGCCAAAACCAGAAGGGAAGCAACGAAAACGAAAACATTTGATTAAATGTTTTTCCCTTATTCAACATTTAATAATGGTCTTCTTCAGTAGTCGTCGCCATAGTAGCCATAGTAGCTTATAATAGTAAGCCGAGCAAGAGACAGTAATATGCGCGGACAGACATTGCGCTACATAACTACATGCAATTATCCTAAAATGCCGGGTACTGTAAAAGTGCAAGAAAAACAGCAAAAGCTTTTAGTTTAATCAAATAGTTTTTATTGCTGTTGCCGTTGCAGCCGCTACTACTGTTGTCCGTGTAAACGAATAATGCGTATGTAATGAGTAAATTATCCAAAAGGGTTACAAAATTGTTAGTTGTGCATTTGCTAAAAATTATCAAATTATGGATGCTTTTCCCTTAAAGAAGAAACTAGCGCGAAAAAAAGCGAGTACAAAAATAAATTAATACTTTACAGGGTATTTAATAAGTACTTAGAATCACGTCACTACGCTTAGAGAAATCCCACTTCAGAAACATTCTCACGAAAAAGTTCTCAACGTTGAAGACACTATCGACTTTTACGATAGTTACTCAATTATGGCATCTCCTTGTGAAAAGCTTGTACTCATTTTAGCATATAATTTAAATGAACACTGAGAGGGGCCAGTATACATGTGTAGAAGATGAGACGTTTTATTAAGAGCATCTTGGAGACATCGAATTTCTATCATAACATACTAAAAAAATCGGAACCATGGAAAGCCAACTTCAGGTGTTTCAGTTAAGCGATCCAATTTGGCCGAATAATGACATGTGGATTGACGAGTTGGCTAAACCCAGCCATCTTCCCCATGAACGCATCATTACGACAAAAGTGGATTTCCTCATTTATAGTTTCCGCACTGAAGTCACGTCAAGAATGACAGTTGATTGGTCGTTTGAGTCAAGACTCAATATTCAAATATTTTGTTTATTGAACATTTTTGTAATTTTCATTAGCAACGGAAGTAGAGACTAATTAATTATGAGCTTATAACGCATCACATTCACAGGATCATTAATGGTTTGTTTGCCGTTTTGCCATTGTTGTGGTAGATTTGGCATACGGTGCATTGCCTTAGTGAAAGGACATTTTTCTCTTTTATTTTTTTGCAATTGTGTTATTCAAACGCAACGTTAATGCTATATAATATTAACCCTTTTCAAAATAGTCGATGAATATTATTACATAACATGCGTCATTTGCCGGTTGCTGTCCACTCGGCTGACTGCCGATTTGATTTTGAAATGATAAAACTGTGTTCCATCCTTTTTCCGATATCGAGTGAAAAAATCCTTTTTATTTCATCTGAACAGCTTTAAACAAAAATCAATTCATGTTATTTTTGGCCAAAAGTGCGCAAAGGCGGTACGCACTTCGCACAGAACTTTCCTATGGATAAATTTTCATGCAAAACAGCAAATACACTGCCTTCTGATATCTTTAAGATGGCAACTATCTTACGGAACTTCACTGTTCGGTTTTGTAAAACGATTTTGTTGACTTTTTTGTTTTCTAGAACAATTGTCAAATTCAGGCGTTTTTGTCCGAAAGTTTCTGTTTAAAATCAGCGTTCTGATTGAAGGTTCGCAGCATTTGAAAATTATATTGATTCATCAATAGTGGCGACATCGGTATTTCATTCTGTCGTTATAATTATGACACAATTCAATTCTTCGCTTATGCAAGGTGGCGGGACGAGCTCTTAAGTGTTATTTTATACTCATTTTTAACAAACGAAGAATGAATTATAATATAATTAATTTTCATAGAAAATATAAAAAGTTTACTTTCTTTTTCTCTTAAAATTAAAATCAATTGAAAACAAATTTTAATTTGAAGTTCACATCAAAATATGACAAATAAAATAAAATCATCCGTGTGTTGTGTGCGAAATGTTTCAAGAAATAAGCTTTACAATGGCAACCATTATTACCAAACCAAAGTAAGGAGGTCTATTACTTTTGTTGTACCGTTGTGACATTCAGAAACAATCCCACGAGATTCCACGAATTATTCGTCTATTCGAGTGTGATAAGACCTTTCATTAATATTGAAATGTAGTTCGAAAACTGAAGCATGTATCTCATATCGTTTTATTGATGGCCACGAAACTGATTTGAAAATAAAAGCAACCCGTCCAGAAATCCAAGAAAGGAAAAATTAAAATTCATAAACGATGATGATGTCAAGACTTTTCAGTCTCTACAAAGAAATCGATCCAAAATTTGCTGGATAGTGCCAAAACCATCTCTCAACGACTCTTTGACGCAATGAAAATTAATAAAATATCTTTGTAATAGTTATCTTCAAGTAGTTGGTGTATATTCAACACCGCGTTCATTCTTTACTGTTTAAGGCTTTGCGTGAAGATGTGATTAGACTGGAAATTAAAAATTTAATTAAATAACCAAACGTCCCTAATCACAGACCACACACAAGTTGACCTCTAAACACCATGGCCAGGCCATGAACAGTGAAAGTTGAATTGTTTAAATAGATTGTCAACAAATGTGTTGTGGTTGTTGGTTACATATGTGGACTTTTTCAACATTTTCAACATTTCAACCAATAAGTAGGAGTAATAATTGCATAAAAAAACAGAAAAAAGAAAACGAGACATATGATCAGACCGATAAACAAGATAAAACTTGTCTATATTTGTTGTAAAATCGCCTTGAGGGGATTATTTAAGCTGCAAACATATTTAACATTATTCAGAAATTATACAGAAATTTAATAACGCAGTCAAATCATCATAATAATATCAAGCAAAAAAAAAAAAAAAAAAACAGGCAGGAGAATATACAAGTAAACGTTAAAACAATTGTGGCAGAAAATTCCAAAAAAGAAAGAAACTTGAAACTAGAGCAGATTGCTTATCTCTGGCAATGGAATTAAATTTTACATTCCTCTGTTAGCAATTGGAAACTACAACCATACTGCCTTAGTAGCCTAATAAGCAACAATGCTCTTGCTCTTGCATTATCCACTAACTATGGCTTAATGTTAAAAACACGACAACAAGCAGCCCAACAGCAGATAGACAACAAGAAATACTAAAAATCAAACTCTTTGCGAAAAACTACTTTCTTTGTATAATATTTTCAACAACACGCAGCTGTGCCTTTCAATTTTGTTGCTGCTGCCGCTGCTGCTGTTGCTGCTGCTGCTGCCAGCTAATAAAATATCTTAAATAGCACTTATTGATTTATGGCAATAATAATAATAAAATAATATTCACAAGAAAAATGAAAAAGAAAAAGAAAAATAAACATCAACTACTCAGACAGGTTTGTTGTCTAAGCCTTTTTGTTATATTTAATGGTAAATAATATACAGCAAATTAATGAACTTTAATCAAATTAAAAGATTTATTTCATTTATTTTTTAAGAAATCTTCTAACAACTTTTAAACTAAAAGTTTACATCTAAATAAGAAAAAATAATAAAAAAGAAACGAAATCTTGAAGATTGAATGTTAAACCGCAAATAAAAGTCAAGATTTAAACTTTTCAAATCTTACGTTCTTACACATGACTTACAATATATCACTCAATTTTGTTTCTTTCTAAGTTTTTCTGCTCCTTTAGGGACATCCTTTGTACGCATACATAGAAGGTGGGAATGAAGTGAAGGAAGAGAGATAGCGTGTGGGCGATGCCTGACCCTATGGACAAGTGTAGTGGTAAGCATTTATTTATATATGATATTTACATGGCAAACTTTAATCATTTTTATGTCAAAATTGTGCAGTGCTATCCGATGTACCAGTGTTCGCCACTTTGCCAGGAGCCTTGAAAATAATTATTTTTAAAAGAAGATGGGACTGCCATCTATTTCACTCGTTTTAGATTGCAGTCAACAGTTCGAGCATTTAAAAATAGAAACTCTCTAATGGTTCCGTCATCCATCCTTATATTCTAGATTAAGTAATTAACGATTTCTGTTTTATGTTACATGTGAAGAACTAGCTGTGTGCCTGGTACTTACCTAGAAAGGGGCACAGGAACGTCCTCAAAAGATGGGGGACACTGAAGCAAATTCCCAACAAAAATTGAGAATATTGAATATGGATCAATTTTAAAATTAATAAAGTATTTATCTTTAACAACTAAAAGTTAGCTGCTAAACATCTCACTCACTAGTCCACCTATATTATACATGACAAGACATTGTCGTTTTGATTGTTCCATTATTTTACAGGGTGTTAAAAACTCACAACAAGGCTGCTTCAAGACATATAATAATTTTTTTTTTATTTTTTATTTGCATGTATTTAGTGTTGGTCTTTATAGTCCGTCAACATTCATTAACAAAATATGGGCGTGTTGCGTTTAAGCAATAAACACGTAGTTTTTTCCTTACTTTTTTAACTTATTTTTTTAAATCGTTAAAATGATAAATTTGTATTTATTATTAGTGCCGTTTGATCTCAATTACGTACATATTAACTAATTTGAATGGTTTTATGTTCCGTTTCCATTACGCGAACGAAAACGAATTTTTTCCGTTTTGATTGATGGATTTTATTTAAGCTCATTTTATGTGAACTTTTAACAAAACAAACAGTTTTAGAAAAAGAAAATGGATTTCGAATTGTCTCACAAGTAGTCATGTTTACATCAGAATAATATTAATTGTGCTTTTGCAACTGATTTTAAATTCGTTAGAAGGCTAAATTGTCTGAAATGTTTTCTACATTAAATGAGTAAATGAAGTTGAGCGGATTCAATGACGTTCAATCTGCTAATATCATATATTTTTCTGTGAACAAATATGCAGCACTTATGACTACATAGTATGTTACGCTTGCTATACTGTATATTTTTTTGCTTTCCAATCCAATAAGAGGGAGGAAGTACAGCATCCTTCAGATACTATTCGGGTAGCCGTTTTTGGTCGGTGCAAAAAATAGTAATAGTTGCTAATACATTGTATTGTATGGAAAGATATTCGAAGCTTTTTTTTTTGAAAGTTATACTTATTTTACCTAAGTCTGCGATAATCTTTCTTTTTAAAGAAAACTCGGATAGTTGGAAACTTGGACACATCCTCTAATTTTCTGAGGAAAATAAAAAGCAGAAGTGGAAGCTTTTTGGAACTGAAAGTGAATCTATTAATAATGTACCATCATTTCTAAGAACAGCATTTTTGACACACAAGCTTGCGTAATTTTTCTTGTTTTTAGATTTTAGAACAAATAGTGCGACCATTTAATATTCATTTGTATCGATCAATTAAATGAAAGTCTTTCGTCCGCTCCACCTATATTCACTTTCGAAATATGATCTGGCGAAAGTAATTAAAAGTACACGGTTTCATATACGGGTTATTCAGATTTGAATAACCCGTGCCTAACGTGCTCGTATAGCATGGTAAAACAGATTCATATAACACGTTAGAACCACCAGAAAGAAATACATTTCTTATGAAAAAGAAAATTTTATTATTCAAAGGTCATAAGAACTGTTGCCACATAGTACTGTAAGCCTCATTATTAAATGAAATTATTTTAAATGTAATAAGTAAGTTAACCACTTTGGGCTCTGCATGACTTACATATTTGTGTAATCCAAGCATAGCAGTAGAAACGTGTTTATCGTATCAATATACACTATATAGAAAGGTGGGATAGACAGCATATCTTGGGCAAATCGATTTAAAGAAATATATGCACAACGACATGATAAAAATTTATTTTTTGCAACAAAAAATGTGAAGTTACGTAAGTAGATTAGACCAAAAGTATAACCCAGTTCTGTTAAGAATCTCTTTTCACATGCAATATATGAGGCAAGCGAGTCGTCTTAGACTCAGTGTAAATTTTCTCTTTTGTTTTTTCTTCCCTTCTTGAATACAGCAAAAGTTAATTGACCACTTCGTATGGAAACTATATCAAACCAGCGGTCAAGGTTGCATACAATAAAAACAAAAATCAAAAGCCGAAGAACGAACAAGAAACTTGAAACGAATGCTGAACACCCCCATGAATATTAAAACATATATGGGACACTTCCAAAGGCATTGAGTATAATAATAGAAATAGATCCATACATATTTGTGTGATTCAGTACACATGAAATGAAAAAATTGGAAGTCGACCTCTTGAAAGGTCTTCATTTTTTGACTTTATAGTATATCTTAAGCACATGAGTTTTTGCTAATCGTGGGCGTGTCAGTAAATAAACCTTTCACACACATCTGATAAACGTTCATTAAAAGTTGTGGGCCAATCTTGTAATTGGAAACCGATCCAGACCATTTTACAATTTTGATTAAAGGAAGTCAGACTTATTTACACTCTTTCATCTTTTTAAAACTGAGGAAGACAATCAATTTGACTCAGAATTGCAGGCTGTTTAATATATAAGATATTGTACTGAATGTTTAGTCAAAAAAAATAGCATTCTTTAGTTCCGAATATCATGAGCTGAAGTGTCTTAAATATTCGAATTTTCATTTTGTTTATGTTCAGTTTTTTCTGAATGTCTAACATTTATAGGAAGAATTACCAATGGAATGCAAAGCTTACTATAACTGCTGCAGGTATATATATATGTAAAACTGGCCACAAAATTGTAACATGTTTTGAAACAATAATTTCGAGATGACAAGTCAGAGATTAGTTGAAAAACATGCAAAAAAAAAACAAAGCAAACGGAAGATGTATATGAGAGCAAGGGGAAAACAACTTGTAATAAACACGTGCGATTTGTGCTTACACATACATACATATGCAGATAATACACCGACCCATAATTACAGGGACTCATTCATAGATTTAGTCTCCAAAAAAACATTCTATTTTTAATAAGCAAAATCTCTCAAGTGACGTCTACCAAAATTTCATAGCTTTCTGATCATTCATTTGCGAATTAAAGTGGGCTTAGAAAGGCTGCTTCTTTTATTTCCTAAATGATCGAATTTCTTATGTTGATTAAACTTATTGCTTTGAATTTCCCAGAACTCTTTTCCGTCGAAAATCATTAGTCGTCGGTAGTCGTTTGATTTTAAACTAAATCGCACGGATATCGATGGACCCGACACCAGTGAACATCCAAGAAATAGTGAAAAGAACGCTTGACAATCGAAAGCAAAGTTTGTTCAGAGAGAAATCTGTTTTGCGGATAGGTACTGCGTTCACTCACAGCAGAAGAAACGCGCGTTGACATGGGATGGTGGATACTATGATAAAATTGAATAAATGAAAATTCGCATTTCTGACCCTTCTGCTATATCTCCAAGTCTCTGTTATCCTTTCGCAAATCTTAAAAGGAAGAGATTAAGATTTGGGTCCCATCATAATCATATTTAAAGTATCTTCGCATGTCATTGATTGATTGGATCAGGTTTTCTCCAGCGAATTTTTGAACGATGTGTTATTATGTGTCAATTATGGTCCTTGAAATGTCTTCTTAGTCAATGTTTTTTTGTTTCGGTTATTCAAGTTAGTAGTCCCTCCGAAGACTCATGGCTATCTCTCTCGATTTTCTCCCGCTGTCTGAAATAGGTCAGATTTCGATCATAAGGAAAAACTTACGCTTATATACGGTTTCGCCTGCAAAGTTTAAAACTTGCTAAGGTTCTTTGTTATTTTTACTTGTTAAAAATTTTTTCATGCAACAAAGTTATCATTGAGAAAATTTTCGAAAATTTTTCATTCGAAATTTTTCATTAACAAATTTTAAATTAGTCGAACAGAATATTTATTTTTTACAGCTAATCTTGCTGCTTTTACAGCGAAATAAGAAAAGTTTATGTTTGGATTGCGGTTCTATAAATCGATTTAAGCCACGAAAGCTCAGTATAGAACCAATAAAACTCGAAAGGAGATTTATTTTTATTAAAAAAAATATTTGAAATCATTCTGCAAATACTGCAAACGTAATCTCATTCCAGAGACCAAATGGATTCAGGCGACCACTCCGAGGAGACATTTGAAAGACCGACGGCGTCCACCTCGTCAGCTGCAAGATCATCTTCTAGTCCAACAGCGCAAGAACCAAAAGCTTCATGCGCTAGAGCTAATCAGCGAGTCGCAGATGTTAGCGAGCAGCCGTTTAAAAAGCAGAAGCTGGATGATTCATCCTCGTCAGGGGTTGCTTTATTGCCTGAAAAGCTTAGCGGTTTATTTTCTTGCGTGATTTGCTGGAATTTACCCGAAACTCCAATTTATCAGTGCGTAAGAGGACACTTGATGTGCGATGGCTGTTTTTACCACTTGTTAGCCGATAGGCGTTTACGTAACGTGGTTCCAACTTGTCCGAGTTGCCGTGAACATATATCTAAGGATATGATTTTGCGAAATTTGGCCGTTGAAGAAATAGCATCTGCACAGACTCGTGAGTGCCAATATTGTAATAAAAAGTTGATCTGCAAATTACTAGATCGGCATGAACGGGACGAATGCGAAAAACGTCCTGTTCATTGCAGGTATTCCCGTATTGGTTGTCAGTGGCTTGGTCAATGGGTGGCGGCTTCCGAACATGAAGGCAAATGCTTATACCTAAAAAAGTCCGTTCCCGAAATTCTAAAGGCTTTAGATCATTTCGATGTTAAAAACGAGACTGAGAAAAATATATATATCGCTACGTTAAATCTGTTGAACCATGAGGATATGGCCTTTGTTGATTTGCGATTTAAACCTTATCGTGTCGAAGATTCTCGACTTTATTTTGCGACAAGATTTTTTGCATTCAATCGAGAGTGGATGCTGGATGCATTTGTTAACAACAACGAAAACGATCCACATCGTTCCTTTGAACGTTGTATCATGTATCAGCTCACGTTAAAGACAGAAGTCCAGTTGCGAATGGAGATTAGCTATTTTGCTGTGAAGGGTCCGCATTCATCCATACGAACGTCTCTGAAGATCTATAGACATACCTTTTCAGAACATAACACCGCAAGCGGTTATAAGGATTTGTCGTTGATCGATAGCGATGAGTGCAATCGTTTGCTAGCGAATTATGATTTCAGCATTCGATTCTTCATGTCGATGAGCACAGAGTAAAACTCCTTGTTTAATTGAATTTTTTTCTCCATAATTTTGAGAAAAATTTGTTTCGCTTGTTAAAAAATCACAACCAGGAAAACTATGTTCAAAAAATTTATTGTGTTATATATACATTTTAAACGATTCTAAATAAAACTAAAAAAGGACTAGAGAAAGTTGTGCTTGTTCGATGTATACTTGAATTTGGTTTACATTTCCTTGCTCTGAAGAACAACAAATTATATATAAAGTTTGAAAGTTGGATTTAACTAGGGACGAATGCTATCAATCACGTCACGTGCTATGTAAGGTTTCGTGTAAAGCGTTGGCGAGTCTGCGGCCCGATTGGATTTTACATCGTAAGTTGGTAAGTTTCTGACTAAAACATAATTTTGAAGGCGTTTGCGGTTCTCTAGCTGCAAGGGTCCCACAGTACGCGAAGTATTGTACGTCAACTTTTAATTTGTTTCATCGATTTTTGCATCTTTAAGCTTTTAAATATTTTTTTTTCAGGGTTCAGTAAAGTTATGGATATAATGTCTGACATAAAACTGCATTTCTTTAACTTCTTTGATGATAAAGGCGCGCAAATGTTTGCAATAAAGTGTTACTCCTACAGGACAGCACAGACAGAGATAAACCGCTCGTACGAAGCAAAGCACAATAGAACTTGTGCTATTTTCGAATCAAAATGTTTTCCAAAATACTGTAGAGGTAGATAGACACACACGTAACCTTTCCGATTAAGCGCATCTGCTTCTAAAACTTTTTGCAGGGAGGTGACTGGATGAAAATCGCTATTAAGGAACAATTACTGGGAAACGAAACTCGCATCTTTCTATTAATAAATACCTAATGGAGTGTGTTTTTCATTTCCAAAACACTTAACCCAAATTCAAACCGACATACACTTTAGTTTTAAATAAAGTTTGTTTTTTATTCAAGTATTATTTAATGTTTACCGTTATTTGGACCTAAAAGAATAAAATTGCATCTGCTTAACGTAACCTCTACACCTACTAATATAAAACATCTCATATTTCCGTAAGAATAAAGCAAATACTGTTACTTCTCTTCACACCACACACCACACTCCACGCACCTGAAGACAGCACGGACACACATACGCACGAGTAGTTACCGTTGAACAGAAGCTGCTGCTTGTTAAAGTTAATCTGACAAACCCTGAATATAAATATGCATGTGTATCTCTCTTTGTACGTATGTAAATTATCAGCCTCCAAAACAATTTTTTTAGCATATCATCGTTTTGTGTATTTTTCTACTTTTCCTCTTTTTTTTTTTGCAAATTTTTTACAATGTCATGCTGCACATGAGACAAGACAGCAAGCGCATAAGTAACAATAAATCGCAGAAAACCACTCCTACTTAAAAATTAACAAAAAGAAAAAAAAAGAAAATTATAAATAAAGAACTCACTAAACAATGAAGAAGTCTTACAACGTTTAACATATTTAATGTGCTTAACCTACAGATATTTCCTCTCGACTGTTATGGTTGAATGTTTGTGAAAGAACCTGTTGCAATCAATAGTCTGCTTATTTGTGTGCCTTTTAAAGTTCATCTTTACTAATAATAATAAAAATTATTTTTATATTGAAGAGATAATAGAGCAACTTACTTGATTCGCAATATCGTTTTTACTAAGTTTTGATATGAGAACAGAAGGAAATAACTGAGATAACTGAGAGGTGTACCTACGAAAGCGATACCTCAATGTCGTTCAATATCGTTCGCTTCTTCTGATGCCATTCGTTCTGAAGCATTCCTTCTAATTTCTTTTTGACGATTCTCACTGGCGATGGCCATGGTTCATACGTTAGTCATCGAAGAGCAGACAGTAGCTCAACAAGGTTTGCGAATTATATGTTTGACAACTTGTTTTAATTTTCTCTTATTTTTGAGTTATTTGAAGTGCACTGTCGTCAGCTTATTGTCATCGTAATCTTTCGGATCTCGTGCGAAAAAATCAGCTCAGTCAAATATTTCATTCCATAGAATGTTAATTTTGCATTTATTAAAAAGTAAAAATTTAAAAAAAGAGCCGCACTTGACGTTTGTAAAAACATTGAATTCAAGGCAACCTTTGTCTTTAACTTTCTACGATTATTACAAAACATACGTAAATGAGAGCAAATATTATTGATATTTAAACCTGATTTTTATTATAACGTACATTGTGCTGAATGAGTTTAGATCACCGCGACTATGTTTTACGTCATGTTAAAGTCAGAAATATTTTAATTTAATTTAGGGTGTGGGTGCAATAATTGGAAATTTCAGCGAAAAACAAAAATCATTTTATTGGGCAATTTCTCAAATTTGAGTTCATTTTTTAAACATAAACACACATGGAGATATTTTTATGACAATCAATTTGCAATTGTCAGTTATGCAATCATATATCAGTAATTTCTTTAAAGCGGATAAATTATGGATTTTTGAAAGCTACCTCTAAAGTTACCTCTAATATATACAGTAGCCATAGCACTTATCCAAAATTGTATTGAATTTTAACGTGAATTTCTAAAATTATTTTCACACCCATCTCTTGGAAATGGTATCACAGTCCTACTAAAAAATACATGGAATAGACAGACAGAGAGAGAGAGAGAGAGAGAGAGAGTGAGTCAAAACTAAAAACAGAGAATAGAGAGCAGACAGCAGGGGCAGAGACCATAAGGAAGCTTCTTCAGTGATAGTGCTTCCAAAGCTAGAAATCGCTCAGCTTTGTCACTTCACCGCTTTGCTTTGCAAGATTGTGAGAAGTTACAGAAGCCTGTTCTGAACCTTTGAGATTATTTTACCGGTGGCAAACACACCCATTCTAAATAACTCTATGTCGTATTCAATAAGATCGTGGCCACGCTATGGCATTTATGCAACAGCATAATATATAATATCGCAAAAAATGTATATCAAGAAGCTGTGTTTAGTATCGAGTATGTGTTGAATTATGTTCTAAAAAAAAGCGATTTACGAAGCAAATTATTTGTTGTTAGAGTCGAACGTCTGAAAGCGAATGATTGCTGCCGTTTATTAAGAAGTGGATACATTATGATAACTCAAGGCCCAACCAAGGGTCATATTATGCAGGATATTACGAATATCTGAGCACAAAGAAACTATCGTTGAGGAACATTACTGATAACAACTAAGCCTAATTTCAAAGCGAAAACGATTGTAATATACCAGACGTACAACGTTCGTCTACAGATCGCAAAATCCATTAGAGAGAGTTTGAACGTGCTACCCCAACCGATATGTTCATATTTTCTTCGTTTCATTTACTTCTCTATTTCGAATAAAATTTTCACTAAAAAATCCTACAAAACTTAAGCATAGAATAAAGAAAGAAGTATCTAGATACATGTGTAAGTAAGCACATTTTATAAAAATCACAAAAAACTTGTGCCAAGTGTGGGTGTACTTCTAACAAATAAACAACGTAAACATTGACACCATAAAAGACAAAAGCAACTTGTACTATAACACATTTCAGTTAGACAATAGACACAATCAAGTATCACTTAATATATCACATAAGTAAAAAAGAAAGAAACAAACGAAAACCCAAACTCGAAAACTTACTCACTTTTCTCACAAAGTATAATATAATAAAATATTGACGACAATCTTGGTTTTCGTACGCTTTGAACGGTTATGAGGTGTGCGTACGTACGTACGTACGTATGAGTATGAGTTACTTGAAGTTTTATTGATAGATTAAATTTTAAGGTTAAAAGCAATTGATTTCAATGTTTGATTTTGTTGCTATTTTTCAATTTTGCGAATTTACACTTGTAGAGTACATCGGCAAGTAAACAAACACGAGTGTATGTGCACCTCTGCGCTTTTGTTGTTTGGTTTCAATTTGAGACAATTTGCGTTTTCTTTAAAAGAGATAAATTGCAAAGATTGTCTTTCGTAGATATTGTAAATATTTTGTTAATTTCATAATTTATTGTCTTAGACAAATTCGAACAAGCTTGCATACAAATAACACATACACACGTGCAGACATTCATACATACATTCGTATAAATTTGTATGAAAATATGAAATATATTCTGACGATAACATTGAACAATTATTGCATTTTATCGAGTTCTAAACGACATTTATTACAGGTGGGCTCACAGAAATACAAAAAAAAGAAAAAAGAAAAGAAAACAGTTTTGCCGCTGATTTCATGTATTTCGGCAATTCTTTAATATTATATTTGGAAATAGGTGTAAGGGTGTGTTGGCAATTATTGTCAACAATTATTTGTTTAAGGGCACGTGGGTTAAGAGAGATCAACAATAAAACTGTTGAGTATAGTTTACTGCAAATACACTTATGCACCCATTAGGGGCGTTTTTCTATGTATAAGCGCATGAACTGGATATAAAATTATGATTTAAAATCCGATACGAACAAAATGTGTTTAAACGAACTAACTCGTTCTTTCCATTTTTATGCGTTGGTTGACTGAAATTTTCTACTGCTTGCAAAATCGCACGACCTATCTTCTGTTCATGCCTGACACAGAGTATATATCCCCCTGTTAACTCATACGCTTAGCTATGTGAGTTGATGTATCTGTAAATGTGTATAAAAACTGTCCTTACATCTTTGCAATCTTCTAAAGGCATTCTAATAATGCACAAATTGCGATCGGTATGTGAAATTTGACACATACTTCTTGGCCAATGTGGTGGAGCAGCTGTGAAAAAATCGTGATAGTATTTGAAACAAACCTTCAATATTTTACACAATGGAAGTTGTTATACGATTGCATACGATTGCAAAATAAACTGAAAGATATAGAACGCGTGTATTGTACCTGTTCTAATCTAATATGTTTATTTGGTTTGTCAGCAGCTTGTAGGTAATCGTGTAAACTTAAAAAATGGTTTATCGGATTCAACTCGTTTACACACGGATCTTGGGCAATTGCGGTTATTGTTACGGTTTAGCTAATCCTCGAAGCGAAATAAAATTAAGGAAATGTTTCAGATTCGATTTGAATTTCTAAACTGAAAAGTTCGGGAAAAATCGTAAAACGATCAAATTTTGGTAATAGTATGTGTTTTCGTGAAAGAGTTTGTGGATTATTAAATTTAGTCCGACGAGGGCGATAAAAAAATTGAACCCAAGCTGGAATCCAAGGAAAGCTTGCTGGTCACATGTTTGCTTTGACGGACGGACGACTCTGCCTAAATCGATTCCGGTATTCATATTGATTAGGATTATTACAGTTTTTACTAGTTTTTTTTGTCATATTTAATTAACCTAATAATGGCAAGTTACACGCAGTAGCAGATATTAGGATAAAATTATTGATTGTTCAGTAAGAAATGCTCTTCCATACGGGCTTGATTGCACCATCTAAACCTTTATTTCATATAATTAATTGCGTTACCATTAGCATCATTAGCATTTTTCATCTGTCAATCAAAAGATTTCAGTTACAAGCTAATCAGACATGCATATGCAAAATAGGAATTTTTTGCTTTTTGAAACCAACTTGTTATCCGTTTAACAATCATTCAATTAATGCTCGCCGCACACAAAAGGCTCATGTTTTTTTATCAAATTAAATATTATTAATTTTAATTGCTTGAAAAATTTCCAGCTTGAGCACAAAACTCCTCCTTCCTAATTACTTACGTAGCTAAACCAATTGCTGCTTTAGCGGTGCATTCAGCGTGAGCAGTATAACTATGATTAATAAGTTAGCAGTTAGTTAGTAAGCTGTGTTGTTAAAGGAGTGACCCTCTTAGTGTAAGCAACTAACAAATCAACAAAACTAATATAGCGTATAAAAGACGTAAGAAATACAAAATACAAATTCAATATATCAAAAGAGAAAATAAAATTAACCAAAAATTCAAAAGAAATGTTAATAAAAATATTTTAAAAATTGTAAAAAATCATATTAAATTGAACACATTTAATGTTTTGCAAATGAAACGAAAATTTCCCTTTAAATGCCGTACTACCTGCTAGTAATCTTTATATGATTTTGCTCTTCTCTTCTATATAAAGAAATTGTAATTTATGCAAATTCCCTTTAAAAGGTTTACTTAGCTTTCATGTTGCTTGCCAATACTTCAAACAGTTCAAACAACAAGTTCTTTTAAAAAACGATTTTTAAAATTTGAAAAAAAAAAACTTTTTTTGCACAATTTTTTTCGTCGCTTTGACACTGCATGATATCATTTCCATTATATATGCATGTGGTAAAGCCTTTTTTAAGTTGAAAAATCATATAAATTATCATATCAAGCCCCCGCACGGTTTTGAAAGTTTTTGCCGAAAAAAATTATGTTTGCTTTTTATTTAAATTTATAATACAGTTTTGGAAGCACATTTATTTTTCTCATAAATTTTACATAAAATGCTTAATATGAATAACTTGTGTAAAATTCATATAAAAGCAGACACAAAAAGACTTAAGTAACGAACCTGGGTTTATTAATTAAGAGATTAAAATTAAGAATAATTTCATATTTACAGAAACATATATGTATGTAATACATATAATATATAATATACATACATACTATCGTACGTACTTGGATACATGTTTACACACACACACACGAATTGGTTACATAAGTCTTTTGTCAAAATGAGATTCGACCGCACGTTTCAGCAGCACTTGGGCACAGACAATTTGATTGGAGAAATCCTGCTGATTTATTAAATATCAATTATTTTGAATAAGATCCCATAGTTATTCGATAGTGAAATGTTTTAACCACTGCATTATTTAGAGAAAAACTTATGGTCTTTTACTCTTTAAACATTAAGGGGTTTCTATAAGATATTTCGATTCTAACCAATTTTTGTTTGAAATGTTCTAAGTGTGACCCTCCCATTAACCAAATTACCTTAGGTCAATTTAGCTACTCATACAATTTACGAAACTAGTGATAATTATTAGTAATTGCCGCAAAATGCCATTTGGCCAACGACCACATAAAAGTGACTTGACCAGCTCAACAATTAAGGGAAAGATTCCCTAGAGATAACTTTATTTTAAATTGTGTAATTCAGTTGATCAACACTTAAATTTTCTCAAAGATACAGTTGCGGTCTTCGATTGCCTTAAAAATGGTCGCTTGTTTCCACGAAGGATTTGTTCGAATGTTTACGAATAAGAAATGAACTTTCTAGACAGACAAACAAAGAAAAGAAAAAACGAGTGGAGTAACAGCTCGATCGAATGAAGGCTAAGACGACATTTGAAAGTTTAACTCGTTAACTAAACTTCTATGCGATGAATCATTTTGTCTAAATTATTGTCTAAAGTATTCTTTTTTAATTATCATTATTTTTATGCTGAACTTTTACACTAATGTTCTTGTTGCATAACATCTAGTATATAATTAAATTTCAAAGATTTCTACATTGCTTGTTGTCTTCATAAGTAGGGATACCCCCAGATATATGTGTCTGCAGTTGTATTGAATAAGTTTGAAGAGGTCGTAATAACCGCATTAACTAAAATACAGTCTTTAGATGGAAAATTGAAAATTCTACACAACTGCAGACGCATACATACTTCACTAAATTTAACTTTTATCAATGGTTCTCATTTATAATATACAATAAATAATACAATAAACAATTAAATGCAAATGCCTTTTCAATTTATTTTAACTTTCATTCTGAATTTCCAAATTTTTCATCCAAACACTGTATTTTAGTTAATGCGGTCATTACGACCTCTTCAAACTTATTCTAGACAACTGTGGTTAATATTTCCACAATCTAATCTAATTGGCATCTGCTTTCCGTTGAAATCAACGGCAATCCTCAAAGCATGATCTTGAAAAAAGTACCACACAAACGCTTAATCCATAATAAATTATCGAAAATTAACAGGATTTATTTTAACTTGATTATCTGTCTACGATATATTGCAGATTATCGTTAAATAGTTGTTACGTAAATTAAAAATAACCGCAGGGGATACCTTAAGCCATGCGAACGAAAGCTAGACTCTCCAAGTTAGAGTCGAATGCACCCCCCACATAACGATAACATACATTAATTTGTTAATTTGCGAGAGCATAAGTGCACATACACATATTTTTTTATTAATTTGTTTTTCATTTGTTGATATTTAATCATATTACTAAAGTTGTTCTCTGTTCTTACAATCACTATGATTGTTGTTGTTGCCTTTTTATAATATGTCTTCAAACATGTCGCTGCTTATCGGCGAACGTAAGAGTTCACAAAAGAAAGAATGAATCTGCTCGACTGCGACTAAAGGAAACGAAACATGGAAGAATTAATGTTATTAACTAAGCGACAACCTTGACTTTGAAAATCTTCCATATTAGAACAACGTGCCTTGCTGCGCAGGGTCAGAGGAAAGAAAAGGAAAGGAAAGAAAAAAGAACAAGAGCGCGGCAAATTACAATTTCAAGACAAGTATGTAACTATTAAACTATTTTATATTGGGTGTGCGCTTACGTAAGCGAGTGTGTTCGTGCATGCTGCCTGCTGATATACTCATGGGCATGCTGGGCTATTGCAGAGAGGTAAAGAAAGAAAGATGAACAAAGGAGAGGAGGGATATCTAAGGAGACGATACTTTGCTACTTTTGCTAAACACCGATAATCCTAATCACAACGGGTGCACTAGAACAAAACGCAAAACGATGTTTAGGATGGCAAAGACCAGCAGGCAAGGTTAAGCCTTCTAGAGGCAGCGGCAAACCCTCTTTCATAACCAGGTACTGAAAGGATTTCTGTTATGCTCAATATCAAGTAGGAGGTAACAGCATAGCAGAGCATTTATTCATCTTAATTTTTCTTTTGTTTGCTTATATCCATCGCGGGCAGAGTATACTAGTTTTGACCTTGCATTTGTAACACCATGATTGTTCATCAGAGGTCCCTTAAAGTGCGTATAGTCCTAATTAGCTAATTCGTGGTCGATTGAAATCTTTCTGTCCATTTGTCTATTATCCGCTCAGCCGTCCGTCCATATGTCCATCTGTCTGTTTGTTTCGGTATCTGTCGCGTCTAATGCAGACGCCCAAGGCAGCAAAAATTGACATTAAAAGGTCAAATACGATGTATTTTTTATTGATCAAGTGTGAAAATAACGACGTCTAAGTTATCAACCAATAACTTGAAACCAATGTTTACTGAGATCATTGAAAACTTAAGCTAACAAATGCCAGCAATTCGCTTGTAAACCCGCCCACTTAAGCAAATATGTTTAATTTGAACTCCGTTCAATGACTAGAAAAAAAATGAGTGTAAATAACGTACCTAGCAGCCGATGGACATGCCCAAG
The DNA here is from genome assembly GCA_000671755.1 of Glossina brevipalpis. NCBI lineage: Eukaryota > Metazoa > Arthropoda > Insecta > Diptera > Glossinidae > Glossina > Glossina brevipalpis. Next base: position 471,648 of record KK351061.1, read on the forward strand.
AATAACAGAATATGTAACAGCTTCTACATACTAATTTGAAGTAGTGAGGAACACAAGGCGTGTACAAAATTTCCGCTTGCGATCCTTGTTTTTTTCTTGGACAACAAATCCTTTTGTGAACTAGTCGGAGATACGTACGCGAACATATGCGCGTAAGTCTGCCTGAAGTTTAGTGATAATTCTTTAGTTTTTCTCTTGACAAAGTAGCAAAAACAAAGCTTAACATCCTTGAGTACTATTCAATATTCAAGGCTGTCGCTGTGGCTATTTAGCATTGCTGGAGATCATTATTGCTGCGTTACGGCTGTGAACACTGCTACTGCTTGCTACTCCTCTAACTACTGGCCTCTCCCTGTTCATTGCATTTGCATGCTTATTACTCTACCCATGGCTCTGTATCTGCATCGTATATATAAACAATTTCGTAAATGCGTGCGTGTGTTTATGCAGCTGTAGTTGACATTTTTGTTAAGGGCTAAGAAGATCAGTGTCAATGTCATTAATGCATTTTATTTAAGTGCTTTTTAAATACCATCAACTACTCTCTGGCGAATACCGCTTTCGTTCTGTCTTTTCTTTTGATTACGTTGACAAAAATAGACAAAAGCATACAAAACTCTTGAATAGAAAAAGGAAGGAAAGAATAGAATACATTTAAGCTAGAGCTTGCTTAACTAAATGTATGATAACAAATAAATCAATTAAGCTTAGTTAAATGATAACATTTTCCATGTCTATGACTTGATAGTTACGCAGAAATAAATCAAAACGCTTAGCGCTTAATTCATTGAAAAAAAAAGAAAATAATTCAAGCTCAACTCAAAAGTGAACGTAATTAGGGATAAGGCGGCGACACAAAACCAGCCAGACTCTTTGGGTCTATTTGTTCTAGAGAAACCTTCTACCTCAGTTTTTTTAGTCCAATTAGTTGCAACAACGGATTCAAAATAATATGAAAGAAAATGCTTTGCGAATCCAAAAATTGTCTGTGACCTTGACTCATAACTTATCATTAGATTGATTTCATTTGCACTAAATTCAATCCTCTAAGCAGTTAAGATCGATTTCCGTGTTTTAAATTCTTCAAGAAATAACGTTTAACCTAAATTGCAAGTAGCAATCAAAGTTTAAATGTCCACAGTGGCCACAGCTCGAACAAATAGTCTCTTGCTCTGTTTAACCCCATACCTGTAAATAAGCTAATATTTTCACAGCAGAAGTGTTTGGAAACCTCACTTTCTAGCCCATGACAAGCCAAATAGATGGTTTTGCTTGCTTGACAAAGAGGACGCGAGGCACTGATCTCTCTATTTTTACGACGTACAGATGCCGAGAATCTTGAGAAAACTTGATTCCCGGATGACTTTTTAATTTATTATTTTTATGCTTTTTATAAAGTTGTGATTAAATACTTTAAGAATACTGAGTCCACATTTATACAATGGTGCTATTTATTAAGTTCCTACATCTACAATAAATTAACATCATAACATTACTTCTACTATTAGGTTCAATATTTTTTATAATCGCATTGATTACCTGTACGTTTTGTTTGTTTTTTAAATCGTTGCACTTAAAAAGAAGTCGTCTGCCTACATTCAATGTTTGTATGAATATGTGAACAAAGTTCGCGGTATTGATTCTCTACGTCAAGCTTTAGGCTCATTTTATATCTGAATTAGAGAGAAAAACCGTTTACTTGGGTCAGCTATTGTTTCTTTGTTCTTGACAATAATCGGACTCATTCAAAACAAACTTCTACTCTGTTGATACAAAGTAATGGGTTAATGTCCTCATTAACATAATACAAATCGATTCCTTGTCGATTAAATTAGTTAATAAACAAATGAAAATTACAATAGACAATTAAGTACTGACAGCTGGATAGATGAGTTTGAAAGCGGCAAATAAAACGCAATGGAAGCAATGGAAACGCATGCAGGAGATGATCAGATTTTGATGAATTGTGTTCATAGTCCAGGCTGCACTATACTTGTGTAATTCAACGAACTTTGTATAGGCCACCTATTCGATTGCACTTTTTTGCGAACGGTTTACGAACGACTTTCTTTTTTATACTTAAGCTTGAAAGCTTATGAAATAAAGTTAAATTTCGCAATTGCGACTGAGTTCTGCACGACTTTTTTGAAAAGCTAAACAGCGCGTCTTCTTTGAAAAGCTGATAGCTTTACATGTTCATCCAGGTCTAAGGATTTCTTATTAACGATGCACTGAAGAAGTATAAATGAAAGGAATTCTTTTATTTAATACTAAACGAAACCATTCAATAAATCTAGCTTAACAAATACCTTTTATTTACAAAGTAATTGATGGTAAGGACCAAACAGACAAAAAACAATTTCGTTTTATTTGCTCACCTTACCTTGAGCTTAGTATCAGTGATTTTAGGCTTTTCTGTTATTTCAGTTTAAATGCCAAACTGAAGGATAATAAAATTATAGTTTCATTGAAATCACTTTGAAATTCATGAGTTTAGATCATTTCGTCTTCTTCTTCTGAGAATTCAGCGAGTGAACATATAATTGAATAGGTGAATTCATAATCAACTCCAAAAAATTCACGCTAAACTTTTAATTTCCTGGCAGAATGATAGGAAACTTTCAATGGCCCATTTTTAATAACAACCTGCGTGCAAGAACTCCCAATGTTTCTGTCAAATTTAAAGCTGATATCTTCAAGTTTGCGGCCAGGAGATACATTATACAAACTCAAGAAGAAAACGATTTATCATATCTTATAGGAAACGACGAGAACACCCTAGAAATATAGATATTATTAGATATTAATTTTTGCCTTATCTGACTACTGCTTGCATTCTTCTGACGGGACCAAAATATTGGTGTCAAAACACAAATTATTCTTCTGGCAAATAATTTCCTAGCGATGGATGGACAACATGGATGGAATATTTTATTTGTAAACAGTCTTTCACAATAAATCCGTATTTTTATTTTAAAAAAAAAATAGCTTCATATTAATGCAGGCTCCAAATACAATAATACACTGAGGCTTATCCGTATGAACTACGCTAAAGTTGAACTCAAATAATTTAAGGGCTTCAAAGGAAGTTTTCTAAGATTTCTTTACATTCAGTACATTGAAAAATCATATCAGCTATGGTCTATACTTCAGAGGTAATAAATAAAGGTCAGCGAACAAAAACTTTTTCCCATAAGGCATTAAACTTATGCATTAACTGAGCTTTTTATTCATTTCTTCTCCTGTACCGACATTATTTATTTTATTTTCCTTTAATAAAACCTTGAACTTCGTTTCTTTTAAAGAAAGTATAAGTAATATTTTTAACGATTGTTAATCAACCAAGAAATTAAAAGTAAATAAACCAAATCACTACATTAACCTTAAGCAGACACTTCTAAGCGTAAACAAAGGCATAAAAAATCACTAACAAACCGTATAACGAATCCGGACTTCGTAAATAACACACTTGAATGGATTTAAACGAAGAAAAAGAATTCTATATTCGCCTTACACCGAATCTTTGATACTCGTTCCTTTCAAATAATACATTAGGTTTCCAGAAACTATTTTGAAGTGCAAACATCACAACTTCTCCTTCTTCTACAGAGTGATTGTCGACGATTGTCGACGATTGTCGACGCCCCATTTCAAACTTGATCTATGGCCAGCTAATAGTAATTTTTGCTACTATTTAAGTTAAGCTTTCGTGACAGCTATGTTTGTAAATTACAACTTCTCGCCTAAAAGGCGACGTAGGTGCATGTGGATCACATTGACTTTCAAAAATAGTTTTGGCCATAAATATTTACGAGTATAAATAGTATAGACTTATAGTTCTTAAAAGGAGCTACAGGCGCACAACAAATGGACAAATAGAGAGGGCCAAGTCCAGTTGGAATTTTTTTAGACGTTACCGACACAAGAATAAATCAGTTATATCTCCATTCTACTATGTTAGGTATAAAAACAAACAAATAAATAAATAAAGTTGAAAAATGAAATTAAAAAAAGTCGCTTAAACTCGTATAATTAAACCCAGAAGACATTATTTTAAGCTTATAAAACTGTTTTAAAAGTTCTAAACTATCAGCAATAACCACAACACCGACGACGACGACGACGACAACAACAGCAATAAGAAATCAAAGACAACGGCCAGTCAAGCCCAACTGGCCAAGAAGTCATGCAGCCAGTCAGCTACTCTAAGCTAGACATTTAGACTCTATGAGATTAGCAGTGTTTGTATCTTTTCTTGCTGTTGTTGTTTTTCTTTTTTCTTCCACGCTAGTGTTCATTTGTTCCGTCAGGTTGTTAAGTTGACAATGTTATCACATAAGGCTAAAACGAGCTGTCAACAGCACAGTCAAATAAAACATACTCACAAGCTTGAAAAAGCCTGTAAGCGGACATTGAAAAAAATTACTCAACAACAAAAACTTGATGACATTTGCTGATGAAACTATAAACTCTAAGAAAAAGGGAGGCCTACTGTCTCGTCTCGTCGAAAAGATATGGCATCGAAAGGAAAATTAATAACAACACAGTAAAAAATTTTAACTTGCTTTGTTTTTAGTCTTGTCCAGTGTTATGTTATGTTGAATTCAGTTAACGTTAAAGCAAATCAAATAAGAAATGAATGATTTTAACAACAGCAAATTTAATGGATAAATTGATTAACTCGAACCGACAGATGGTGAGAGACAAAAGAGCATGCAGACGAACGGACAGACTAAAAAACAGATAATCAAAGCGACACTCATCTGTACTATTAGATTGGCAACAAAGTATATTTCCGTAGATCCTTGAAATTGACTTAAAACATTTCTTTTCATATATTCATGACACAAAGTAAACCGCGAAATATCGCGCCTGCTTGGTGCATGTGGAGTTGCTTTACAATTGGATGTTTAATATAAACAAAAGCAAAGGCTTTATATGGGAATCGCTCCCGCGAGAGCGGAGCGGTAGCAGGCCGAACCAAGCCGAAGGGTAGCCTTCATGGTAAGTGTGCACTCGGGAGCACATTGGTGACATTAATTGCGAAAACGCATATTTTCGGCATAATTTTTATAAAGTTCTCTTCAGTTTAGCTTACAATCAGTTCATAATATTAGAAAAGATTATAAAGTTGCTTTTCTTGAGATTTTCGCTCCCGATTTGATCAGTTAGCGGAGTGAATTAAAGTTATAATTGAAGAAGTTTGTCATTCAAACACTCACATTTTGCGAAGAGAACAAATTAATCGTCTTAACACGCAACGCACAACTCAATAATAACGTAAATTACTTTTTTCTTGTAAACAAATCATCGGTGATTAAGAAAAATGAGTTGTCTATAGAGCTATCATTCGTGACGTTTCAAGGATGATAAATGAATTTGATGGAAATAGTTGCTAACTTTCGTTAAAGAAAGATCAAGTTTTCGTGGAACGATTTACGAACGACCTTCGCCAACAGCTGCAGAGGAGAGAAGAAAAAACTCAAGTCACAACGATCAAATCCCAAATCAAAAGACTTCACACTCTTTCGAAAAACCAGGTGATTACGAAAATTAATCGGACTTAGTTGCGAATATTCCGCATAAATGTATTCATTAAATGCTTTAATGTTTAAATACTAATGACTCGCTTTTAATTTATCGGTTTAACTCACGAAGACATCGAAGACATTAAACTTAAAGTGAATGCTTGGCATCGCAAAAAGAGATAAGTTTTATTTTGCGAGCAAATATCCGACATTACCTTCTCACCAACCTGGCACTAGCTGTGCTTTGCTATGCAATGTCATGTATAGATATCTATAAGTATGCATGTTTACAGGTCTGTTTTATATGACTTGGGTTTATTGATAAATTAAGATTGAATATATAATAAATTAAAACATATAATAAGTCAAACAGTGTAATGCGATGAGTCAAGGCAGGAAACCAAAGTCAACTTATTGATATATTTATTTAAAAAAAGAATTTTTTTTTTTTTCAAAATAAAGGAATGAGAAACATTCAAATTCGCTTTGCAATATTTTGCAAACACATTTAAACGTTAACGTAAACCGGCTTCGTCCGTTATAAAGGCGGCCTTTTAACGCTTTTTTTGATCAAATAATTCACATACGAAAATAACAAAAGTTCACTGAAATTTTATGGTTTAAAATTAAATCATTTAAATATTTCTAATGAACTGTTTGTCCAGATTCAGAACGCCTTTCAGTTAATTGCAAAATAGCCATTAGATTCAGCTTGTGTACAGCCATAGGCGGCTACGAATAAGAAAAAGTTGTTTCATTAAAACAAAATAATACGATCTCATATATAATATAAGCTAGCTTTAGAAAATATATCATATTTTTATTTATTTATTTATTTATATTTATATTTGTTTTTATTTAAAATATATCTTTTTATATCGTATACCATTTGTGGTAAACGGTATAATATGCGGACATATGTGACAACCAGAAGTATTTAAGATAAACTATTCTTTTATTACTGTGAAGCACCATTTTATGATTCAAGATTTAAACTTGTTTGTCTATCCCTCAGTTTGATGTTTGTCTCTATATTGTCTGTAGCGTTCAACTTACAGGCAGCAATTTTAGAGATATTTTATGCACAATTTGACACACTGTGTTTTGGTTCAAAGGCGAGCTATCTTGAAAATGGAATGGATCGGAAAAGTTTTCGATCACTGTACATACAAGACTCAACTTAAAAATTGTCTTCACTTCAAAAACAAGTGCAGTTTATAATAAATATCGATAAAAATCGTTAGAAAATATTATTTTAATGGAGCAGATACTTTCGATCTCCTCCTCCCCCGTGTAAACAAGTTCTTATAAAAAATATGCCTTTCGATGATAGAAAGACTACATTTTAAGAATTTTTTGGTGGAAATCGGCCTTGAATACTCGTTTAGTATACAAGCTTACCATGGTGTGCATGGACGGTGTTACTTTCTTTTGAGCTCTTTCGACACATAAGGGCCTTTATATGAGAACAGTCTCTCTATCGATATATATTGGTTCACATTCTCGAGTTTCTCTCAACGAAGTATCCCTTGAAAATAAGCATGTATTTTTACGGTATATTATGACGAAAATAAGTGAAGCTTTGCGTTAAGCGAAGTGATGTCAAGTATTTAATAGCCGCCATTGCCCAACTAAGACGTTTTCTTTCATTTTGTTAGGAAAAATTTGAAAATTTATGAAAATATAAGACTTTCTGCGTTGATTAGATGTTTTTACAAAAAAGGTTCTCAAACATGTATTATAGCAAATATCTTATCCGCTATGTACCAAAATTTTTCCTCGATTTAATCATGGCTTGGCTATCTTTTGCAAGTCGTAAGAGGGCTAATAGAATTAAGATTACTATGACATTAATTTAAACTAAAGTTAAGTTATCCTGATTAGACTATAATTACTCAAGAATTTTCGACTAATTTAACTGACTTCATTAACGGTTGACACTTTATGGGTTCATTTTTCAATATCAATTTCATAGATTGAACATGAAAATAATTGTGAAAAGTTGTAGAACTAACAGATGAAAACATGATTATCTTACAAATAATGTCTTATGACTCTCAACAGATGTCAGCCTTAAGTTTAATCAAAAATTCGGAATTAATGTTCAGCTTGACGGTGTTCTGCGTTAGTTTTTCGATTTCTGCCGAATTAATAAGAACTATACGTCCATGATTTGACCGCTGAAGTGAATAACGCTTTTCTGGTTGTTGACGACTCTAATGTGATTTTTGTAAAGCAAAACATCAGGCACAGAAGAATGTGTTTGGATCGACTTATAAAGTCACAAATTCACGTTTTATAGAATCTCCAAAATCTTATTTTGGTTGCCTAAAAGTGCATTTTAATATACTCCGCTAGGCGCTGTCCCTTTGTGCAAATATAAAATTTTTTCGTGAAATTAATACAAATATATTAAATTTGTATAAAAAAAGAACCAACGTATTGTGTGAAACGAGTAAGAGGAAAAAATATGTACCTGTTGTTATAGATACTTTTTTCAATGAACTATAACACAAAAATACATTTGTCAGTAATACAAGGAAAACGTTGTATTTTGTGTAGGTTGCCAAGAAGCGATTGCACGATTGAAACGAAAAAAAAAAAAAATGAATTGAGACGGAATTTAGCGTTGACTGAGTGGTTTCCGAGTTTAATTTTTTTTTTTTTTATATAATTTTAATTTTTTCTTATTTTGCTGAAATCCAGTTAAATTGCGCAGTAGTGTAATAACACGTTTTATTTTACATATATGAAGTAATAAGTATACGCAGATTAACACATTCACTACCAACCGGCTCTTCGATGAGTCGCACGAACTCGTTAAATTCAGTAAAAACATATAAATAAAAATCATTGCTTTAAAACAAGTCTGGGATACTACTCACTTACCTCACTTCAAGCAAATATATGAAAACCGTAAAATTTTTTGTAACAATAGGCGTGCCAGTAAGCCGATCAGGACAACGTTTGCAAAAAAACTTTTCTATAACTACTTTAGATTTTTAAATTTCACATCGATAACTGTTTTAACTTGTGAACCATTGATTCTTCAGTTTCTGAATGTTTTTATCGGGGAATCTTGCCTATGGCTATTAAATGAGAATGAATTCTCAGCGTAGATAGACTTTTTACTACAATTCTAAGATAGAGAGAAAAGAGGAGATGATTTCGTTTTGATTTAATTAAACACATCTACAAACACTTTAACCGAACTTAGATGACAAAATTATTGTACTTGCGTTGCTGAGTATGAAAACATCATGCGCTTAATAGCGAATGTGTTACTTTTTTAATTTTTTACAAAACTAGGTGTTAAATATAAGTTCAAAGATGATTTATGAAATAATCATGGATTTCTTTTTAAATGCACTGTAAGGTTAATCGAAAATAGTTGTTAACAATATTCGACTTATTTGATACAGAATTGAAGGTCGTATTCGAAATGAATAGAGAGTATAAGCAAAAACGCTATAATAAATTTTGGGCCTAAACTACTACTACTACTAATAATGATTGAACAAATTTAAGAGAATAGTTTTTTATTTAATTTAACTTCATCTTAATTTATTTCAAAATACGAACATTTATTTGGACGATGCCGGGACCATCTTCAAAAGTTACATATAAAAATTTGGAATGAATAATTACCACGCCCATAAGTGCAAATTTGTAGAATTTTCACATATAAACTTATGTTGCTAAATTTCCAAAATTCGCTTTAAGAAGAACATTTAACATTTTTGACTTTTTATTTCACTTTATATTTTTATTTAAAGTTTGTGTTTTTAACTTAACTAAATCTTATTTATTTTGTTTTTGTATAATCATTATTTCTTTTATATTATGTTTTATTTTTTATTCTAAAGATTTTTTTTTGTTTATGTTTGTTTTTTTTTTTTTTTTTTTTGAAACTTATGGCAACAGCTAAGATAAAACAACAAACTAAAAAATCCACCCAATATAGTCAGCATTAAAAACTTGACTAACATTACATTAGAGTTAAATGAATAAATTTTTGCACAGCGGTGTAATTTCCTTTTTTTTATTTTTTATTTTTTTTTATAGTTATAATAGCAAAACTCAACTCATTTTCTAAAGCTAAATGTTAAACAGCCTCAGCAGCCGCTCTCATTAATCGATAAACTTGTATGACTCTCTTTAAAAAAGTTTATTTAGAATTTTTCTGTATTTCTCTGGTACACTTAAAGAGCATGTGCTCAAGATCTAGTCATTCAAAACTTTTTTGTAGGAAAACAAATGCAAACTGCATAAAAAAATTATGTGCGAAGGCTTCGCTAAATGATCGATTTAGCAATAATTGAAATATTTTATGGTAATTTTAATAAAGAATAAGTTTAAATTATTTAATTTAAAAATTTATCCTTTAGTTGAAAATAGTAAAACACGAGTCAATTAAAAATAATTAAGAAAACTCAGCTTAACATCGCCCCTATGGGCTTGTCTCTCTTTGATCGATATAGACCAGATGCATTGCTAGAGCTTGGACACATAAACAAAAAAAAACGATGGAGAATGAACAAAGCTAGAACGTCTGTGTGGACCCTCCATGAATTAAAAACATACATATATATATATATATATATATATTGCTAAGATATTGCAAGCAAACAAAATGAGAAGTCAGGCACACCGCCAAATTTCACTTTAAAATACACGGCACACACGTATTAGCATTTTAATGACGCATTTACACACCCAACAACCTTGCAAATCCAAGTTAAACATATCAGTCAATCGATCACTCGTTCTGTCCGTTTAATTGATGTATATATGGGCAGTTTATAACCCCAAAATTCTTTATGATTTCTTTCTTTAAATAACCGGAAATTAGAAACATATTTTATTTTCAATTATTGCGAACAAAATACAAAATATTCACTCCACACAAATTATAATTCGGTTTAATAAGCAAAAGCAAACGATAGAAAATCATTGCATACATAACATAACAGTAGGCGGTCTCAGATATAAAATCCAAATATTTATTACGTATTACGTGTAGTTATTTTATATTACATTCAAATTTTTCTTTTCTTTTTCTATTCCATTTTTATTGAAATATTATTATGAATTCAATTACTAGTACAGGTGCATAGCATAGTAGTTTGTTAAGCATAAGAAAGGAGAACGAAATGTGAAACTTTTCTGAATTATTAAAATTAGCTGAAAAGAGTTAAGCAATAAAACAAAAATAGCCAATGAACTGTTATTAGCAATTAACAGAAAACAGAAAATAGTTGTTGTTCTAAACCCGTTAAATTCTCTGTAAATAATTCTAAGCGAACCCGCTTTTGTTCCTTTTTGCGTACATTTACGAATTATGCAAACAGGTGTTTCATAGATAATTACATATAGCACTGGTTTTATTGCCAACAAGTAGGAAAGGAAATGAAAAACAATCAACATGAAAAGCCGAATCATTTTGAATTAACTCAGCCGCCAATGCTTAGAATTAAGAAAATATTTTTATGGGAATTTACCAAGAAATTATATTTGGTGCTGATCATATCTTTTAATACCCATCACGATTTACTTTTGAGTGTTAATTTTAACTAAATACACTGGAAGCGAAAGCAAGCAACAATTATTAGCATATAACGGCTTACTGTACAAGTAACTTGATATGTTGATAACTATGCTGTTGCATAGTCCATGTATGTTAACACTGCTGTGGCCATGGCCATATTATGCTAAAATTTAATCCATTGAAGAAGATATAACAATTAGCCCGGACTGGTCTCCAATTCCAAGAATGTTAACATGTCTTCACGAAAAAAAAGGAATTTTTCACATATTTTGTGCTCTCTTTTCTTTTTTAAAGACCCTTTTGTTTTACAAACGAACTCGTGGCCGAATTTACCGATTTTTGTTTTATCTCCGCAAATTTTAGTAATTTACAGCTACGTATGGACGCGGAAAATCTCGGCTTTCATTTTCGTGTGTAGTATAAAAGTCGTAATTTTAGGGATATTTTGATTAAATTTTGTGTATCGACAGTTTTGAGCTAAAAAGAAACCCCGATTCGATTGGACCATTTTTATGACCACGTGTAAATCTCCATTTGAAAAAAGTTTTTCGTAATTTTGCAACATCTAATATTTCTCGACAAAAATCAGTGGGCACTCATATTTTGGCATTGAAATTAAATGTGAAGAATTTGGGTCAGATAGAATCATTTTTTGAAGCGCCTCTCCTATAAGAACTATCAAAAATAAGCCTTTATACGATACAACAATGTTTAACTTTTGCAAGTGTGCCCCTAATAGTAATTTACCATAAATATTAATCGTAGCAAATTTGGGACCACGCCGCGTAGGAGGGTTGTCATGAATACTAAATCTTTATATGACAACCAAGTCAAGAAATACAAGAAAATCTCTGACAAATATCTTTAACAAAATTAAATTTGCTAATGTTGGACCACGCCAATGTTTACCGGTTGGACTCCTTTCTCTATAAGGACTCCCAGGAAGAACGTATCTTAACAAAAAAAATAAATAAATTTAGACAGCTAAGCTTGTATAAGGCATTAAACAGCCGGCCTTGTCCGGCTATAATGTTTTCACTTGTTTAAAATGGTAGTGTTTATGAGTCGAAGCGTCATCATGCTGCCGAAATCCCTACTGCAATAATTTCATTTCTTTTAACAAAAATGTTCTGGGTATTATTCATAGCACAAAATATTTTAAAGCGAAAAGCTAAGGGAGCAAACATGAACTCTCAAATTAGGGACGAAGCTGTGAACTCAATTTGCAGATTTTGACTCTTGACTTATCGCAAAATTTCACATCAACCCTAAAGGCACGATCGTAATTTCAAAATGCGAATAGAGGGAAAAATTTCAATCGAATCAGGCGGTGTGGGCGTAGTCTGACCACGACTCATAAGTAGTTTAATGAATTTCAAAGTATTAAAGATCTTTGAAAAATTTTGTTAGCTCTCGCGTTAATTTTTAATTATGAATGAAATCATTTTACTTTGTCGCGCTAATGATTCATCAAAGAAATCGTACAATTACAAAAAAATGAATTTAGAGATAAATGCTATATTTGATAAATGAAGTTGTTTACTTCTCATGACTGTTAATTTTATAACATTTTTTTGTCGACTACCGAGACGAGAGGGTACACTAATTTTATCAATTCGCTAGTAACGTTCAAAAAAAAAGCAAGAATTTTCAAGGTATATACCAGAAGTTGCCAAATGCTCGAAGGCGTTTATTCTTACATTAAACCTGTACGCGATTTCGAGTCACCTCATATCTGATATGACATCAGGTTCAAATTACCCTTCTATGTCCAATTGATTGATGTCCATGCGGCTCTCTATCTCATTGTCTGGTCCTTTGTCATCTGATCGAGTCTTTCTGGCCCGATCAGCTTATAAATATGTTTGCAATGGCTTGGAAACGAACTATTAAAGAACAGAATTTGATTGATAACTTATGGTTTTACGTAGTAGACTTCAAACCCAATTGTCTTATGTGCTATTATCCAAAACTCGCTTTCGAGATGATATAACTTTGCCTTTGCGTTTTGTTTGCTTGTTTATTTTACGATAATTTGAATTTTAAAAAAAACGGACCTCTGCAAGGTGTAGAAAGTGAACAATAAACTGAAAGAAATTAGATAACAACAGAATAAAACCAAAAATAAAATAAATAAATAAATAGAAACCGCAGACCCCTTAATATGTTGTCTACAGTAACCGCCTTGATTTCGTTTCATTTAAAAATCGCTAATAACAACAACAAGATCAAAGTATTAGCTGAGATATGCCGTTTGGCAATATTTCAATATCTTTTAATAGACGTATGACGTTATCTCTCACAAGCCGATATGATATTTACACTATTTTTGTTTACATTTCATTTTCGTTTATTTTTTATGTTGTTGTTAAGATTACATTTGAAATGATATTGAATTCAAAATTAATGATATGTGGATTACAGAAAGCAATAACAACAAATACAATAATACGACATATATAGAAATACGAAGAAAACTCAAGGAATAATAACGATAAACACCTACACATGTTCACCGAGGAACGCAGAATAAGCTCAACACTACGTAGCAGTGAATTAAAAAAGCGATAATAATATCAACAACTACAAAAAAAGAGCTTAAAAATGCAAATACTGTAGAACAAAGCTCAATTTCAAGGAAACTTTAACAAGTTCAACATACATTTTAATTTCACATTTTTTTTATATATATAAATTAAGTTTATAGCATACATTTTTAAACAAAACACTTATGCAAAAAAGTCTTTATAGCCTGCAATTAAATAAGGCGGTGTTTGCTTCAATCAAATTCCTATTAAATGCAGCTCAGGTTCTGTTCTTTCTCCTTCTTTCTCTCTGGCGATCATCAATGACCCATGCTATGCACGACGGAAATCACTATTTATTCATTCGCGGACGAGAGGACCTCTCACCAAGAGACCATACACACAGCATCCAGAAAAACAAGACCGAGCTACATGATGAATGACGCACTAAATCGTACTAAATTGTGATGAATAGGATCCCAGTAATAGCGTAAACTTTAACGCCACCGGAGCGTAAAATATAGAAGAATCTGTAAGCTTCATATTCTTGGCATAAGATTCCAAATTAGGTGCTTAGGTTTTGCAAAAAATAACACTTCCGACCACATACAGTGTAAGACGAATATGCTTGTGCGCGATGAAAATCCGAACGCATCTAAAAGCGCTAAAAAATGCTGAGAAATTCGAAAGATCGATATCGATTTGAAATTTAATATATTTGGGTTGAGTCGTCCAATTTTATCAATTTTTCTTAGACTTCTTTTTAAAATTCTGCTCGAATTCCCCATTTCTGTAACTGTAACTGGCACATATGTAGTTCGGCTCCTTTAACTTCTACGAAATAAACCCATTTTACCACAACATCATTCATTGAACTTTGGTTGATGAAATGTTTAAGATCAAGTTTTTTCTTTTCTCTAGCGTCTTGTTTTGTACAGTTTTTAGTTACGATAATGGCATTGATATCACTAAAGACCGCTATCCATGTTAATCAAAATTTAACGTTTATTGGTATGCTTTAAAGGCGTGTAACAAATTGTGCCCACTCCCTACTGTGGGTATAAGGAAACAAAACTCAGACTATATTATACCCATCAATCTTAGATACTTTGACGCGAACACACACTGTTCCGTTACTTTCGTCACAATTCTATCACTTGTTTTCCGTTCTCTTTCTACGATTTTAACGCATAAGAGCAAAGTTTTCTGTGTATTTGATATTCGGCTAATACCCACAAGAATTAGCTGCATTTCTTGATGTATACATACATTTAAATAGCTTAAGAGGCAGCCGGTCTGACATTTGAAATAACGACAAGAAACGCTAAGAACGTTTATATGTAAAGTAAGTGAATAACAAGAGCAAACATAAGCAAGCACTTGTGCCAAATGCCACATGTGAAGAACGTATTTGCTCAATGGCTGAGGATTACAAGCGTTATTTGTGGTCCATTAGAAGGCATAGACATACAATAGTTGTTTAACGTTCTTGTTGTTGACTTTGGTTGGTAGCTCTAGAGATCTTTCACTTCTCTGCAATAAATTGAGTTAACACTTAAGCAAACATTTAAACATTTATCTATAAACTAAATTGAAACAACTTGACTTGTAACGTATGAATACGAAAAATATCTAAATAGAGACAAGTGTTGGAAAATAGGAATTAAATAAAAAATAGGAATAAACAAAAGAAATCAAAAAATTAATTGTCTTTTATTTAAAAGCTTTTAGCTTAAAATCAATATTAATTAGATTTAGTTAACTGAGTGCTAAAGAATAATAATAATTGGTTCATAATATTATCCTGTCAAATAAATATTAGCAAATTCCGATGGTAACATTTCACCTCGTAAGAAATGTTTTTCAAGTTCTAAAATTAGTAAAGTTGTAAACGGTAGGCGATGACAATTTTCAGATCTGTTTATGAATCAATTTGTTTACAGGGTTCTCATTAGTACAGCTCAAGTCCGTTTTTCAAATAAATATAATTTCTATACTTTGAATGCAAAATAAGAAATAACAACTTGTCTTTATTGGACCGGCCATAAACTTCAGCCGATCACGATAATTTCAATGGAGAAAAAACAATTATATTGAAAAATCAAAATCAAAATACAAATTTGATGAAGAGATTTGGCAACAAGTATTGCTTCGAGTGAATTCTATTTTGGGGGAAATTATAAAAACTTCGACAACTTGACTTATTCTATAATATTTAGTATAATTCTTGGTATTTTTTTGACAGCATATGCATTCTATGCCTTTCGTATATAACTCTATCCCGAATGATTCTAATACTAAGTAAACTTTTGGAAGGTAACGTTGGTTGGCCTTTTTCCGGTTTAATGTCTGTTTGATTGCTTTTTAATCTATTGGGAAAAACTTAATATTAATATAATACCCGTAGGTGTTATTAGAAATGTTTTAGTTAGAATATGTCTACGCGTTTCTTAGCATCTCCTACATATCTATGTGCGGATGATTGGACTTTAACACTTGCAGTCATAAATTTATTTAAATTTGATTTTTTTATTATTTTCATACCGTATACAAAAAAAGAAAAAACTAGTTTAGAAAAGAAATCAATGTTGGAGAGCAAATCTTAGTAAGACTAGTTAGGTTTTT
The DNA here is from genome assembly GCA_000671755.1 of Glossina brevipalpis. Taxonomy (NCBI): domain Eukaryota; kingdom Metazoa; phylum Arthropoda; class Insecta; order Diptera; family Glossinidae; genus Glossina; species Glossina brevipalpis. The sequence goes on from KK351061.1 coordinate 487,874, forward strand.
ATTAGAATTGTTCTTTTTCTTATTCTATAAATTATTTTATCGTTGGTCGTGGGTATTTAGGAAATTTGTATCAACACATTCAAGGTGTAGCCGATGGAAAGTTATTTCTATTTCTTTGTCCACAACTACAACTACTATTGTAAGCAATATTAGCAAAACATTGAAAGCTTCATTTGAAGTCGAGCTACTAAACAATATAAAAAATTGAAAAGAATTAATTGAGAAATATATCTACGAAATAAAATGTACTCGAAACTTCTCTCACCTTCTGTTTGAATCACAGATGTTAAGCATTATATGGGGTATTTTTTGTCTTCCCGATTGTGCTCTGTACGGAATATTAGTCGCTCGAATAGTTAAATGATTTTCATAAATGTTTTTTAAAGCATCGTAAGTCTTAGATTGTTGATGAAAATGGAGTAAAATTTCGACCCATCATCAGGTATGTGAAACTTGGATGCGTAAACTGCGGTATATAATATTATAATAACATGTTGCAAAGGCAATGGCAATCCCAGCATACTTTAAAGCTTCGATAGTAAGCTTAAAAGTAGAATGAATATTTATAGAAATACGAGTTTGTAACTTAAGTCTTTTGATTTTTTGGAGGGAAATTTATTTCAATTCTTTCAATCTGGAGCAACTTTGTTGTTTAAACCTTACGTTTTGCATAACTTTAATAAGTAAAATATGCAAAATTTTATCTCTCGGTGCGAGTAATACTTGGTGGCAATAATTCACTTCTAACTATGCAGGAAGGTTTACAAGCGCACGACAATTAATTTCATTATTCATTCTCATGTAAAATATACAATTATCGCATCACGTGACTGCTATAAAATAATTGAAATAATTGAATTGGATTTAGTATATCATTCGAGTTTTAACTCGAAATTCGTTCAATTAAAAGTGGATAAACTTACATCGATACTTTAACTATTATATTATTTGTAACTTACAGATTGAAAGAATGCATAAATATGAAGCAAGTTCTTAAATAAATTTGAAGTTCGAAATTTAGTAGTCGTTGAAAGTATCAGCGTTCTTTTATTCATTATTCCGACAATAAGCCAATTCCCAGGTTGATTCATAGTATCAACAGGAGAATAAAAGCTCAGGCAAGCCATAAGTCATCGATTGAAACAAGTTGTAAGAAAGAAAAGGTTCTCGTGAATATCACGCACAGTCAGTCAACGTGCGTTTACACTTTATCAGCGTTTCCCTTTATCGCTGGGACAATTGCACTATTCTGTTATCGATAACGTCTTCATTGGTGGTTTTGTTGCTTTTAAAAGTGTGTGGTTGCTTCTAATGCCTCTTAGCGTGAAATTCGAATGTTTTCTGTCTCCAAATGTTTGCTGCCCACATATTTCAGTTTGAATCGGTGATTTCTTACGCTTTGGGTCATCACAATCTATTTATTTTCCATCAGCAACATCTACCGATGAGTTTCAGCGAAATTTTCGCCCGTATATCGCTTTTTTTTTGATATGCGAAGCAACATATTCAAAGACACAAAGACATAAAGATGGAGGCAGTGGCATATGCTGCGCAGAAAAACATTGAGACTTTTAGCAGATTTCCGCGAAATTATTATTCAATGCGACGTAGGTCTAGGTAAGTTATCTCTTGAATATCTTTTAAAAGTAACACTGACGCCAAATGTTATAGGGGTCTTCTTGAAGGTTATGCACTGACACTGTCCTTCGTCAGGTTTTTTTTTTTAAATACAAAAATTTACGACTTCCATGTACAAGAGTTTCAACGATTAAAGTGGAATCGAAAACTAATAATCATCATCATGTTACATTATCTTTGTGAATGTAATATTCTTTAGTATTTATAATCATTTAATTTACAGTTAATTTGTTTATTTCTTTAATATTTACAATCTTTTGAAACTGAGAAAAATAATTTATGCCGATAACTTGAACAGAAAAATAAAAGAACCAATTTAAGCCATCGTATGCTTCTCAAACAAGACACTTGCGCTGCTACTTTCAAACCAATTATTGATATTAATCATTAACGCTTATGAGATTATTACATAAGCAGAGTAAGCGATAAATACAAAAACAAACAGATCGCATGAAACCTTTCTACAATTTTTGCTAACTAAGCAGGAAGTTAAGAATGTGTCGGAATTAATAATGGAAAAAAATTGTATCCTCTGCACGTATGTTATGAATGCTTTCCAAAAATTTATTTTTTAAAAATTATGTCATCGAAAGTTAATAATTGAAAACACGCATATGTTTGACATAAGTCCAGTTGGTAATGCGATTGAACGCAAACACCTACAATTTTTTAAATTATTCAAAAGCATATACTCGTAAATTATATTTTAATGCGATATTTCAACTTCTTATTGTTGTTGTTGCTATTACAAACAAACTTCAGTGATAATTAAAAAGTTGGTTTTTTGATTGTAGTTTTCTTGTCCCTCCTACCTCTCTCTCTCTCTCTCTCACTGTCGCATAAACTACAACGACTACATTGTCAAAGCATTTCACTTTCTACATGCTTTATGTGACGAATTGATTCACTTGGTCCAACATCGACAATCTTGATTGCTTTTGGGTCCAGTCTTTATATTTCGATTTTCACCAAAAAATAAGCGCAATTTGATGGCATGAGGTGAGACCAAAAGAGATTTGAAATATTTAAAATTCGTACGATCGTCTTGTTTCTCCATTTTATATTTTCATATATATTTTCCAAGTACAAATTAATGCAGGCAGGTCTCATTAAAATCCGACTATTTGTAAGAACCTTTAGCCTCACGGTTCTCTGACAATTATTTATTTAGAAACAAAACATAAAAATTCAATATAAGATTGATTTCGTCGCCATTTACACGAAATTCTAACCACATTTTCGACTACAAAGAATATATACAAACGTAACGAATAATATATAACCTACAACCGTACATGGAAAGTAACCAAGATTCGACTTAAAGTGAATGTTGATCTTTTATTTGTTTTTAATTTTTCATTTTCATTCAAGTTCCAGTTAATTACAATTATAACCAAACAGGTAATAAGCGTGTAAGTACAATACAATACTCACACACACACATTAATGACACTACACTTAGATTTCTGCTTCCATGTATTTAATGTCCGCAAGCACAAGGTAATAGTATAGCAAGTTTATAATTTTACTTGCAATTCGCAGAAATAGAAATCACCGACCAAATATAATACCTTAAGCGGATTTAAACGTCTATTAGATCTTTCGTCTTAAGCATTGAAATTTTTACGGTCTATAGAACTGAAAAGAAGCCAAAAAAATTGATAACAACTCAGGTCGAAATTCATCGTGACTTTCTTTCCCTTTCCGTAGGTAAATCCTTCTAGTTTCTACATCTGGAAGTTTGGGCATTTCTATCTGTCCGTTAATTTGGCTGCTGAGTCTATGAATGAAATTTCCACAGCAGCAGAGATCAAAATCGAAAGCTGGAATATTTTTCGTCCTTTCCCCTGTTGAACTGTTTCCCTGTTAAGGGAATTGTCAATGTTACAGATTTCAAGATCCAAAGGAACAATCGATGCCCTTCGCTTGCCCTTCAGGAACTGAAAGACCTTAGGCACACTTTATAACGTTTATAATATTTAAAATTCTTCAAGTTTCTTATATTATTTTATATTTTATAAAATAATTCCCATGAGCTTACTATCATATCTGAAATGAATGAAATGTTAAGCAACTTTCTTATACTAAGGCGGTGGGTATCCAAGGTTCGCTTTAAGTTGAGTACATTGATTTCTCAACTGCTTTTACAGCTTGAATTAAAAACCCACATAAGTTTTAGAGGAAAAAAAAATAAATAAATAAATAAGAAAAGTACAATACAACGTCAATACAAAAAGAATCGTGTGTTCAGACATCATCAAATGAAATCAAAAATAAAAATTTTGTAGTTCAACTTGAAGATTTTTTATTTTATATTTTCTGTTTTACCAAATTTGTCACATTGCAAGGTTAAATAAAGTTGATAACAAAAAAAAAAAATTTAAATTAAATCTGACATTACTTTTAATGTCGTGTTTTTTTTTCAGTTCTTTATTTTGTACATGCACAGGAAAGAAACACAAATAAAAAATCGTATTTTTTCAAAAACTCCGAATTTTATATAAAATTTAAGCAAAAATAACCTTAAGGTGCCCTTAGATGTTACATAGGAGAGAGTTTAACATCATATCATGAAGAGGCGAAACCATAACATTGCTCTACTTAATGAATTCATTTCATAAGAAGCTTTACTTCGATGACAATGTTAGCAAAATTCAAGAAATGCCTCTAAGAAGCGAGAATCAGTTAAATGTTCATGTTTTTACCGATCAAACAAAAATTGATTCCTATGAAATCTGTGGCTAGATGATGTTTATTCGTGGAAAACTGAAGCATACGCAGTTGGATTACAATTGGGATCTATGAAGTTCTTGGAATACTTTTAAATTCAAGTCAAAAAGACCTAAATATCCGGAAACATTGCATTACATTTTGGAATTTAAAAAACTTACTGCTTGGCTTACAAATGTTCAAGAAACGCTAAGTAAACTGAAAAGTTAAGTCGACATTATAAACAAATTTCAAATTCGGATATTAAAACCCAAAGAAAGTGTACATTAATTTCGTATTTTCTTAATAATTCCAATAAAGTGTAAAAGCTTTCGACGTACGCGTATGTTCGATCTGAACTCAAATCAAAATCAAAAGTCGAAAATTTTTTAAATGATTTATTTAACAATTTGAAGATTTTAGACTTTAAAATGCAGCTCAACTTACCTTGCAGTTGTTATAAACAAAAATGTTCTTTTCCTTTTTACACTAATGCCTCTTAATTCTTTTAATCATCAGAATATATTATCATGATTAGAAGTTTGAACATCTTTACTATCAAAGCAAAACACAAAGCATGGCACACCACGCCAAAAATGTCTTACAACATAATAATAATGTTCGAGTCGTGTGAGTTTCTCTTCTTTGACGCAATTACTTAATTAATACTTCTGATGTGTGTGTGTGTGTGTGTGTGTGTGTGTTTGGCTGACAAACTGAGCGGTCTGTAATATGTATGTGTGTATGTTAAAGGTTGATTGTCTAATTTGTAAATGTTAAAAGTGAACAATTTTTATTGCTATTAATTCATTTTAATTATTTGGCATTAGAGGGCTTTTGATTTTAGTTTAAGCGAAATCTTCTTTTCCAATCAAAGTTAAAGGTTTCACGTACAGGTTGGAAATCAATTATTTTTTAAATAAGAAAAAGTTAAAATGCCTTTGAGTATAAAATTTACATCTTTTCTATGAAAATAAAAAATAATTTTTCTATAAATGAGCGCAGAGGTGAGAAAGTTGTTTTATTCCTCAAGTGAAATTACACCATTAGCGGTTTTATTCGCATTTTTCGAACACACTCCATTGGGTAGTACTGCACAAATTCCGAGATTTATTGTTTTGTTTTTGATATAAAATGCAATTTTTATCAATTGATTAGAAGCAACGTTTAAAGCGCAAATTAGCTTTTTAAAAATTAAATTATTTTTATTTGTAGGAGTAAATTATAAAAAAGTTTCGTGGATCACTAATATAAGCCCGTATGCAATGGGAGGAGAAACACTGATTTAAGGTGGGACGATTTCTAAGCTTATTTTTCTATGCTACTACTCAGTTACTTTTTTGTTGCTCTATGCAATTACAAGTAATTTTATGTCATAGTCTGATTACATTAACTTATCTTACCAAACCCTCTCGTATTCTCTCACTTAACACTTGAATAATTACTTGAAGAGCACATACCTGGAAAAAAGAATGAAAGATAAGATTATTATTAATAAAGTATCATAACAATTACAATTCATTGCGGATAATCTGTTTTTCATTTTATTGATTTTATGTAATCTGTTACGTAATGCAAGAATGATGCGTTACTCTACAGAAAGAAACTATTCCGTTTGCTCTATTTAAACATATCGGCCCAAGGTGTCAAAACTAGATGTAAGAATGTGAACTTTTTTATCAGAAAGAAATTTTAAATCAAGTTAGATCCCTTTGTCCGCCTGTCCACACTGTCGACATGTTTATCTACATTGTAACCTTTAAGGTCACACGCTATCTTTATATTTGTATTTTATAGACGTACAAATAAACTCTTTGTATTTTGCGAAAAAATTGAAATAAATTTCGTAAAAAAATATTTTTACTTAACTTTTATCAAAGTGAACTAAATGTAGAAAATAAATATTTTGTTCCAATCGCTATTTTCACATAAAAGTAATTAGAACCAAATTGATTTCTACTTTTTTCTTATATAATTTTTATATTAATTTTACGAAAATCTTTGAAAATGTAATGTAATGTAATGGCCAATGCCGAGTAGTGTCACCTACCGAATACTTAATAAAGAGAAGGAAACGAACGAAGGAAGAATAAGAATTTTCATGAATTTTTTTTAATATTTATTCTTTGAGTTTTACTGCATTCCGTCAAGAAAATTGAAACCATCTCAGTAACAATCCTTTGGGGAAATTGGTATTTAAGAACAATAATCAGGTGAGTTATGATTAACGAACCAGATTGTGTGATAAACGAGCAATAAAGCGCAACTTAGGGTTGATATTATTTATTTTATTTTCAACTTCATGTACATGTAAATAACTTTACAGCATACAACTGAAGGAACGCGGTAACTTAGACCATATGCGCCATTGTTATTATTGTCAACAACACTAGACGGGGTTTGAACTCGCGTATGGTTACTTCCATTACTTAACAACTCAGTTATAAGCGCGGGCGATATATTATCAAGTAATTTCATATATTAATCGAAGTTGAAATTTGTGTTGATTTCTTTGGATTTCTTTCTATTTCTAAAACGTGCAGTAGAATCAAAAACAGTACAATGAAGTCATTGCAGGCAACTTACTCGTTCAAGGTATATTCAATTTTCCAAGTTTCCCTAGTATTATATGTAGCGAAATTGATATGTCCGTCCATCTTTCCTTTCGTTGATATAACGTTTATAAACTTGAAAAACATCAAGTTAGATGCGAAAGGCAATGTATGATGTGTTAATGCAGAGACTTCATGCACACTTTACTACAATTTTACCTAAGGTATGGGAAAGCGTTTGAAGCACACACAGACAATATGCGCTAATGCGAAAATCCTTCAAAAATTATCTTTAATTACACCCAGGTAGGTTAAAATTTCGTAAGCTTTCAGTTTCTCTCCAACAGCTTTAATAGTTTAATTGATCCATTAAAATCCAATCTATGCGTTTTATTTGAAAGAGAATAAATATTTGTTAAATCTCAGTATCCTGTCAGCATTTTTCGATGCTCATTTTTTTTTATTATGTAAGTTCTGATTGTTCATTGATGTCTCCTCATTAACCATAAAATTTCTGTAACAAAATTTGGGACGCAAACCGCCGGTACAACTTATCACAGAAAAACCTTATATTTATATACTCTGTAGAAATTTAAAAAATCGATAACTATAACATGGCTTCTCTCTTCAGAATTGAACCGCACAAATTAAATAGTGAGGATCCAATATAAGCGTAATATGTGGAATTTTTTTGATATAACTACGACTGTAAGTTCTAATAAACGAACCTGCCGGCAAGATGTATGAGTTACTACTTTGTAGTTAGCAAAGTTAGGGGATCTTGTATTTAAAAAAGTTCTCAATCAGCACACCGTAAATACGCTTACGATAATCTGAGACGCTTTCAAAACCTTTTAAATTCTCGTTTTCCGTTTCTCAAATTTGGAAAGACTTGTAAGAGATCTCATACTTAATCATCACAAAATTCCGAATTTATTTTTCTTTTGCACGTGCAGTCTGTCCATCGGTCTGCCTTTTTATTAATTAAAATTATCCAAGAATCTTCTAACGAAAGAATTTTTAGATCTCCGTTGTGTGAGTAACAGTAATAATAACGTCATAGGAAAGTTTGCGTCTATTACAAAGCATACGTAAGTGTGTTTTGTATCTGCCTACGCTTGTCGATTGTCTTAAATACACACATAATTTTTATATAAATGTTTAGATTTTTATTTTACCGTAAAGGGGCAATCATGACATTTCCTAAGAAATCTTTACTTTCAAAAACTCTTAAACCCACATCTAATCTGAAAAACATTACAACATTATCATAATAGTCCTCGTCTTAGTAATCACTATTTTCGTCATCATCATCATCATCATGATCATGAATGAATATATAAATGAATGAATGAATATATTTTTTTTTTGTGTTTTCGAATTTATTGTCCAAAACATCTGTGTGCTATTTACTGCTAATAGTTTGTTTTTTTTTTTTGTTTATTTCTGCAACAAATCTCTCGATTACATTTTCTATCGTTTTAAAGTAGCACTCACACATCACAAGGCATTTTTTTTTAGAAGTTGGTCACCAAGTTTAAGTTATTTAGCAAAACACATCACAAACCACACAGCATGTTACGTAGATGCTTATAACCATAATTGACAACGTGGTGTCATTTATCGATTGAATGGAAAAGAAGCAAAAAACCTCGTTATTAGTCAAGACAACCTTGCCAATGCCAAATAAAAGAAAACGAAAAAAAAAAATTAATAATAATACGACAGACAGCACTTGTAAGTAAAATATACGAAATTTTAGAAAGCTCGGGAAAAATGAACGAGAAAGAAACAACTTCATAACAACTCATGTATAAATCTAATTTTCATTTCACACAGTTTTTCAGTGATACTTTACGGAGGGCACCCCTAAATATAATTATAAAACTTCTTACACTTCGTACATTTGGGCGATTTGAGTTTAATATGTCGACGTTTTAATAAACATAATTTAGTGTTTTTAATATATTTTTTTAATTTTGAGCTTATATTTAATGTTTTTAAAAACATTGCAATGCATAATGGAAAGGAAGACCTATGCCGCAACCGAGGTCGTGCAGAACAGAAGAGTTTAATGTGTGCTCGTGCCGCACACTATAGGCCTGGAAACTGTGCAGTCAAGTTCTCTCGAACTCTGCCCACTGATTAAAGATGTGATACATATTAGACGCTTTATCTTAGTCCCAAAAAACTGGAAGCATTTCCTTACGTAGTCTCAATCTAGGCTTCGTTTTCGTTTATTATCGTTTCGAACCCACCTTTTATCATCCGTTACCAATCTCTTCGAAAATTGCTTGATTTCGTTTTGTTTCCGTTTCGGCCATTTGCGAATGGTTTTAAATTTTTTATTATTAATGCACGAGGTCTCCAAAAATCGAGCTGCCTTATGCAAGTGATTAAAAAATTGCTTCTTCACTTATTTTTAGTTTCATATCGACATTATGAGTTGAACTTCCCCCTTTGTACTCATTGTCCTCATTGTATTGGACTTATAAAAATTTGCCTTCATTGTACCGAACTTAGAAAAATTTTTTTCAATGAGTACAATGAGGACAATAAAGAATTAATTTTTCTACGTTCAGTACAATGGCAACTTGCGTGCAATAACTTCCAATGTTTTTGCACAAATTTAAAGCCGATATCGTTTCCAAAATATATTTACAGAATTTTAATAAATCTGCAGATTCAGTGCATTCATCAATGTACGTGCAAAACCTTAATATCTTTGCCTTTAGCTACTTAACCTACCAAGCGAGCCTCACCTATATAGATGGATATTTTTGAAAAGTTTTATGCGTTAATAAAATCATGCTTAAAAGGATAAAAAAATATATACCCAGAAAGTGTAGATATAGAAAATTAATAAGAAAGATTTATAAAACTATAATAATTCACATAAAAAGAAGGGAATTAAATACATGAGCAATACAGACACATTATCAGAGACAGGCGTAGTTGAAAACATTTAAATAGTTTTTATTACTTAACGTTTGTCATTTGCAATGCTGTTCTGGTTTGCTTTTTTTTTTTAATTTCTTCATTTGTTTCTTTAATTGTCCGTCCGTTTGTTGTCTTCATGTTACCCTCCTTGAGCGTCTGTACGTGTAGATGTTTACAGAATTCACATACATTTTGCCACCGACTGACAATCGAGCTTCCACTAGTAGTCATAAATAAATAAATATAAATGAAAAACAACAACGCAATGTAAGAAAACTCAAAATAAAAAGTAGAAAGAAAACCATACACAACTTGCAAAAATTATTTTAAAAGCCATAAATTCAGTGCAACAATGAAATAAATCTTTTCACCACAATTAAAAGCCGCTTTAAAGCAAAACTATTTCTCTACTCTCGGGTGTATAAATAAAAGAGATGTGCGCACTAATACGTTGACATCGCAGCTTGAAAGATCAAATCTCTGGCTTATATATATATATATGTATATATATATATACATAGACATAATCATAACAATTAAATACACATACACTTACATACATTAGCATACACTAACAGGCAGACGGAGACGGAGACAATAATAAAACAACACTACCAGCAACAATCATAACTATGCAGATAAATATAATGAGCATGCAACTGATGCGATACGATACGCTGCATTTTATAAATCCGCTCTTTCAGTTTTTTACCTTTTTTTTCTTACTATTAGTATTATTATTATTATTATTACTTTTTTATTTATTTACTTTTATTTTTTCTCTTAAATATCATTTTAAATACATGCATATATATATATATATATGTATATATTTCTTTTTTCATACATATATATATAAATAATATGTTTGTGTGCGTGCGTGTATTTCATATCTATTTACTTATATTGTTGTTGTTATGAGGCTGTCATGCGGTTTCTATACGATATACAATTTTGTTTAAATGAAATACTGTATATGTTTTTTATGCAGTTAGTTATGTGTGTGTGCGTGCGTATATATTTTTCTTATATGCACATTGGTGCTCTCAACTCAAGGTAAGCAACATGTCATCTGTTTACTTATGTATGTGATATTATTATGGATTTTGTTTTGTTGTTGTTATCGTTTTTTATTTTTGCATTTAAAAGAGTAAATATCCGTGGACAGACAAACGCATTCGCTTGCAGTTGAAATAAATGTTCGGATTTGTTATTTAACTAATTAAATCAAAACAAAAAAGTTAAAAAAATAAATAAATAAAAGTAAAAAGTTAAAAACAAATTTTGTATATATATAAATAAATCAATAATAATATTTAGAAAGAAAAAAAAAAAACTTAAATAGAAGAAAAAGAAATTCTTAAATATTCAGATTTCAAGACATCAATAAAAAAACAGCTATTTTGAAAACCGAAAATCAGCTGATTCTCTAAAACATGTGTTTTGTTATATATTTTAACGACTTAAAGAATCCTATTGAAACTAATAACTTTATTTTTCACATTAATATTTCATCCTTTATGATCATGATGTTGTGAAGCAATTTTCCTTATTCTTCTCGATTGATAATTTACGAATTTTGTTTCATGGAATTTTACCTTGAATGTCATTGATGCACATACATATGCGGATCTTTTCTAAAATAACGAGTTTCTGCAGAGGCAATTAATCGTCTTAGATGAGACATCACTGTACGCCCCATTGAAATTGAAATGAGTTGGCGTGGGATTAACAACGCTTTTTTTCTATATTTTTCGTTTTTCTCGTTATTGCCATACAGTAAGAGTAGAAAGTTGTTATTCATTGTTTTCTTTTTTAAAGTGCATGTTTGAAATTATTTGCAAAAAAACAAAAGACATCTAAAAAATCCCATACGAAACAAAAAATGAGGAGCTGTTTGAAAAGTGAACACCAACGCGTCTTCATAATGTCCATCAACGATGATAGAGACAGAGAGACAGAGAAAGAGAGAAAGAGAGCTGACTTTATTATTTATTCTATAATACTTTAATGTAAACATCGTCAAACGTGTAGAATACATGTAGAGTGATGCTTCGAAATTTAAACACCATAGAACTTTAATAACTGGAAGATTGAATTAAACTTTTCGAGCAAATTGGTCTCACAAGCAAACTAAAACAAATGGACGAAATTAAACTAAATACATATTAGTCCTTAACGTAACAATGCTCTCCTTGATATAATAAATGAAATTACATTTTCACTTAGCAAGTCTATTTTTATAATTCTTACAGCTAACAGGAATACTAAGGATTTCACGAGGCATGCGTGGCAGGTCTGGTTGTAGATCAACTTCGAATACTTGCCAGTGTTTCTACGGTTTAACTCGTCAAAGTCTACTGTTGGACCTCGTACCAGCGACCCCTTAGAACAAAATTGTTACTAAATCTCCATAACTTTATATGCGCTGTCATCTAATTTTAGTCTTTCCGACAAAGAAACCTGCGAGAAGTGAAGAATTGAGGAATTATCACTGACATAGTTTCGCATTTTTAATAACAAACCTCCTGACGCATCAAACATTTCAAAAATATTAAAAATAAAAATGACTTTTTCTTCTCTCTCTCTCCTTCTCTCTCTCTCTCTCTCTCTCTTTTATGCTCACAAGTGCATTTATGCGTGGAATAATTCACAGACTCAGAATATTTCCAACATTAATAAATCTTTAATTTTTGTTAAATTTAAAGAAATTGATATTTTGAGTGAGTATTCAAGTTGAAAAAAGAAATTATTGAAATACAAATGAAAAAATACTCCAGAAATATGTGTACTTAAAAAAAAACTATATAATAAAAACTACCAACACTAACCGATTCGTTTGACATGAACATCACGATTGAATGATACACGCGGACCACCGTTTATGTTTATGGTAGCGTGTGTTGCTATTTGTGGTGATGCGGTTTGGGTTGGAGCAGATGTGTGGGTCGCTTGAAGTGTTTTCGCTGGCGGTGATGATGTCGACGATGATGGCGGCATTGTCATTGATGGTGATATTGCACCGACTGGCACAGTAGCAGACTTTGAAGGTGTTGTTGTTGTTGTTGTTGCTGTCGTATTATCGGCCAAAGACGATTTCATTAATCTTTGGTTTTTCACAGCCATTGCAATTTTTATAGTTTTTATAGTTTTATTTATTTATTAATATTATTTTATTTCGATTCAACAGCAAGACAAAAAGCCAATAATCAAAAATGATAATACAAGTGATTTTAATAAAAAAAATTTCTTTACGATTTGATGAAATTTTTGATCTAATTTTCTTCTACTCTCACTCTTATGAAACTTCAATTCATATTTTTTTACCATTTTTATATAACATATCCTTTTTGGGGGGATATTGGGGGTGAAGCGAGAGATGCTGAAATTTAAAAAAATAAATTTCTGCTTTAGCATTCAATTAATTTCATATAAAAATGAAATTGATTTTAATTTCTTTTTTAGTGCATTTAGTCAGAGCTATTTACTGTTAAAAACGATTAGAATACAGATACAAACACAGAGTAAAATATAGAGAAAGAGGAAGAGAGCGAACGAATGTGTAAGTGAGTATTACTCTGTATATTGGCTTAATGTTATTATTATTAATTAATTTGAAAGAAATAATTAATTAATTAGAATGTAAAAGTTATTTTATGCTGTTTTTATTATTACAATTAAATTGTTATAAATTAATAATGAAATATGGAAAGCGCCGTGTAATATCGATGATCAAAATCAAGACATAGTTGAGCTATTTTCGTCTACAAAATTTTTTGTGCTCAATACAAAAAATCTGTAAGACATTCTGGCAAGAATATTCGGAGATTTTGACGTCACCAAAAAAACTTTAAGAGCAATATGTAATGTGTATGAGAAAAATTTGATTTTAAAGGAGAATTGAACTCCTCCCCTCTCATTGCATTCGTCATTCATTGTTTCTTCTAACTGAAACTTGCTTCTTGTGTAGCAATCCCATTCGCATGAATACGCCTTCATGAAGAGAATGAAAGCATAGGTCGTCCTTCTTAAAAGAAAATGCTGCTTCCAGAAAGATTGGAAAAAGTAAAATCTACTTACGGACAACATTTCGAACGATCAGTCTGTAAACATTTTTTGACATTTGAAAATCATATTTCCATCGCCAATTTATAAAAATTAAACCACACCCGCTACATTTTATGAAATTGCTTCTGCATTACGAACTGATCAAGACAGATGCCGTACCGCTTGTGCCTTTAAGAATCTGCCAAAAATTATGGACTGAGAAATCTTATAGCCGCAGCGCAGTTCTCCTTATTTCGAGCTTTATAAAAGAGAGAAAAAAGAATTCAGCGAGCGATTCCCGTTCTGGCGCTACCTCCATCCATTTGTTGGTTTCATAACCTTCGTATCTTGCAATTTCAATAAGTCATTTTTGCGATTCAACAACTAATCTGCGTCTTCTAAAGTTTTCCTTATTGCATAATCGGTTCATGGTATCTTACAACATTCAAAGGAAATTTCATTATAACCATTAGAATCGATCAACTAGGAAAAGAAGAACGAAAAAAACACGAGTAATTATTGCTAAAAAATGAAGTATGAGATGCTTTTGTTTACTTTAAACTTTCTTGGAATACGTAATACTGTTTGCTTTCTAAACCTTTAGAAACAGGGGTAGAAAGTCTTTCATTGCTCTCTTAAAAGAATACGATTTTTCTTCTTCTTATATTTATAAAGATTTCTTGGTTACGGCAACAGAAGCTTACATTACTAGCGACACTAGAGTTAATTTTTCACTTAATTAACCAAACTTACCAGCTCTTTAAGCTTAAGTTAATGTAATCTTTAATGGATGCGCTGTTTGCTGTGTTTAAGAAGGCTTTGCTATCCGTTGGCGAATCTGTTTGAAACTCGAAGATGCTCGAAATATTCTCACAACAATCAATTCATCTGATTAGTTACTCAAAACTTGTTGAAACTCTTTTAGCGTTGCTCCCAGCCAAAGTGCCGTTAGTTCTAAGGGGAAAATAGACTGCAGTCAAGTGTTTTCGGATATGGATTATTTTGGAGGTTTGTGTTGCTTTTAGTACGATAAGAGGAACAAAATTGGATTTTTTTACTTCCTTGCGCTTTACGTTCCACACGTTGGTTGTTCCAATATGATATCAAACTAATAAACTTAGTGGACACATCTTGCATTAACTTTCGGTTTTTTAATTTACTATTTAATATTTCGCTTTATAACAACATTAACACTTTCTCTCACTAACTGACTAACATTTAAGATTTTTTTGCGCACTCTTCGCTTTCCTACACCTCACGCCGCTTGCATTAATTCACCGGCAGTTTACGGCAAAAGTAATTACTTCTAAGGAAAAATGATAGAGATATTCGTACAATAATTAGATAATCATTTGCTGTCCAAAATGATGCACCAGTTAAACATACTTTTTTTTCTTTTCCTTTCTTTTCGTAGAAAACCGCAGCTGATCTTAAAAATTGACTTTCTATAAGCCTTTTTCATTGCTGTTTGATTGCATTACATATATATAGAGGTTTGCGCACATGCTTATGCTAAAGTGTCTGCGACATTAAAAACTTTCACAATAGACGTCAGTACGATTAAACTTACAAAGAGTCAAGTCGCTCAGCCATTTAAAGTAAAAAATTCGTAAACCTGAAAGCACTACATATAGTGTGATGATGGTGATAAGAAGGTCTGAATCCAACAAAAAAAACTTTTTTGTTCACTTTAAGAAGAAATATATATATATATATAGTTCGTATCAAATCTGCACTTAAGACTCTACAGATCAGAAACCAAGAATTTCTCTAACGTTTTACTTATCTTAACTTCACGTTCTTGGACTCCATTATTCTATTATACGCAGAAATGTTGATTATTGCGCACCTTACAAGAATCAAAAAGGAATCAAACGAAATGGAACGTAACACATTACTATTAATCAATTAATAATCTTCGCAAAAACTTAGAAGTGTTTTACTCGTATCTCAGCATTCACGTAAAAGACAATTATTCCGATCGACGAAACTTTCTTTTTATCTTAATAACAGTGAGTATCGAAAAGTATTTCGAAAACGAATATACCTTTTAATTTATTTACCTTTGGATCGTTGATGACCAATTCAAAGTATTTAATTTTGAAATTTTAAAATATTTTATTGCCTCACCCTTAATTAGCCACATTATAGCCGCACTTTATTAACCGAATGGGTGTGTAAAGCAGTAGTCATTTTTTAGAAACCTGTAACAAATTTATGATTCTTCTGCGTTTAAGTTCTGACAACTGTGAAAAGTGTTGACAGGTAGGCAAGCGGATCTGCTTAATGAACTGATACCTATATAGATTATGGTGTTGTTCGTTAAAAATGAGAAAAGAAAACAAAAGAATGCATATCATGTCTTTAACCTTTCGTTAGGAATGTTTGCCATAACGATATACTGGCACGTACATGTGTGTGTGCGTGTGTGTTTGTAATTCAGAACATTTACATAAATATATTCAAGGCAACAAGGTTTCATGTAATCAACAATTTTTAATAAACACATATATTTTGTTGTTCTTGTTTTGATTGCAGTTTATATGAAATAACACAAGAACGCAACACAAATCACCCTGAGTATGACTGGCGGTCATATACAGTAAACATAGTCACAAACAGTATAAATAGTATGACTTTATTCGCCACAAACAAAGTCAGAAAAAGTGTAGCTAAACACATTAGAAATGTGTGTGTGTGTGTGTGTGTGTGTGTGTGTATGGACATAGTTTGCTTAAAGGTTGACATAAATAAAGAGTGAATTGTGACCAGACTTGTCTTGTATCGAATTTATGAGGGATTAAACCAGAGCACGTATAAAACTGAACCCCAAGCAAAAATGCTCAATAACAAGGTTTTAAACATTAATATAAGAAAAACAATTTTATTTTTCTTTTTTTTTCTTGCCAGAAAAATTAAAAAGTATTTTAAAATCAAAAAAAAAAAAAAATAAATAAATAAATGTTTGAAATTTGTTGCTTCACAAACTGACCACCATTCACTACATTTGTATGCCCGTGCACACTACACTCTATGTATGTGCTTGTCTTCGTTTCGTTAGTTTATAAATTGTTTTCTAATTTTTTCCCTTAATTTTTTTTATTTAAACCTGTCTTAACATTCTTTTCAACGCTTTTTAGTAGTTTAGCTTAAGAACATGACATATTTTTGGGAGCGGCCCCGAAAAGAACATTCTAATCCATTGTTGTTGAAGGGGAGCATTTGACTCGTTTCGTTCGTTCGTTCGTTTATTTTTTTCTTTTATATTTTTATTTTTATTGTTATTTTTTGCTGCTGCATATTATTATTATTGTTCTGTTGAGAGCCTACCGCAATCACTCACAAAAACACAAACACACACACATACATATTTTCGTATCTATTATTATGATTTTGTGGAATTCAATATTCTAAAAAAAAAAGCAATATTGCTCCAAGTGCTGATTTTTTTTCTATTTTTTTGTGATTTTTCAAAATAATTTTACTTACAACAAACAACAGGTAGGTGGATGGTGGATGGGTGGTGGAAAGATGATATTATAAAATACATAATATTTGTAAGGAATCACAAGTTAAGAACACACACATTTCTAAAAATAAACACCGAAAATCTCGCTGATAGGATTAAGGGAATATTTGCTTTTGTTCCCTAGTCGTCCATTTTTCATGATGGTTAGGTTATTATTTGCTGTACAGATTCGCAGGCATAAAAGTTTCCAGCCTTTACGCTACTGCGTCCCACCGAAGGGAAAGTTATTTCCGAGGCTCCCTCCTTCTTTCCCTCGTTTCCTTTTATTTCATAATCTTCCATTTAACTTTCTTTCCTGTCAGGATGGAAACTTCCAATCATTATTTCGGGCACTTCCACATCCAGTTATGCTAAAATTTTGCATACCCCGTTCATTCCGATGACATTGCAATGTGGTGGTGCAGTCAAAATTTCCTCAAAAGTCTTTTTTCCTTAACAAATCTCTTGAAATTTTTATTTTATATTATAAAAGTTATTTTAAAATNAAAAAAAAAAACTTAAATAGAAGAAAAAGAAATTCTTAAATATTCAGATTTCAAGACATCAATAAAAAAACAGCTATTTTGAAAACCGAAAATCAGCTGATTCTCTAAAACATGTGTTTTGTTATATATTTTAACGACTTAAAGAATCCTATTGAAACTAATAACTTTATTTTTCACATTAATATTTCATCCTTTATGATCATGATGTTGTGAAGCAATTTTCCTTATTCTTCTCGATTGATAATTTACGAATTTTGTTTCATGGAATTTTACCTTGAATGTCATTGATGCACATACATATGCGGATCTTTTCTAAAATAACGAGTTTCTGCAGAGGCAATTAATCGTCTTAGATGAGACATCACTGTACGCCCCATTGAAATTGAAATGAGTTGGCGTGGGATTAACAACGCTTTTTTTCTATATTTTTCGTTTTTCTCGTTATTGCCATACAGTAAGAGTAGAAAGTTGTTATTCATTGTTTTCTTTTTTAAAGTGCATGTTTGAAATTATTTGCAAAAAAACAAAAGACATCTAAAAAATCCCATACGAAACAAAAAATGAGGAGCTGTTTGAAAAGTGAACACCAACGCGTCTTCATAATGTCCATCAACGATGATAGAGACAGAGAGACAGAGAAAGAGAGAAAGAGAGCTGACTTTATTATTTATTCTATAATACTTTAATGTAAACATCGTCAAACGTGTAGAATACATGTAGAGTGATGCTTCGAAATTTAAACACCATAGAACTTTAATAACTGGAAGATTGAATTAAACTTTTCGAGCAAATTGGTCTCACAAGCAAACTAAAACAAATGGACGAAATTAAACTAAATACATATTAGTCCTTAACGTAACAATGCTCTCCTTGATATAATAAATGAAATTACATTTTCACTTAGCAAGTCTATTTTTATAATTCTTACAGCTAACAGGAATACTAAGGATTTCACGAGGCATGCGTGGCAGGTCTGGTTGTAGATCAACTTCGAATACTTGCCAGTGTTTCTACGGTTTAACTCGTCAAAGTCTACTGTTGGACCTCGTACCAGCGACCCCTTAGAACAAAATTGTTACTAAATCTCCATAACTTTATATGCGCTGTCATCTAATTTTAGTCTTTCCGACAAAGAAACCTGCGAGAAGTGAAGAATTGAGGAATTATCACTGACATAGTTTCGCATTTTTAATAACAAACCTCCTGACGCATCAAACATTTCAAAAATATTAAAAATAAAAATGACTTTTTCTTCTCTCTCTCTCCTTCTCTCTCTCTCTCTCTCTCTCTTTTATGCTCACAAGTGCATTTATGCGTGGAATAATTCACAGACTCAGAATATTTCCAACATTAATAAATCTTTAATTTTTGTTAAATTTAAAGAAATTGATATTTTGAGTGAGTATTCAAGTTGAAAAAAGAAATTATTGAAATACAAATGAAAAAATACTCCAGAAATATGTGTACTTAAAAAAAAACTATATAATAAAAACTACCAACACTAACCGATTCGTTTGACATGAACATCACGATTGAATGATACACGCGGACCACCGTTTATGTTTATGGTAGCGTGTGTTGCTATTTGTGGTGATGCGGTTTGGGTTGGAGCAGATGTGTGGGTCGCTTGAAGTGTTTTCGCTGGCGGTGATGATGTCGACGATGATGGCGGCATTGTCATTGATGGTGATATTGCACCGACTGGCACAGTAGCAGACTTTGAAGGTGTTGTTGTTGTTGTTGTTGCTGTCGTATTATCGGCCAAAGACGATTTCATTAATCTTTGGTTTTTCACAGCCATTGCAATTTTTATAGTTTTTATAGTTTTATTTATTTATTAATATTATTTTATTTCGATTCAACAGCAAGACAAAAAGCCAATAATCAAAAATGATAATACAAGTGATTTTAATAAAAAAAATTTCTTTACGATTTGATGAAATTTTTGATCTAATTTTCTTCTACTCTCACTCTTATGAAACTTCAATTCATATTTTTTTACCATTTTTATATAACATATCCTTTTTGGGGGGATATTGGGGGTGAAGCGAGAGATGCTGAAATTTAAAAAAATAAATTTCTGCTTTAGCATTCAATTAATTTCATATAAAAATGAAATTGATTTTAATTTCTTTTTTAGTGCATTTAGTCAGAGCTATTTACTGTTAAAAACGATTAGAATACAGATACAAACACAGAGTAAAATATAGAGAAAGAGGAAGAGAGCGAACGAATGTGTAAGTGAGTATTACTCTGTATATTGGCTTAATGTTATTATTATTAATTAATTTGAAAGAAATAATTAATTAATTAGAATGTAAAAGTTATTTTATGCTGTTTTTATTATTACAATTAAATTGTTATAAATTAATAATGAAATATGGAAAGCGCCGTGTAATATCGATGATCAAAATCAAGACATAGTTGAGCTATTTTCGTCTACAAAATTTTTTGTGCTCAATACAAAAAATCTGTAAGACATTCTGGCAAGAATATTCGGAGATTTTGACGTCACCAAAAAAACTTTAAGAGCAATATGTAATGTGTATGAGAAAAATTTGATTTTAAAGGAGAATTGAACTCCTCCCCTCTCATTGCATTCGTCATTCATTGTTTCTTCTAACTGAAACTTGCTTCTTGTGTAGCAATCCCATTCGCATGAATACGCCTTCATGAAGAGAATGAAAGCATAGGTCGTCCTTCTTAAAAGAAAATGCTGCTTCCAGAAAGATTGGAAAAAGTAAAATCTACTTACGGACAACATTTCGAACGATCAGTCTGTAAACATTTTTTGACATTTGAAAATCATATTTCCATCGCCAATTTATAAAAATTAAACCACACCCGCTACATTTTATGAAATTGCTTCTGCATTACGAACTGATCAAGACAGATGCCGTACCGCTTGTGCCTTTAAGAATCTGCCAAAAATTATGGACTGAGAAATCTTATAGCCGCAGCGCAGTTCTCCTTATTTCGAGCTTTATAAAAGAGAGAAAAAAGAATTCAGCGAGCGATTCCCGTTCTGGCGCTACCTCCATCCATTTGTTGGTTTCATAACCTTCGTATCTTGCAATTTCAATAAGTCATTTTTGCGATTCAACAACTAATCTGCGTCTTCTAAAGTTTTCCTTATTGCATAATCGGTTCATGGTATCTTACAACATTCAAAGGAAATTTCATTATAACCATTAGAATCGATCAACTAGGAAAAGAAGAACGAAAAAAACACGAGTAATTATTGCTAAAAAATGAAGTATGAGATGCTTTTGTTTACTTTAAACTTTCTTGGAATACGTAATACTGTTTGCTTTCTAAACCTTTAGAAACAGGGGTAGAAAGTCTTTCATTGCTCTCTTAAAAGAATACGATTTTTCTTCTTCTTATATTTATAAAGATTTCTTGGTTACGGCAACAGAAGCTTACATTACTAGCGACACTAGAGTTAATTTTTCACTTAATTAACCAAACTTACCAGCTCTTTAAGCTTAAGTTAATGTAATCTTTAATGGATGCGCTGTTTGCTGTGTTTAAGAAGGCTTTGCTATCCGTTGGCGAATCTGTTTGAAACTCGAAGATGCTCGAAATATTCTCACAACAATCAATTCATCTGATTAGTTACTCAAAACTTGTTGAAACTCTTTTAGCGTTGCTCCCAGCCAAAGTGCCGTTAGTTCTAAGGGGAAAATAGACTGCAGTCAAGTGTTTTCGGATATGGATTATTTTGGAGGTTTGTGTTGCTTTTAGTACGATAAGAGGAACAAAATTGGATTTTTTTACTTCCTTGCGCTTTACGTTCCACACGTTGGTTGTTCCAATATGATATCAAACTAATAAACTTAGTGGACACATCTTGCATTAACTTTCGGTTTTTTAATTTACTATTTAATATTTCGCTTTATAACAACATTAACACTTTCTCTCACTAACTGACTAACATTTAAGATTTTTTTGCGCACTCTTCGCTTTCCTACACCTCACGCCGCTTGCATTAATTCACCGGCAGTTTACGGCAAAAGTAATTACTTCTAAGGAAAAATGATAGAGATATTCGTACAATAATTAGATAATCATTTGCTGTCCAAAATGATGCACCAGTTAAACATACTTTTTTTTCTTTTCCTTTCTTTTCGTAGAAAACCGCAGCTGATCTTAAAAATTGACTTTCTATAAGCCTTTTTCATTGCTGTTTGATTGCATTACATATATATAGAGGTTTGCGCACATGCTTATGCTAAAGTGTCTGCGACATTAAAAACTTTCACAATAGACGTCAGTACGATTAAACTTACAAAGAGTCAAGTCGCTCAGCCATTTAAAGTAAAAAATTCGTAAACCTGAAAGCACTACATATAGTGTGATGATGGTGATAAGAAGGTCTGAATCCAACAAAAAAAACTTTTTTGTTCACTTTAAGAAGAAATATATATATATATATAGTTCGTATCAAATCTGCACTTAAGACTCTACAGATCAGAAACCAAGAATTTCTCTAACGTTTTACTTATCTTAACTTCGCGTTCTTGGACTCCATTATTCTATTATACGCAGAAATGTTGATTATTGCCTTACAAGAATCAAAAAGGAATCAAACGAAATGGAACGTAACACATTACTATTAATCAATTAATAATCTTCGCAAAAACTTAGAAGTGTTTTACTCGTATCTCAGCATTCACGTAAAAGACAATTATTCCGATCGACGAAACTTTCTTTTTATCTTAATAACAGTGAGTATCGAAAAGTATTTCGAAAACGAATATACCTTTTAATTTATTTACCTTTGGATCGTTGATGACCAATTCAAAGTATTTAATTTTGAAATTTTAAAATATTTTATTGCCTCACCCTTAATTAGCCACATTATAGCCGCACTTTATTAACCGAATGGGTGTGTAAAGCAGTAGTCATTTTTTAGAAACCTGTAACAAATTTATGATTCTTCTGCGTTTAAGTTCTGACAACTGTGAAAAGTGTTGACAGGTAGGCAAGCGGATCTGCTTAATGAACTGATACCTATATAGATTATGGTGTTGTTCGTTAAAAATGAGAAAAGAAAACAAAAGAATGCATATCATGTCTTTAACCTTTCGTTAGGAATGTTTGCCATAACGATATACTGGCACGTACATGTGTGTGTGCGTGTGTGTTTGTAATTCAGAACATTTACATAAATATATTCAAGGCAACAAGGTTTCATGTAATCAACAATTTTTAATAAACACATATATTTTGTTGTTCTTGTTTTGATTGCAGTTTATATGAAATAACACAAGAACGCAACACAAATCACCCTGAGTATGACTGGCGGTCATATACAGTAAACATAGTCACAAACAGTATAAATAGTATGACTTTATTCGCCACAAACAAAGTCAGAAAAAGTGTAGCTAAACACATTAGAAATGTGTGTGTGTGTGTGTGTGTGTGTGTGTGTATGGACATAGTTTGCTTAAAGGTTGACATAAATAAAGAGTGAATTGTGACCAGACTTGTCTTGTATCGAATTTATGAGGGATTAAACCAGAGCACGTATAAAACTGAACCCCAAGCAAAAATGCTCAATAACAAGGTTTTAAACATTAATATAAGAAAAACAATTTTATTTTTCTTTTTTTTTCTTGCCAGAAAAATTAAAAAGTATTTTAAAATCAAAAAAAAAAAAAAATAAATAAATAAATGTTTGAAATTTGTTGCTTCACAAACTGACCACCATTCACTACATTTGTATGCCCGTGCACACTACACTCTATGTATGTGCTTGTCTTCGTTTCGTTAGTTTATAAATTGTTTTCTAATTTTTTCCCTTAATTTTTTTTATTTAAACCTGTCTTAACATTCTTTTCAACGCTTTTTAGTAGTTTAGCTTAAGAAC
Organism: Glossina brevipalpis; assembly: GCA_000671755.1. Lineage (NCBI taxonomy): Eukaryota > Metazoa > Arthropoda > Insecta > Diptera > Glossinidae > Glossina > Glossina brevipalpis. Next base: position 511,649 of record KK351061.1, read on the forward strand.
ATGACATATTTTTGGGAGCGGCCCCGAAAAGAACATTCTAATCCATTGTTGTTGAAGGGGAGCATTTGACTCGTTTCGTTCGTTCGTTCGTTTATTTTTTTCTTTTATATTTTTATTTTTATTGTTATTTTTTGCTGCTGCATATTATTATTATTGTTCTGTTGAGAGCCTACCGCAATCACTCACAAAAACACAAACACACACACATACATATTTTCGTATCTATTATTATGATTTTGTGGAATTCAATATTCTAAAAAAAAAAGCAATATTGCTCCAAGTGCTGATTTTTTTTCTATTTTTTTGTGATTTTTCAAAATAATTTTACTTACAACAAACAACAGGTAGGTGGATGGTGGATGGGTGGTGGAAAGATGATATTATAAAATACATAATATTTGTAAGGAATCACAAGTTAAGAACACACACATTTCTAAAAATAAACACCGAAAATCTCGCTGATAGGATTAAGGGAATATTTGCTTTTGTTCCCTAGTCGTCCATTTTTCATGATGGTTAGGTTATTATTTGCTGTACAGATTCGCAGGCATAAAAGTTTCCAGCCTTTACGCTACTGCGTCCCACCGAAGGGAAAGTTATTTCCGAGGCTCCCTCCTTCTTTCCCTCGTTTCCTTTTATTTCATAATCTTCCATTTAACTTTCTTTCCTGTCAGGATGGAAACTTCCAATCATTATTTCGGGCACTTCCACATCCAGTTATGCTAAAATTTTGCATACCCCGTTCATTCCGATGACATTGCAATGTGGTGGTGCAGTCAAAATTTCCTCAAAAGTCTTTTTTCCTTAACAAATCTCTTGAAATTTTTATTTTATATTATAAAAGTTATTTTAAAATAAGATTTGAACTTAAACGACAGCTAGAAAATTATTTGTGTACCAGTCAGTACTATGTGTGGCTATACATAAAATCTTGGGTACCTAAGATTTTAATGTAAACGAAATTCAATTTTTTTTTAAGGCCGCGAGCTTTTGTCTTTATTCACATAGCAGTGATTGGAACAAAATTTATTTTCTACCCTCTAGTTCACTTCAATAAAAGTTTATTTAAAAATGATCTTTTTTTGGGAGTTGAATAGGTTTGCATCTAGATTTTGAAATGAAGTTGCGATCTCTTAGGAAGACTGGCAAAGATTATTCGCTTAGTCCTTCTCTATATGCCTAAATTCCCGAGGTCACGTAACTGTTTTGGTACTTTTTTGATGCCTACTCACAAATAGCCCTCTTCACCGGATAAGAAATCAAGTAAAAAACAAACTTCTTCAGGTCAGATGATTTTATTTTATAGCCAGGAATTGATATTACAATTCATTCTTATGTGATTTTGTTGTCATATTAGTTGTAAGCGTAACAGTATTTACAACTTTCAGTATCAAACTAACCATCAATTCCACAAGTTCTAAAATGATTGCAACAACAACAATAAATGATAGGGAAATATTTCTATTTTTTTTTTAAATTTTATATAAGAAAATTTTTATCCCATTTTATCCATGAGCGCTCGTGTTTTCAGTCCCGTGATAAGTGCTTATTATGTCTGCCTATCGCAGGAAGCTGCGTGGAATGAATGGTAAAAAAGTGCCTGCTGAGTTTTATGAGTTTATTATTGTACTTTTGTCATATAAATACTGTCATTGTCCTTTGACGTTAACAGAATTTTTTAAATTATTTTTATAGCAAAACCAAAGACCTTCAACTTTAAATGCCACTCTCCTGTTGTGTGCTGTTGTTGATGATGTTAGTTCACTTGTATATCGCGAATGTTAAAACACAAATTCCCACCTAAATCCCAACCAATAATCAGACAATTAGTAATTTCTGAGAATAAAACAACAAAAAAGAAAATTAAAGCAACGAAAAAGTAACAACATTTAGAGCGAATCTGTCGATGACGGTGGAATGGTGGAATGGTCGAATGGTCGAATGGTGGAATAAGTGGTGGTTATGTGTCGCGCAGCCCCATTTCCTTATAACATAAGACTCTATTTGCAGATGAATCTTTGCCGAGCGTGTTTTTTTTTCCCTTTTTTGCAAACATCAAGAGCAGCAGCATCATTATAATCATTATTTGAGGTTAAACTAAATTAGTTTAGTTTTTCGTTATTGTTGTTCTTGTTGTTGTTGCTGTTATTGTTGTTGTTGCTAGTACATAAAAAGTGTCGATCGAACGGTCGTAGGCAGATTGGCCAGTCGGTTTATCTTATGTGATGTTGATGATGCCTAAGCATAGATATCGAAATGCAATTAACTACAAATTTGTGCATTTGTATGCATGCAGTCAGCCACATAGAAAAATAACAGCAAGTGCAGCAAGTACTACACACAATACACACAATACAACACATATCTATGTGTGTGTTTGGAAATGTCAGAAAATACAAAACAATTTTTTGAATGACTTGAACTTAAAACGTAATATATTTTCGGAATGTAAACGCCGTCGTCGCGACCGCTCCGAGCATTGCTGCTAACGTTGCTTCAGAGTGAAGTAAAAACTATTTTGGATTTTCCACACAATTTCTATATAGGAAGGGCTTGTCGTTTGCCTCTTTGTTATTGTTATTGTTGGAGTTTTATTTTGCTGTTGTTATTGTTTTTTTTATCGCTCTTCTAAATGTACAAGTACAGCGCAAAATACCATTTAAACAAATTGTAATTTTTCTATAGTATTTTTGTCTGTTTTTTTTGTTATTTCGTTACTGTTCTGGTTTCCCTTTTGTTCTCTAAAAGGTTGTCATGGTGGTCACATCACTTGCTTGCTGTGTTGGTTTTTGTGTCGATTTTAACAAATTAACTTTCATTACTCTGGCTGTATGTATATGTGTGTGTGTGCTCGCGCGCGCGTATTTTGTTGTTGTGAAGTTCTATTCTCGTCTCGCGTGTGTTTGTCTTCCTTCAGTAACGTCTTTTGTTTGCCTCTTTATGATTTCATTTTCATTTGAAAGGTTTATAACAGAAACAAAGGTTTTTTTTTGCTTTACTTTAGTCTATAGGTAGGCACAAGGGCCACCAGCACGTTAAGCATATCTACCATACGCGATATATAAAGTGATGAGTTTCATTATTTTATTTTTACCCTGTAGGCGTTTAGTTTTTATTGTTTTATTCACATTTCTATCGTTGAACTTCGGGGGTCATCAGTAAAGTAGCCACACGCCTTTTTCTCTTTGCTCATGGTAGGTTTTTTGAGCATTGTTTTCTCTGTTACATTACGTTAGTTAAGGAAACGCATACATTTCATTTTTTATAACTACTTTTTTTTTTAATTTATTTTATGTTTATTCAAAAGAACATGATATCGCTTCGTATACAGTCGACCATTAAAATTTATAACAAAATAATTACAAAAATTAAATTATAAGACCACAGACTTATGTCGGCCCTCACAAAAGCTTCTCGTATATGAAAATCGCAATATAGGAAAATAACAGCTGTTTTGATTTAAAGTAACAACAATTGGCCACACCGATCGCTGTCGTTCGTTTTTTGAAGAGAAATGAAAATTGAAACATCTTCCATTTTAAACGATTCATCGATGCGTTACGTCTATTTGTCATACCCAGTTGGTCTCCTGGTAATTTTGAGATGTTAATGACTCCTTACCAGCATCGCAGTGAACTTTAGTGAATTGTCCGCACCACGAAATTCGAGATCATTTAGGAAAACACGCCCAGGAAACTTTAACTGCACTAACCCTGGCTGTGCTACTCTCCCCATTGTTGTTGCCCTTTCTGATTAACACTAATTACAATCGATTGCTTATTGTGTGATCGAACGGAGCATCCATTCTTATAACGATACCGAGCAAGTGACTTCTTTTGTGAACAGCCTCGAAACGCCGTTTATCTTTTCCTTATAACATTCATATTTTGTCTGGAGGCTTGGCCACTGAAACTACAGATTATAGATATATAACGAAAGGAGGATTGAAATCTCCCTTCACATTTTATGTAAATGCAAGGCACTCTGCAGAATCAGATCCCACATGTTTGACAAACTAGTTCACTACTCCAGACTCCGAATCAGAGAATGCCTAGCAAATGAACGAATAATTATTCTTGTGTTCGTTTACCTTTTCAATCAAAACATTCATCTGGTGTTGAATCATTGAATTCTTAGAAGAAGAAGAAGACCACAGAAACGAATCGCCTTTCTTTACACAAAGAGTTTTGTAAAAATTTGCAAAATAAACACAGACATTTGAGAACACGCAAAAAAAACGAGGTGCCAAAGAGACGTGATGTGACTCAATCATTTAAATATAACAGTACATCAAAAGTAATTTATGTGAAAAGCTATAAAAAGTGAAAATATTGGGATTACAAGTACATTTACAGCAATAAACGATGTACCCACGTTTTAAACGTTTGGAGACTTCCCTCGACTTCGAGATTTTGAGATTCTGGAAGACAAGTAAATTGGCAGCGGAAGCTGGAAAATCGACATTATTTCACTTTAAGAAGAAACATATATTCCACTTCGTATCGAATCTGCAGTAGCTAGAGTACTAACACTTCAGAGTCTGCATATTGTCACGCTAAAAGCCAAATCTAAGAAACCAAGAATTTCTCTAACGTTGTACTTATCTAAACTTCGCGTTCTTGGAAACCATTATTCTATTATACGCAGAAATTTTGCGAATTGCATACGCTACGGGAATCGAAAAGAAATCAAAAGTATTTCCAAAACGAATATAACTTTTTATTTATTTACCTTCGGAGCCAATTCAAGGCATATTATTTTGAAATCCAAAAAAAATTTATTGCCTCTGGAGGTGTAACGCAGTAATCATTTTTTAAAAACCTGTAACAATTTTATGATTATTCTGCGTTTAAGTTCTGACAACTGTGAAAAGTGTTCACAGGTAGGCAAGCTGATCTGCTTAATGAACTGATACCTGATATGGATTATGATGAAAAAACAAAACAATGAATATCTTGTCTTTCTTTAATCTTTCCTTAGAAACGTTTACTATAATGAGAGGAATTAGCGGACTTCGCAAGAATACTTGAGCTAGAGTGTTAAGAGATTGAAGAGTACAATAGAATGTTCAAGCCACAGTATGATTGCCTCTACATAACGATACATATTGATGATCCATCAAGAATGTATGGCAGATTTCTTGAAACTGATTATGCCAAATCGACGAAAATTTCAAATTCTGTAAATCATACTACGAAAAATCATGCATTCCTAAGCACGTAGTTATAATGAGTTTGTTTATGTGTTGATTTCAACTAGAACTTAAAAAGTAAAATAAATTAGTTTGCGTTCATTCCCTAAAGCTTGAACCAAAATCGCAACGCAAACTTACCTTTATATGAACACAGAAGTCTTGTTATTAATGAGAAGTTTTGTTTAAAGCTTAGTACTATGTATGTATCGGTAATTAGTTAATAAAATTCGCACATCAATCATGTTTGTTATTAATTTGCTGCAAGGTCTGCTTTCAATTTTCCTTTTTTTTGGCAAACTTTTGTTTTTTTACATTATACACACGACACCACAGCTTACTATTAAAAATTTACTACAGTCATTAATGAAAGCAAATTCAATGTGTTTTTAACAAAAACAAATGATGAAGTCGCTTAAAACCAGACAAGATCTCAGGTGCGTGATCGGTATTTCGAACAAACAAATTGTTCTCTGGCGTACATTTGCAAATGCGATACAGATAGAATTTAAAATGCTTTGCATTTTAATCAGTTTCATTCGTTTAGGCTGTATTTGCAGATAATATTCAAGCTTGATGCGAACTGATATACATGCATGCGAGCAGACAGACAAGCAGGCGTGTAAATTGATGGGTGGGTGTGCTTATACATTAACAACGCAATATTAAATGTTAAATTATTTAAAATGTGAGCAGATAATATACAACATTTTTAAAAAATACTAATTCAATTAAACAAATATATTTCTCGTTCAAGTTCTTTGTTTTTCTCGATTTTAAAAAATTGATTACAAAACCATGCTAAAGGAGAACACTCAAGTCTCTTTTACACAATGGAGATGCTCGCTAAGAATAAAAGGGAGAAGATATTGTAGAACACAATGAAATATGTTTGCGATGTAATTATTATATAATGGACTTCAGTGTTCTATTACCCTAAAGAACTTTTAAAAAGTAATCGAAATTTGTGGACCCAACGATATAGACGCATAAATAAATTTCCGCTACTCTGAAATGTTCGTAGTAAAGGAAACGAATCATAATAATTTTACATTTCCTTAGGCTTAAGGGTATGATGGTAAAATAGAAATTCCTAAAATTCCTTACGCTTCAGTACTTAATGTCAATTATAAAACCACAAAATGAGAAAAAAAATATTTTTTATTTTTAATTCCCTATGAAAACTGAATTTTATTTCACAATTATATTTGCTTCGAAAGAAATAAATAAAGCAGAGAGCAAATTACTTTATTTTTATAATAGAACACAAAAAAATATGAAAACGAAAAGCTGAAAACAAAAGACTTAAACCACAAACTCGCTGTTTTTACTATGATTACTTCATTTTATATATATGTATGATTAACTTTTCAACAGCAAAAATTCACTTTCAATATATTGTTGCAAAAGTTCTCGCTTTGTTGTTGTTGTTCTTCTTCTTCTTCTTTTTTTTTTTATTACTCTTGAAGAAGAAAATCATCAGTAATTTTGTAACTTAAACTGAACAATTTACGCACTCTTAAGTGCTAAATTGCTTACAATAATGCTTTTCTGTTTTGAGTACTATAAACATATAAATAACTGGCTAAAAATAACAAACAAACAAACAATCAACCTACAGCTAAACGTAGCCGCAATCTCTCAATTCGTCTTATCTTTACACAATAATGTGGGTACGTGTTTATAATACTGAACCTGACCTTTTTGTTTTTTGATTTATACGCTCTAAACCTGAGCCTAAGAAGGACGGATGATAATCATTACAATAATAATGTAAATATTTTGTTTGTACTTTTATTTTTTTTAAATTATAATTAAGAAATTTTTTAAGAAATTTGTTCAATAATTAATTGAAATTTAATAATTGAAATTTAATAAAAAAGACGACGTTAGTTAATCCGAAATATCAGTATGAATGAAATAAGCGCTTATTTAGCGCCACGTTTTTATAGGATTCACTGTAAATCTTCGAAAACTGTACTATACTATACTATAGAAAACTAACTAACATTCAAACTTACGCACGCATACACTCCCTAAACAAAGCGTCTACCTAATCAAGTCAATCATTTGGACCAGTGATTGTAGATGCAAGCAAAAAGAAGAAGAAAATAATAAAAAAAATCGCCAGCTATACAATGTAGCTTAAAGTGCTAAACTATTACGAAAGCAACAACAAAGATTAAATAAAACGTGGCTATAAAATCACTGCATACGAACTTATGAATTCAGACATCATCTGCATCATCTGCATCAGCCAGCATCTAGTAAATATTGGTTGGTTCTCATGTGACTTTATCAAAGCAAATCCAAAATAGTTGGGAGTGCTGTGATGTTATTGTTGTTTGCTAATGAAACAAAAAAGCGCCAAAACCAATCAAATAGCTGACTGACACAATGGCCACTTCACTTGCATAATCATCATGGGCCAGAGCCATGCATTTGGCAGATAGAAATGAAAAATCCGAAAACAAAGCAGCTTTTCAAGCTTCTATGGTGGGAGAGAAGATTTTGTAACAATACGAATGCAGAAAAACGTATGCACACGCATGCGCACACCTATCCACCTATACGAATAAACAGAAACTCTCGAATCTCACTGTTCATAACCCTATAATTTTGAAAAAGAAGCGCGTGCGAGCCTTAGTGAATACAGGGAAAACTGCAAAGTTGTAAAAGCAGCCCAAATAAAAATGGACAACTGACAGCAAGTGAACGCATTTGCAATGATGAAGTGTGATGAGTTGAACCACCACTACCACCGACGCCACCAAAGAGTGCTTATATAGACGCTTACACACAATCGCTCTGTACTGTTTATGCTTTTTTTTTTGTGATATTGTTGTTGTTTCTGCATTTTCCTAGCACGTACTCTAACCTTAAACTCGACGTTATTGTTGTTACTAACACGCCACATATTCTCACCGCCGTCGTCTTAAACGTCGGAGCTCTTCTTTTTATCGATGCCATACATATGATTGCTGCTACTTTGATTACAGCCACATGTCTATACAACAATAACAATCGCACAATGAAACCAACAAGAGTCTTCAACTATATAACTACAGTTGTAGCCTCGTGAGAGTCTTAGGTAAGTAGGTAAGCATTTAAATCGCTCTAAGCTATATTTTATGCTTATGCATGCATATATGCATGCCTTCTTGGCCCGACTATCTTCGTGAACGTGGTTTGCTTGCAAACACATGCGTTACAATGCGTTTTCAACCTATTCTCTTACTGTTGTGTTGTTGCTTTTCTTTTCGCTAAAGGTGTAATAAACATAAAACTTGTGGCGCTCTGATTGCCTTTTTTGATGTTTCATTCTTCTTTTCACTCTTCTTTGTTGCTTCGGCACAACGTAACTAACCATCCTTTTACGGCAAAAAGGCAGTGGCAGAGACAATTGCATCTGCTTTATATATTTGTCTGCTGTAAAGAAAAAGAAAACGGTAGGTAAAATTTTCGCATTCGATTCGTTAAGGCTGTTTGTCGTTCACCCGCCCTTGGTTTCTTTCTTAACAGTTACAAGAAGCCTAACGAATAATTAACTTATGCCAAAACTTAAAATTTTGCGTGAAAGTGAAATCTCTTCCCACACCATGATGTTAAAAACTTTAAGTAAGCAAGTTGACGGCTGGCGCACTCTCTGGGTTAAAGTTCATTTGTTTGCAACATCGAAAGACTCTGAAAGACATAACTTAGAAAGTTGATTAAATATTGAAATTTGTTTAAGAAATGGTTTAGCGATCATTTTTGCAAGCGAAGTTCATCTCTTTTCTTCATCTGAATAATCGAACATATCATCACATATCACTACGCCCGTTTATCCGTTTCTTAGTTAAGTTTTCTGTTATTCGAGAAGAACTGTATTCAATATACCGTCTCTGGAACCTATAATATTGGAATTGTAATTAGAATAATCAGTAACTTTAATCAATAATCCAAGGAAGACTTCTTCTGGACAATCAACAAAGACCATATGACTAGGCCTACGCCAATTAAAGAAACTGATCCATCGGCTTTGGTTTGTTTTTCTTTTTGCGGCACCCGGAAATATGGAGGATTGATCGAAATTCTAAAACCCTGGTTTAGCTACATACCGTTCCCGGACAAATTCAGAAGTCAATGTAGTACAAAAAAATTCTATATTCCTTTGTTGCAAGACATTGTAAGTAAATATTTTGTTCATATAGTTTGAACGATCGTCGATTTAAAACTACGGTTACTTAAAACAACTGCAATATTCAAGATCATTTCAGAGATCTATTTCAACTTTAGACGATGACAAGTTGCTGAGACTACTCATATACAGCAAGATAGGTCTTATAAGAGCTTGGAATTCCTTCATTAGAGATTATTTCTTAGAGCGAACTCGTCTTTAATCATATGATGGACTTTTAGCTAAAGATGGAAGTTACATCATTGCGTTCCTTTCATACTCTCTTTAGATGGCAGACGACATTAGTGCTGTACGACAAGAGAGCTGATGTTCACCTATGTAGCTTATTGGTCCATATGGCAGATATCCATCAAAAGAATTCCTACTAGGATTCCTACTAGATCAAGTAATCATACAAGGCCAAATTAACCTCAGAAACATCTGTTACGAACATTACGACAACTTTGTTACAATAGCTTTTCTGAAGAAGGAAGAAATAAAGAGTCGCATAAGAAAATATTTTAATAATTCCAGATTGAAATGCTTAAGTCTATTATTTTTTTGTTCTATTTAGCTTCATTTTAAATATACACGAGGTCTTCTTCTGTAATATATCGCAACTTGATATTAACATATTTCATAATGAATTGTTTAAATGATACATTATTTCGTTCATTCATGATATCATTCCGATAGCAATGACAGATGATCAGATTATTATCTTTATTATTTGTGTATGTGTTTGTCTATCTATAGAGATGTACAAACTGCATACATAACATATCGATTTAGAAAATTATTTTATGCATAACTATCCAATCATTTTGCATATAACCGGTCTTTACCCACCACCACCACTTATTCGTGTATCGGACGTATAAAGGGAAATAATTCTTCTGGTTGATGTTGCTTTTTACTTCTTTGTTTTTATGTTTTCTTGTTTTTTGTTTTTGTTTTTTCTATTTTTTCTTTTCTCTTTCCTTTATCTGGTCAACTTTAATTAAACGTGCCGACTTTATGGTCTAAATAGACGATATAGCTATTGATAGATATTTTATGAATAGAAAACAACACTCATTGATATGGGAGGAGGAGATGTAGCGCGAGGAGATGAAAATGGAATGAGCAAGCGTTAAGAGAATATTTAAAAAAAAACGAAGGTAAGGTAAACGCAAAGGGAAACAGAAAGCTAATCACTAAAACAATGACAGATACATTGATAGTTGCAATGATAGGCCCAGACATAACATGGATTAATACCGTCATCAAGCGGTCTTAAGGTAGTTATACGCTATTCATATGCATGCCTATAAAGTATTTTTGTGTTTTGTGTTTTGTGTTTTGTGCACAAAACTCAAAGAGCATAGATTCTGCCAATGCAATGCAAAGTGTGTAAAGGTGTTACCATTACATAAAACCTGTTCAAATCGTTAGTATTAATGGTATGGATATGATACTGTTGGTGGTGATGGTGGTGGATAGCCAGGCATGGAAATGACAATATGAAGAAAAACACATGTGTTCGCGGTCGTGACTGTAGGTTTAACCATCGATTTTTTTTTCTTATTTTTTATTCTTTCTTTTTGTTTTTTTGCTTTTTTTTTTAATCTTTAGATTATTAATCGCTTTAGCTCAAAGAGTTTAAAGCCGACCATTGACTTAATATATTGAAATTTAACAGAATCAAAGCAAATTTTTAAGAACGAGGGGCTGAACCAATTCTTATATCGCATCATAAGCAAAATGTGAAAATCTTACCATTGAACCATTGTCTTTGTGTGTTTTTTTTTTGTTTTTTGCACAAACATAAACATATGTTGCATCATTAGTTGAATGATTGCATACACACCTAATGTGCACATAAGCATATGAAACGAAAAACAAAGTACAAAACAAAAAACCAAAACAAAACAATTTAAAGAGCTGCCCATCCAACGTGTTTTCACCAACAACAACATACAACAAACATTTATTGCGCTGTTAAACGCTTTCAAGCGTAAACATATAAAAATTAGTATAAAGTAAAGCGAAGCCGTCAAATTTGTTGCATAAAACACTTTTAACTAGAAAACCAAACAATTGCTATCTGCTACGTTACGTACGCAATATTTACTTAGCAGCATAATCGAGCAAAGTTGTGTAATCGTAAGAAAAAAGTGAAACTATACTCATGCAAATCATTGAAAATGTGGCGTGAATAATGAACCCCCCATCATCTGAAAACTTGTAGCTAATCGCCGATAGCTTTCGCTCGACTCATTAAATTTTCATTTGAGAGCAATTATAGTTCGTTTCGTTACATAAAGAATATAAACACAATAAAATTATAAATGAAAATCGATAAATAGAAAAAAACATTTCCTAGTCGATGGCCGATGGCCGATGGCCAACCTCACGTTAAAAAATTTATTCGTTTGCTAACATTCCAAACGATCTGAATGTTGTAACTTTTTGTCGAATGAAAAACACTTTCGCAATTTTTATACTTTCCTTTAACGCTTTAAGGTTCTCGATGTGCTTCTTCTCCACCCGACTTCAATGCATCAATCAATCAATCATCTATTCTTGTCTTATATGCTATCGCCTCCATGAATCCATTAGCGAGACGCAGGCCGATGTCTAATACAGAAAATTTCATTGAACTAAAACAGGCGAGGGGATGGGAAGGAGTTATTTATTCTATAAAATATTCGCTTGTGATAAAAAAAAATAAGAAAACCCCAGAAACAAACCTATCCTTCTTGCTATCCACTTGAGATGGTATATGCAGCCATCTTAAAAGAAAAGTTAAGAGGCTGCTTTATATAGGTGCCCACCAATCCAGAAAAATATTTGATAGGCCAGTGACCTTCTCTCTCCAACTGACTGCATTTTCTTAGTCCGCCTTAAAGTAATATCCAATACCAAGCATTACTGCGAACGCACTGATCCTGCCTCTTTATAATGACTTCCTTTCCGTTGCTTATATTCTATCGGAATGACCCTCTCCCCGAAAAAGTAACGAATCCCTGCGACGATTCTTGATTATTCTATCCAAACATATGGGGCCGCCCCTGACATCTGGATTACACTTAAATTTGCCACCACTTTTGCTTATCTAATTTAAACGACTTATTCGTTTACAAATTGTTATTATGATAATTATTATTTCAAATTAATATATCAACAGGGACATATGATCTAGTTAATTCGAAAAAAAATAGTTCGTTGGGTAACTGAATTATATACGAGAAAAGGAAGTACGTGGACGTGCACAAGTATTCCTCTGCTTTTATCGATATATCCACCCAAAGTATCATATGCAGTGGTTGAAAAAACCTGGTAGTTGAAATTTTAAAGAATTATCTTAAAGGAAGACCTACAGGTATTTGAAGACGTTACTATGCTTCTAGCTAGACTTCTGGCAACGTCTTATGCAGTTAGTTATTAGAGAAAAATTATTACTCAGAAACGTGGATTAGCTACACTGGAAGAAAATCTGTCAATATGGTTAAGCATTCCCCTGCTCAAACTTAAATTCCTCCTACTCACACCGCTTTCCTCTTTCTGCTTGGTACATAGAGAGCGACATAGAGAGCTTATTATTATTCTTATTCTTTAGTTATTAATAAAAAATATTTTCAACTGATCATCGAAAAACTGATAATGAAAAGTAAATCGCAATAATCTCAAGAACACAAAATGTTTCTGAAAAAGAAAATAAATTTATTTCGTTTTAGTGTTGTATAAAAAGCTCCCAATAGATACAAAACAAAACAAATGATTCATCACTGAATGGTAACAAAAGAGTGTAAAAAGAAACCCGCTTTACTTCTCTTAACTTAAGGCCTTAACAAGTTTCGATATAAAACAAATTACTAAATAAACATTTTTAAAACCTTGCACCTTTCACGCCTCCGCGGAGACTGAGTCTACACATCTAACATAATAGCTTTACCTATGAAAATGAAATAAAATGAAATTAAAAACAAAAGTAGAAAAACTCTAAATGAAGTGTGCGATTACAACCACCAAATAAAATGGTTACTAAATAATAGGTCTTTTTCTCTTTTCTGTTTTCAGTTATTACTATAAATACTATTTTAAAAGCCTGTTTAACCTTCTAACACAATAAAACCACCACCATCAACATAAACACAGACACACTGTTAAACTTATACACACACATTTGTACGTTTGTATGGACTTAGATACGAACTTATGTTTAACACATGCTTAGCCTAACAGTTTTTATGGTGTTGCTGATGTTAACCAAGGCGTAAAATGACAAACGTTTAACGCCAAACACAAACACAAAACCAAACCGAAATGTTAACCATTTTGCACAAAGAGCAGACACAGAGACAGTCACAATATACCACCACACACACACATACATTGATGTTTATATTACATCAATGTTTCCGCATCAGAATAATAGACAAACAAACGCCACTTGTTTGATTCGTACTTGCATGAGTTTTTTTTTTCTTTTAAGTTATTTTATATGAGAAACATTCATAGACATAACAACAACCATTGTATGGCCTTTAAGTATAAATCATAACTTCTTTAGGTTTCTAGACTTTTAATGTTGTTTCATTTTCAATCTGAACAAACAATAAAAACCAGAACCCACAAAACAAAAACAACAAAAATTGGAAAATAAAATGAAGGAAAGTAATCGAATTATAAGAATTCAATTTGAAATGAGTATTATTCCTCTTGACTGACTAAGCGAACCAGCAGGGGACGGATGGACAGACGGAAAGAAAGCAAGGCAGGCAAGCAAACGAATAAAGGGACTAACGTAAGAAAGATCAGAGGAACGGACGAAAGTTGCGATATAGAACAAGCGATCGGCTGAAAAGCATAGATAAGGACAGATAGAAAGAACGATGAACAACCTGACTGTAGAACAAATCGTTCCACACGTACTTCAACATGGACGGTTGATAGATATTGCGCGAGAATTTGCCAAAAAAAACAGGCTGGCATAGGACGACAAGATAACGAACGACCAAGATAACAAACGACCAAGATAACGAACGAGCGACGGGATTTATTTTATTTAATTTATTTTTATATCCACCACCACTGAAGAAAGGTGATAAGGTTGACAACACTCAGAAGGAAGGTTCCAACGTCGCATTAAACATATATAGTCTTGATCGGCATTAAAATCCATGTAATGTTCCCGGTATAGAATCGCTCCTCCAAATGTAGATATTGGCTTCAAATTTGGCGAAAACATTAGAAGTTCTTGCCCACTGCGCACTGGTTGGTATTGAATGGCCACGGCCATTAAATTTAAAATTCAATTTTTTATCAAAACGTGTGTAATGCCCAGATGAAAACTTCAACGGTACCATAAATTGTATATATATTCATCGGAGTCATTAAATTCGGAACCCATCCACCCGTCTGATTATTTGTGTAACTTATCTGGTGGACATCCACCGTGTGGCAAAACAGATATCTGAGATATTGGGTTCATATTTGGGAAAAACATCAACAGCTAAAGGATAATTGTTTTCAGAGTGTTTTGCTCAGTACCCACTCATAGACAACAACAAATGATTAATAAAAATTTTCAGTTGTATTCAATAAAAATGGGAACAATCAGCCACGTCCGCGCAACATTCTAGAGAATCTAAATTTAATTTTTTTACGTCTGTTTATTACAAACAAAGCGAACAAATTCCTATCCTTGAATGATTGGCCAAAAAAGCAGAAATATAAAGATTTGCCTTGAAAAACACATTTTGTGATACGAAGGTTTATGCAGGCAGCATAGCTAAGTTTTTCGTAAAAGCTTTGGCTTTATTTCAAATTTTCTCTCATTTTAATTTCGTGCTCTATCTCTTCATTTGTTACGAGTACATGGCGCTATAGCTTTTCAAACAAAGATGTAACATATGTTTACTGATGGTCAAATCCACGGCGATTTATTCACGCTCCCTTTTTTTTTATGAATGAGCGAATCAATCTATTCTCATGACCTTCTTCTTTCGCGATGGATGAATTTGCCTTTAAACGCATTTTTAATCCCATCATTAAAACAGAGCGATAATGCAATAAACCTCTTCTTCTGCCTTCGAATGATCGATGATGCGGTTTTGGTTGGTGCCCAACGGCGACATTAGTTTCATTTCATCACTTTTGGCATGAGATGCAGTATCGCTCATAAATTTCAATTTGGTGCATTCCTTTTAAAACTAAATGACTGAGTTTCTTCACTAAGAGGAGGTTCCTAATATATATTGGAATAAAATTAAGTTTAAAAACAATTGAAATCACATTTGCATTTACACTCTGTCTTAGTCTTATGTCATATGCAATTCTTTCAAAGATGTGTTCATTCAAACATAATAACTATGATGAGCAATAACAACCGACTATAAGATCGATAAAATGTGTGAAAAATGTGCGACCACCAATGTAAATTTTCTTTAAATCAGATCTTCTTAAGCTTATCTGTATTTGAGGAGAAAAAACATTTTGAATTGTTTTTATATTCTCTAGTCCTGGCACGTTTATTAACGCAACAAAAAAGCGCGTAAAAGAGTTTTTGTTTTTGTTTTTGTTTTTATTTTCTTCCTTTAGGCAATTAACGCGTTCGCTATAAGCTTCGAGTTTATTAAAATGTAAATTTAATGAATCGATTAAATATATTGAACACGTTTTTTAAATGTAAAATAAATTCCCGAGAATTGTCAGGATTTATTAGCAAGTCTGGTGTTTCAAATCAAGATTTTATGTAGAAAAGAAAACCATTAAGGAAAAAGCGTAAATAAAAATCGCACGTTTTATTACTCTAAAGAAGATAAATAGTTACAAGCAGGATAGAATGACGGTATTAGCGCATTCTTAAGTCTCTGCCAATTAAAACCGCATTGGATGTCTTTGATGTTATGTCAGAAACTTAAATTAAAATATATATAAATTTCTACGATCTTTACGATCATTTCAATGATGGATTCTAGTTTTAATAGCTCGCGTGGCTATTTGTACAGACATTACCCCCTGGGAGAAGGAACGTTAGTTAATGCATTCACGGACGCTAAAAATTTCAATGAACTGCACAAAAATAGACAGAAAATCTTTTTTCTTTTTTTTTTTTTTTTATTTGTGATATCCAAAATTTGGTTAAACATATTTTGTGACAATTTCATAAAATTGCGATCTTTATTTATAAGAGTTGCAATGATTTAGGTTATATTAGTTTATTTTCAATTTCAAACAGTAACTAAATGCGAACTCCTTACTCCTTAGATTAAAGATTATAACATAAACTCGAAAAGTCTTATGGTCTAGGATGAAGTCATAGGGAGATCCGAAAAAGACGATTACTTAGGAAAAAATCAATAAAAGCTGATAATTGTTCTAGATCTGCCAGACATGAAGTCGCAAAATATAACTGACCTCGTAAGTATGTCAGAAAGAAGTGCACGCAACATTTTGCATGAAAATTGTATCCATTAGAAATCTATTTTTCAAATAGATACCAGACTTAATCGCATTAGAAAAAAAATGAAATCACAAGTTAACGGATACTATGGCAAATATACATGAATTGAAATTCGAATTGTCCTCCCACTCGCCGCACTCTCCAGATATTGTCCCCAGCGGCTATAATCATTTTGCAAATCCCAAAAGATTATTCCAGGAAATAAGATCAAATTACGAGATCATTTCGGAAATTTCAGCGGTGTTCAGAATCTTGAGTCTTGAGTTCTATAGCGGCGGTCTGATTATGTCACTCTTGAATAAGATTATCTTGATGAATAACATAGGTTTTCGTAAAAAGATGTTCCTTCTCTTCTCAGTCTTAGAGGTCGAATTTGAAAGTAAGTCGAGCGATAAGGACATTAGGGAAAACGAATATATTTCCATTACACATATCATCAATAATTCAAAATTCGAAATCAAAATGAGTTAACCGGCGTAAGGCTGTTTTCCAAGAATGATTGAAGTGCAAAAAAGTAAACAGTTACAATAAGGAGCCGTTGATGTGGTTGCGGTTCGTTTTACCAGCAAAAGGGAGAAAGGTAAAAGTGCGGAAAAGGTATAAGAATTAGCTCAAAATCTTCACCAAGCCGGCCCAAAGGTCTTATCTATATATCCTTGACGATGCATATCGAGTCTGTTCGATTTTATGTCCATTGAACCGTCTTCTCGATTAAGTCACTTCAATCTGTCGTTGTTTGGAAATACTTTTAGATGATCATAAACCGCAACTAAAGACATCTATTAATGTATCAGAGAAGTGAGAAGTTAATAAATGAAATGTTAAGCTGTAACTTCCCACCAGATATTCTTTTTAGAGCGCTTGAGACCGAAATTTCAAAGTAAAAATTTTGTCTCAGATAATAAATTTTATTCCACAAACATTCAAAGTAACCATTAAGCACCAATTAATAGCAAAAGAAAGAAGAAGAAATTCTTAAAAGTTTGCAATAGTAATTAATAAACAAAAGTAATCAAAAAGTGAGAAAAAGTTATCGCCCACGTTTATGTGTTAATTACTTGAATACTGGAAAACTGCGATATCAGAATGTTTTATTATTAATTTACAAACATATACAAAATGAAAACTTCTCAAAAAATGTTGGTGGCTTTGATATAATTCTTTGCATTACACTGTTTCTCTGTTGCTTTTTGTTTTCAAACTCATCAATGACATGAAACCATAAAATTTGAAAAACATTTAACAAAAAAAACGAAATAAAATTATTATTACGTTTTTATGGCAATTTTTGAGAAGACGACCATCATGATAAGGTAAAGAATTAACGAAATTTATACATAAGTGTTACTGGTGCGTATGTGTTAACTTTTGTATTTGTAATTGACCGCATAACATGACACATTATTGTTTTTTTTTTCCTTTTGTTCAAAATTCTTCTTGTTGTAAACACTTTTTTTTTTTAATAATAAGACTTTAAATTTATTTATAATTAATTTTTTTTTGAAGCCGCAATCAACAATCGCTACGCTACTTACGTTTATGTTATTTTGTTGGCAAATACATTGGTCGGTCAGTTCGGTTCTCTAAAATCGGCTTTCAACACTTTCAAGATGATACATGAGACGCCAGGAAAAGAACAACGAAAATGTTTATACAATTTTTTGTTTTTTAGTAAAAATAAAAAACATGTTTGAGTTGTTAAGTGCACATTAAATGTGAACAATAACCATAACAATAAATATTTATAATCTGGCTAGGGTGGCCTCATGCGCATGTGCGTTCTGTTATAAAATAACTTTATTTATGATTACGAAAAAAGCTGAAAAGTTGTTGACCTTAGAATGTGAGGAGCATTAAATACTTTTTTGTTTCTTTGCTTTGTTATGAGAAAATGATTACAAGTTAAACGTCCACCCGTCGCAAATCATTATTATTTGTGCCTTTCTGACAGCATTACGGGTCACAACTTTTGTTTCAAGGATGTAAACAGAAGGTTCCCTTGGAGCCTTGGTGATCCCTTAGAAGGGTGGAAGCGTTATTCGAACATCTGGTGAGCATCTTGGCGAACATATCACTCAGTAATTCGACTGTGCAATGTACGCTCGAGCGGTGCAATATTAAAGCAAGTAGGAAAATTATACTCGGCTGTGCCTTCATACCCTCTACCTTTATCTTAAAAAAAGGGGAAAAAACTAAATTTTAATAAATGGGCGTGCCAGCTTTTTGTATATTGATGGAATACCGGAACACAGCCAGCCATGGACAGCCGGAGCAGAAGGGCCAGAAACCCGACGTGCTTTCAGCTTATCCTGTAGGCGTGGCCTGTGATCGATTTGGGAAATTTTCAATAGCAACGTATGCGAACTTCCAATGTGTCTCTGACAAATTTGAAGCTGATGTCTTCATTTTTGCTGCCAGGAGAATGTTTACCACAAACATTACACAGACGGACAGACGGACATGCTGAAATCGACTCTAAATTTGATATTGATCAAGAATATATGTGCTTTGTGAGGTCTCCGAAGTCTTCTTTTGGGAGTTACAAACCCGTCACATTCGGTGACGGGTATAAAAACATTTTGTCGGCATATTGTGGTTCATCGTAAATTGAATTACGATCAGCATTTTTCTCCAGACATGATTTCGGTACATTTGAGAACATCGTAGTCCTTTACGCTATTCTGATATTCAGTTACGCTGTCGATAGTAGGAGCTGACCTCCATCGTTTATCATGCATTATAATTCAGAAGCACTAGTCTTTCAATTAAACAGAAAAATCGGTCCTTCCCGTGTTTGTTGCCTTTTAGTACACAGAACTCGAATTATTAAAAGCTCGCAAGAAATACGATTCAGTGGTATGAATTGTGCTTTTGCGTACAACTTAAATATATAATAGTTCGTCAAATCCTCACGGACAAAGTAGCGTTTTCTCTTGAAGAAAAAAAGAACGGTAAAGTATGATAAGTTGACACGTTCTAAAATCTAGAAATCTTGTACACTTGTACAAAGATGATACTCTGACGAGCCACTGTATAATCAAGTTCAATATAGTATTTGATACACTTCGGCTAAGAAATACAACTTGATTAACATACAAATAAATGATTTTATGAGATAACGAATCATTAAAACTTTGTACACCGTTTTGTAAGACCCTATAAAAAGCCTAGTAGAGTTTACTAGAGAGTAAGATTTAGTTATATCTTGTCGACCGGGTGAAAACAGTGCTGCTGTAGAGAGCATACATTCACAATAGCTGACTGAAGTTGTCCATTTGACGCGAAATTTATCTTAAAAATCTTTATTATCTTTCAATTAGAATTCTTCTACAAGAGCATTTAGAAAGTTGGGCGTAAGATGGCTTATTTAACAAAGGCATCAAACATTCCGTTTCCACTTAGAGTTGTAATCTGGACAACATTTCAAATTAATGTTGTTAACAACAAATTTTTATTGGTTTACATTATTTGAATGGGTTAACGACAAAAACATGGCAACAAGGTTGAAAAAGTTCAAGTCAGTTAATGCTTTAAATATATTTAAGTTATTTGTTATAAAAAAAAAAAAAAAGACAATTCAGTTTTTGTTGTTTTTTTTTATTACTTTTTTTCTCTACCGACGTCTAGGAAAAGACAAAAAAGCAGAATTAGAAATCAAATTAAGTAACTGTTTTGCAAATATAGCCATACACACACACACACACACACATACATATATTTATTTATAAACATAGGAATTTTGTTTACTCATATATATGTAAAACCTCATTTTGTTATGTAGCTGTTGTTGTTATGTTGTTTAATTGCCAAATCATGTAATATTGCAAAATGTTTGAACAAACTGGCAGAAGAAAAAATTAACAAATCTCTTTAAAATTACAAAGAAAAACAAATCAGACGTTGTTTAACAACACAATCAAACGCATACAAGATTAGACAGACATACACGTACTGAAAACAATAACAAAACGATGGGTTTTTTCTTTAGTACAATTCGTTAATTGAAAAGTTCTTGGAGTGAATCTTTAATGCAGTAAAATAATTGAATTTTAGAAATGTATGCAATCTATGCAACAATTTACTCGAGAACTTGGAGCTTGTAGTAAACGCTTAATCATGCGCAATCATTCCAATGAAAACAAGAAAAAAAATTTTAGTTCATAATGAAATGATAAATATTTTATAGCTTTTTCAAAATATTAATTTTAAAGAGAGGCAGATGAGCTTCAACGCAGCCGTATATAGATGGAGAAAGATTGAGTGGACGTCTAATAAGCACCATCCATGAAAGAAATGTTGTGGTCTACATGTCAAGTGAAGGGATGTGCTTTACATTCTTCACCACACAACAATGACAAATTTAACGGACGAATTTGGAGACCGTTTTTCAGAATCAAATAAAACAGCCCCTCATGAAGATTTCCAAGAGCTTTAAGAGACTTCCTTCTATGATAGAGTAAATAAATTGAAGAAATATTGTGTCTTGAAAATATATAACAAAAAGTGTAAGAAGATTCTTGCAACAATATATTTAACTTTGCTCATAAGATGCTCCGCAAACTTTTCAATCAATTCAATTTATTCCAAAAACAATAAGAAAGCACTGAGCTTCTTTTTTTTTTTCAAATTTACTACAGCAAGTCAGCAATCGTCCGATAGACCCAAAAACATGATAAAGTCTTTAGTTAAAAGTTAAAGGAAAACCCACCAGATATTTCGTAGGAGAACAATAATAGCAGCAACATCAGTAAAAAGTTAAACAAACATTGCATACAGTTATTAAGTCTCTATAGAAATTTAAAGACGAAAATCAACTCGATTTGTGTTGGCAAACAACAACAAAAAGGGGTCATAGAAGAAAGACTTCAATGGGTGATGCACAGAAAAAGGAAGCAATTGTTGTGATAGTTACAGTTGTGGTTAAGTTTTGTGCTTAAAGTTTCTCGATTGCATGCTGTTGTTCGTACCGCGCAGCAGTACTTGTCATAACTGACGTTTGTTGTTGTATTCAAGATGAAATTTTTTCCCTTTTTATAATAAGCTTAGCGTTATTAATCAGTTACTTAAAATCATAATAAATTTTTATTCCAATAAAAATGTGGGAAATTAGAGTAAAAAAAAAATTACAAAGTAAGACAAACTGTAGCAGTAAACTCCTGAAGAGAAAAAGTGTTACTTTATGACGGTAAAACATCATAATTTTCCTAAAACAAAAAAAAAACTGTTGCATGTTGATTTTAGATAACCAACGAGCGCAATTCTTTCATAACAAAAACAGAAAAACAGAACCAAAATTATGAAAAAAAAAAAATCTTAAAAAGGATATAATTACAGATGTATTCAGCTTGTAAAACATGGGAAAATAATTTTTTCTTTGATATCACAAAAACGTTTTTTAATAGGAAACCAAAGACAAAAAACGTGATGTGATAAAAATTTAAAAAAAAAAAAAATTTGTTTTTCCTCATGATATACCTGACGTTTAAGGTCTCGCTTACTGTAATAACAGAACTTCTTATTGGTATAGATTTCCTAGTCCATCCATCAAACCATCTCTACAAGCAAACAAGAAGAACTATTATAACGATTGACGGTTTATTATAAATAAATCATATGGACTTGGAAACACACGTAAAAATATTATGGCCGGACAAAGCGTATCATCAAATACTAAGCATACTATCGCCTGATAAATATATTCATCTATTTTCGCGATGAAATACTAAAAATGGTACATTGCTCAGAAGTAAAGAATCCATAGGATCCGTATATGGAGGCGGGAGCAAAATGTAAACCACAATTCTCTAAATAGAAGTTACTTCTCAAAGACTTTAAAATTCTTCAACTATTTTCGCCATAAAAATTCAACTTTGTTTCCATAAAAGTTCTCATTTTTCTTATGAACGCTTATGTAAGACAGAGGTTCAAAAAATTGGCCCATTCAATACAATTGTTTGCATTGTTTGTACTATTATACATTTTTTCAAGAAATTTGGGAAACTCAAATTTTTTCATGTAATAATTTTTTCAAAATAAGATGCTCGGTAAGGAATAGTTTTAAAAATGATTCAATTCAATCGATTTTTAATAGACGTCACCAAAATATTTGAAAATTCGAAATCAGCGGAATGAACACAATAATACACGGACAGACACAAACAAAGTTAAGTCAACCCAGAAAATGCTTCTGAATCGATCGATATAAAGAAAGATGGGTCTATCTTAAGTGACGCTTTATGTTACCTCTATCCCCACAAACTTAATTTTCTTCGTACCACAAGTGCTTTAAAATAATACAAAATTCCAAAAAGAGAGCAGACTTTTTATTGCTTTATTTAAAAAATAGAAAATAGTATGCGATAGAAAACAAATGACGAGTCGATGTACGGTCATGTCTGCATTTCTTGATATGAGACGTTTGGATGTAGTCGGGCATTGTTTTACATCTAAGAGATTAATCATTCAAAAGATCAGAAGGACAGAGGATATTACGAGCCTTTTAAATTCACAGAAACCTTACTTACTATAAATGTACTTGAGCCGAACATTAAGGAAAAGTACGACGCTGCCTACCATTTACATCAATTAACGACTCGCGGCCTATCTGAGCAGCTTCTTGCTTTCTAATGACAAAAAAATGGTTGCTGACTACGCGGGAACACTGTTAGATGCTTTAAAAATTTATTTTATTAGCATTTTTTTAAAACACAGCCACACGTTAACCAAAAAATCCCATTAAATCAATGCATGCTCCTAATAAGACTAAATATTTAATGGCTACTGATTAAAGCGCATAAACTGCGTGAAAATTTTTGTTTTTATTTTATTTTTGATATTCTAAAAACACGTGGCACAACTATCGCAAAATCACATTAGAAGACTCGTTTATATTTTTTCGTTTCATCGTTCAGGGATTCCGAATCTCTTTTTTAGTATTTTAAACATATTTGTTAAATGCTTAATTAAATCATATAGATGACGGACCTATAAAGCGTTAGGGAACTGTGAAGTCTCTCACATCCTCTATCAAAACGCTCTTGTGCTTTACAATCTATTGTTTGTTCCTGCTCAAAAGCCTTTAGAGTTAAACCACGTCACGTAACAAGCTTTTATGACACAGATTCTAAGAAAACTTTAATTAGTTTGGCGAACACAAAAAAATTAGTTCTTTTCAACTCAAGCCTTTAATAACGTAAATAAACCGAAAATTTAATTAAATGGCCAAACAACATTTAAAAAGCAAAAGGAGGAGTCGTTCATCACGGTATCGCTATTGAGACGTCCTATAAATATATTTTCCATTAAAATGGAAATTGATTAACAATGAATCAATATAAACAAGCTAATGATTGACTCCTGAAATCTGTGTTGAGTTGAACTCAAAATTTATTACTACTACTACTACTACTAGTGATTTAAAGAAGTGGGAAAACTCCATAACAAAATAGGGCAATAAAAGGAATAAGCGAACGCGGTTGATACTTAAAATAGATTTATTATAATATATTTATAAGAGAAAATTTAACGTAAGTCAGTTTTATTTCTTAGTTTATAACAGCAAAAGAAATTTGAGAAACTCTCTAACTTATATAAGTTGTTATGGCCCACTTAATATTCTGCCTTTGTCTATTTATCCAAGCATCGTCGTAAGTTCAAAAGCCCTTCATTCGTCCGTTCATTTAGCTCATTCCACTGTTCGTTTGCCTACTTATTATATTATTCGCTTCAATCGCCAGTTCATCCACCTACCCACTCAACGGTTTATTCGTCCTTTGCATCCATCCGCCTGTTCGTGCGGGCGAGTCTTCTTGAATCTGGCGATTCGTTCCTCTTTTTTTTCCATGCTTTTGCTCGCTTTCGCATATTATCAGATCTCTCAAAGTTCATGGAGAAGACATTCGCAGGTGCGATTAACTCTTTGAAGAAGGAAAGCAACGCTAGTTGGTCTCTTATACTTATGTTTATACTTTATTAAGAAGAAATTTCTTAAGTAAGTCAGTAGTCGCTTATTCTCCCGGGAATAAATCTTTTGTTTTAATTTATTTTTTATGAAAAATTACTTAAATTTTCAATAAAAATTAATCACCAGGAAATAAAATGCTTAATATGCACCCAAGAGAACTTAGCACAAATTATCGTCCCAATATGCTGTTGTAAGCACTAAATATGGTTTGATCAAGATTTCAATGGTACAGAAACTTAAAAGGAAATGCAACATTATTTTGAAAAAAATTGATGATGACATCGTTTAACTTTTTTTGAAAACACACAACGCACATTCAGAACTACCAAAAAAGCCTTTTTATACACAGAAAATTTTAATATTAAAAAACTTCACAAAAATAAAAACCAAAAAAAAAGCTACAATAAATACAATAATCTCTCCCCGAAAATGAAAAGCAAAGTTAGTGCACCGTATTTACCCTTGAACTTTATTCAATATCAAATGACGTCAACCAGGCCATGGTCTCTGGTCTATAGATATGCGAAAGGAAGGCATAACAGCAAGCCTGCCTGCAACACTCAGATCTCAGTGTTTTACTTAAATGATTTTATTTTAAAGATAATTCATGCGAGTATTGCGAAACAATAAGAACCGTGCGTCTGAGAAAGTCTACGCACCTATACGGGCATCTTTGCAAACAAACAAGAGCAGAGCGCCCGGGTGCGTAAAAGGCGCAAAAAGAAAGGATGGCAAAGGAAGAGCTCATTAAATCTTCATCTTCTTTTGTTTTTCACTTTTTTTTCTGAAATTTTTTTTGTAACAGGTTAGCCGCCATAACAATAAAAATAGCCAGACGAGCATAAAAAGAACCCAAAAATATTTTGAATAAAAAAACTGCACTGAAAACTTAGGAACAAAAGTGAAAAAACAATGAATTCAAAAAAGTTCAATTAAATTTTATATTAAGTATTATATTAGAAAGGAAAAAAAAAACTCATTCCGACGGATTTATAGGTTTCGAAGCATTTAAAGACACGCACAAATTATTGAATAAAATTTATTAAAATTTTTGAAAACTTTTTTAAAGTTACATGCATTGCATGGATCGTATAAGCCGAACACAAAAGCATTTTTTATACATCGAATCCTTTATCTTCGCACAATTACCTTTCTGTAAGTCCGTTTATTCGTCCGTCTAGTTACTCTGCTGTAGTTGGCAAATCCATTTCTCTGTCTGCCAGTCTTCTAATCTATCTTTTTACCCTCCTACGTGCTCTTTTTCTATTCACCTTTCTGCCTATCAGTTTGTCCACCTATCTGTCGATTCGCCTAAAATTAAAGTATTGCAGTTAGCAGAAGTTAAAGTATATAATTAAGGCACGAAGGCTAATAAAACTTACCAGCATTCAAAACACAAGTTTTTAAATGCTTTTGTAAAAAAATAGCAAACGCCACGATTTTGACTATTATTTATGAGGATTAGGGAAATATGCCGAGTTGAGGTTTCAGCCTCCTCTTCACTATCACGCCGTACAAACGTTATTACAGAACAAATTTTAAATCTTATGTAAAAGGTAAAGAATATTTCTTTGATCAAATTTACCAGCACTAAATTTTATTCAAACAATGGAGCCACTCCCACATAAATGTTTTTTTTTTCGAAAACTACACATATATATGTGGATAGCTTATGAAGAGAATTGTAAATTTTCTCATATTCTTAAATTTTGGCAGCAACAGACGCAATTGTGTAAAGTATACAATGATGGTTTGGACGAACCATAATATTTTAATTTATATTTTTTATTTTTTTTGTGGAAAATATTATTAAATATTTTTAACTTAACAATTAACAGTGAAGCAAATTCGTTTACCTCTTAATATAACATTATTTATTGAGGTTTTTTTTCTTCTTTTTTAATAAGTTAATGCGTTTAGAACGAAGGAACAACTCATCAACAACAGCTACTGACAAAACTAGTCATTCGATAATAAACTCATAACGAAAACATTAATGCTAAAGAATGAATTTTTAATAATTTTTTAAAAAGTATTTTGCCAACTTCCTTATGTCATCACTAACATTAACAATCATTTTTAAGTTAATAGTTATAATGACATGCAGCGATTTAGACTTGTCTACGCGTACTAGTTTGTGGCATTATTGGTATATAGTTTTGATAAAATTTAATTTTTTTGTTTAGTCACAATTAACAATCTATGTGAATTTGCATTTATTACACAACTAATGAAATAAAAATTTAAAAAAAACTTTGTTTAATATAAGAAATATTTTTGAAAACCAAAGCGTGTTGGGCAGGTGTTAAAAACATTCAGATAATGAAATAAAAAATAAGAATAAAAACATAAACAAAAATATTTCACATAATGCTAAGCTAATTGCAAAGTAATTAAATCAAATATAATCTATAAAAGTATTGTTCATGCCTTTAATTACTCATTAGTTAGTAAATGCTTGGGTTTAACTTCAATTCTTTTAATGTTTAGTTTTGTTTAATATCAAGAAATATTTTTCCTTATAATAACCTTCAAAATTTTCGAACGGTATCTAATACGTTAACATTGATTTAATATTCATATTAAAGTACTTTAAATTTATATTTATTCAAAATTGTCAAAAGTAAGAGGAAAAGAAGAAAAAAATTTTAACGAAGCCGAAGAACGTGAGCAAAAGTCATCTTAAGCTACTGGTTTTTGTGACCACAACAATGAAACATATTCTAACCGAAATCTTTATCAATTTAACACTTGACTTCATTTTAATTCCGTAAAGACTTTAAGTAGCCATGAAGGATGAGAATTGTAAACTAGAAATTCAATACGGTGGGAACTCACTGGACAAGACATCAAGACTTTTTTTTTGCAAAAACAAATAAAAGCAAATAAGACACAAAGAAGAAAGTTATAATTATATAAGGGCAAAGCTTTGATACCCGGTAGTATCTCGAAGCCATGCTTTTTCATTTTGGAATTATTTTATTAAACGAATCTATTTTTACATTATCTCGGATTTCAACTCACGTCTCTTAAGGCTTGGTTTATAGACAAATCGCATCCGCTTTATAACTATTATAAGCATTTAGGGTCATTATTTACAAGCGTTGGGGTATATTTTCAGGACAGTATCTGAATTTTTGGAAACTTTTTTGAGCGACGGAAAAACACAAACGAACAGACAAACGGACGGACTGACAAAATTTAATCGATTCTGAATTTTATACTTTTTGCGGTCTTTGGTGATCAATTAATTCTGTTATCCGACGTTTCGTGGCATGTATCTGTCGGCAATGTATCAGTATCCTTACTATCTCACTCTTAACAATTATGATTTCTTTCTTAAAAAGAAACACGTCCTTACGGAAATGATTTATTCAAGTCAGAGGTGCGCAACAAGGAATCAAGTCCTATTTTGAAAATTAATGAATAAAATTGTTTTGTTTGTTACATACAGACTTCAGAAACTTGGAGAAGTATATGAAAAAAGCCAAACCAATAAAAAATTCCACGATAATCAATTATGCGTGCGAGTTATTGAATCTAAACAGAGAGAGACCGCCACACCATGCATTGATGTTTATATATATATATATGTTGGAAAACGAGCTCGCAAGCGCTTAGCTCACAATCGCAAGTTTACTTTTAAGATAAAAATCAAAGCCAAAAAGAAAATCTTTCAAAATAGGAAAATTATTGGAAAACTCGAACAAAAAGAAATTCGAAAGTAGCCACTTTACTTTAAAGCTTATTGTGTCTTGCAATATTTGAGTTGCAAAAAACACTGCCCATCATACCATAAACTATAAAAACCTGCAATATTGCTAAAGAAAAACAGGTTAACTAACAAACTTTAATACCAAAAACAAAACAACAAAAAAGAAAAAATAAGCACAAGTGCTTAAATATACAAACTTTCTTACATATTTACAGACTCTCACGTATAGATTTGTAATTCATAAACAGTAAGTTGTTGAAAACACTGTATGATCTATAGATTACTATAAATATTTATTGAATATACTTTGATAGAATTACTTGCAGTAAATAAGTATTTAAATTATCAACACCTTGCTCTGGCGAAATAAAATAACATCACGTACTAGCACATATTTTTACAAGTAACTCGAACTTAAAATTTCAACGATATTGGTGAATACAATAAGCATAAGCGTAAGCTAAGGAAGAACTTTTGGTTTAGAACGAATCTTTTCATACTCATCACGATTATATTTTAAACAATAGCTTTCATTTAAAATTCATTCCTTCTCAATGCAATGTTAACGCAACATGCTGTGTAAGAATAGGCATCCACTTTTTAAACACTTTACGAAACTGCGATAAGACATTTTTTTTTAAGGCTCCCCTTTCGATCTCTATTTTCTGACAATTACTCGCTTACGATATTCGAGAGCAATGTCAGCATGATATGCTATGTATGGACTAGACCTTGTATAACGTAATTGTAAAAGAAAGATGCCTACTTTCTAGATTTTACTTATTTGATATTTAATCACGCGATAGTGAAAGGAAAGAGCGCATATAGTGTTTTAAATGAAGTTAAGAGAGTGAGATAGTGCTCAGAGTGAAATCCAAAATATGGACGGACTGATCTGACTAAATCTTATATCGACAAATAATCATGGACTAGGAAAAGAAAGAAAAGAAAAGAAAGAAGGCCCAGCTCGATGTTCCTCACAAAACAATTATTTCATTCACCGATGCATAGAAGCCAAATCAATCCCGCTATTCCCGTTAACCCAAATGTGATCTGCATTCTGTATGAGGGAAATTCATTATCGAAGTTTATATGTTACCATGTGTATGTAAAAATATATTTATTTTCAAGAATTCAAATCTAATGTAAACTAATATTTATTATAATTTTAACAGGCAGAAGAAAACGGCCAGATCATTTCAGTGATTTAAGATGACCGAAACAATACTTTCTTTAACTTTTTCGTATATTATTGCAAATATTTGATAAATCATCTCCATATTTTGTAGCAAGCTAAAACTATCTTAACAAAAATGAAAGCAGAACTCAACACTCACTCGAATGTAGAATGTTTTGACAAAAGCAATACAACTAGAGATTCACTAATATAATATAGATTATAATAGATCACTTGGGTTGGAACATAAGAAAACATAATGAGAAGGAATTGCAAGCAAGAGATGTAACGATCTTGAGAATTATTTTTTAGATTTATCATCCAAATTATAATAAATCTTCTTGAGTGAAACTTCGAAGAATTCGAAGAATTTATTAGTTATCTTCAAAGAAAACAGCCGAAAGTCAATTTTGGATGTAAATATTTTATGACTGTAAAAATGGACAGAAATAACGTAATAAACAGAACTATCAGTAATAGATATCATATAATTTTTAATAATTAAAAAATTAGACTAGGCATGCGCTAGACTAAATGATCTGCGGTTGTAGCATAACAAATTCAGAAATACTGTTGTACTTCTAACTGCGCTTCAGATGCCTTTCAATGCTTGTACATTGACGATCAGTACAATATTCTAAGTTAAGTCTTGTTCGATTGTCTATTGTTGAGGTTTTAAGTTAAATTCCGCGAATCCTTGTTTAAGACCTCACAGATGAACTTTAATTATTTATAAACGGAAAAGACTTTCAAATCAAAACATTTTTCATATTGTTATCAAAAGCTTGAAACGAATAATAGAATTATCCTTCTAATATAGGGGCATGGACAGCATTAGCAAGGAGTTTTTCGTTTTTTTTTTGAGATCGTTTGAACCGACGTATATTAAAAATTCGTTTAAATATGAACATAAATATTTCGATAATCATGAAACAATATTTCTAATTCATTCTATAAGAAGTGATTACTTTATTAAAGTGAAATAAATGTTATTTAAAGAAAATATTTAATGAAAGAAAAAATATATTAAAATCTGTTAAAACATTAAATATGTTTTAATATGCAATAAAATATGTTATAGATGTTAAAGAGGATCAATAGATTAATAACAAGATTAATAAATAAATTGATTAAGCATATTTGAATGCTACTCACCTTGAAAACACAAAATTTACACAAATGTTGATAAATAATAACGAAAAGTAAATATTTATTCTATAGTTAAATCAATAAAATAAACAAAAAAATTTCACCACATTTCTTTATTTGATAAACCCCTTTAATGCACTTAGAATGGGAGATGGAAGACTTTTTACATTTTTTTATTATTTTTTATTTTATTATTATTATTTCATAAAATTTAGTTTAATGAAAATTTATAACGTTACTCGATTCAATTCGATCCAAATGTAATCAAACAAATTATGAACTAATGCTGACGGCGAAAACATCAAATAACAATAAAATTACAACAAAAATAAAATCCATTATTAGCATTCGTTAGTTAAAAGTTGCTAATAGTGAGACGTGCCATCAAACGAATTTTTTATTCGAGCTAAAATAACTCATTTGCTGGCAAATTTGACGGAAATGTTTTAATATTTGCTTTTACTCCCTTTAGTTAATTTATTTTGAAAATTTTTTTATTAAAATAAATCTTTTAAATTTATTTGTTATTATTTTTCGTAGATTTAGAAACAATTTACTTTCGTTTAAAAAAAAAATATAATTCTTTTTTCGTTTTTATTTGTTGTTATGTCAGTTAAAACCATAATTTATTATGTTAACGTACGCGTTTTCTAAACAACTCGTTTACATCAAGTTTTAATTTTGTTAGCAAATAAAAAAATTATATTATTTTACTCATCTGCTGCCACAGAATATTATTTGTTTTTTTTTTCTTTCTTTCTTTTTTATTATTAATTCAAACACATCAAGCGCGCGCACATGTTAAAACAACCACGTCTATATGGAGACTGACTAAGCTTGGAGTATGCAGTCGCTGGCTGGCGTTTCTACTCAACTCACCATGCTTTGCTCCATTATCAGAAAATTTCGCATATATACATATACATGTGTACATTTTACAAGTGGGAACAATACAAATACATTCACAGTCACACTCACAGGCAATGAGAGAAGAACTGTGTGTAAACAACCGCAAAACAATTCGTACTTTTTGTCTGTTTAGGTTTTTTGCATTGCCAATAACTCAATGAAATTCACCTCAGTAAGTTTAAGCCGGTCATTAAATCAAATCAAGTTGTTGTTAATATTGTTGTTATTGTTTTTGTTGTTGTCTGCATTATTTAAAGTGTTTTAGTAGAGAAAAAAAACAAAAGAAAACACCGATCGTAGAGCACACGGAAAATTTGAGAATGAATATCTCAGTGTTTTTTTTTATTTTTATATTTATTTTGAATGAAGAAAAGACGATAGGCGGTAGGTGGTTAAGTAAAGAGAGTAGTAAGTAATGTGTTAGAGACTAACAACAATCACCAAACATTCATGCATAGCTCCAAACAGGCGAAACCTGATCGCCCAAACATTCTTAACATTTTTTTAGTAATTATGCTTTAGTTACAGATTAAAAATATTGTATAAGCCTCGCGGTTTTTAAATGTGCTTAGTTGCTGTACATAATCTAAGTTCTTTTTTCGTTCATCTTAAACGTTTTTAAATCCTAAATTTTTTCAATTTATATTTCGCTGATTTAATAAAATAAAATATATTTTTTTTGTTTTAAAGTTTCAATTTTCAAAGCATTTAAAAAGCCTCAGTTTTTACATTTTCTGTTAACATTTTAGCTTGAGCAGGTGTTCTAAGAGCTTTTCACCACAAAGAAACTAACACGGGGACGTTATATAAGGAAGAAATCCTCAAAGAAATTAACACGAGGCTGTTATATAAGGAGCTAATCCGCAAATTGATAATAAGAAATAGGTAGAATAAAAAACATTGCAGCGAGAGCCAGTCATAATTTAATGGACGGTGAGTAGTAGAATATTTTGCCGTTGAATCACAATAATCATAATAGGTGTATAAATATGCGTTTCAAAATTATTGACAATCCTACCTAACACTTAAAAAATCTCTACCAGTTGCACTTCACAGACTTTCTACAATTCCTCCGGTACGTGAGTCGGTCATAGCAAGAATTAGAACAATATTTCAAGTTTTTCCTCATTACCAACGAAAATGATTCTTACGGTGTGATCTGCTTTGAAGAGAACCTAACCAAACCAAACCACACTTCTCGGTCGCGAATATGCCCTATCTTCTTGAAAGAGAAGCGAATTCAGCCGATTATTTTTTACTTTAGAAAAAACAGATGGAAAAAACTGCATAAATATTTATAACAACAGACATCAGAGCAATAAATCCACTTTTGAGTCATTGTTAAAAACTGCAACCGCTACAAATCCCAACAAATTGAAAAATCGTAAAACAGATATGAGCAATCAGAATAAATTCTACATTCCTCAGTATAGCAGTAGCTGATGACTAATGAGAATCCTTGAGGTGCAACTAATGTAGCGATGGATAAACGTAAGTTTAGAAAAATCATTCATCTCCTGAGTTTTTCAAATAGAATACTTTACTATTATTTGAAATATCAATATTTGCTCACGATCTCTAAATCGGAAAATATAAGTAAATATATATTTTTTAAGGGACATCTTCAACTTAATCTTAGTACCTGTACAAAAATGAAAAAAATCAGCCAAGCCTGCCAAATTTTGTAAAGTATCGAACTTTCATTTCTTATCAGTATAAAATCCAGACTCTATCTAGACATGTCCGTTCATCTATCTATCTGTACTGTAGAAAAGAAACCAACAAGCGAAGAAGGATTCTTTGATTATTCAGATTTATGCTTTACTTGTTTCATATAATAATGAATGATTGAAAATTCCAAAAACACGTAAAAGGATGGATAGACGAATACCGACAAATCGATTTAGAATATCGAGATAAATATATAATACAAATATATATTTTTGTAGTTTCCGATGTTTCTTCATCTTTGTAAATTCGCTAAGACAGCTTTATTCAACCTATAACGAATCTTGGGCACTTGTCGATTGAGGCTTATCAGGTCTACTTCACATCGCAGTTTAATTAAAATTTTTCATTATTATGCTGGACTGTTCAAATTCCTTATTTTTTGTTTTTTCATAAGGCTGATTAAGGTTATTTCCGAATCCAATGTACGAAATTCCTTTAAGATGTGGTTTTCGAATTCTCAGCTTTTCATACAACTTCCTATGTGACCGTTAGAATTTTATTGACTGGCAAAGAGAAAAACCAATAACTCGAAAAATTTTTAAAAAACGTTGTATTCAAATGTCAAAAACAAGTAATAAAAATTCTACTCGACAGTTGCCGAGTATTTTATCACATCATCTCACATCACTTTTATCTTAGCAAAAAACAAAACAAATAAAAAATTATATTTCAACACACATAGCATTGGATGGGCTTGACTTATTGGAAAGGTGCAATAATATCATTCCCAGCATACATATGAGAAAGTTTTATCTTCGTATCTGTTATTGTCTATAACTGATGAGCAACGCTTCATCTTAAGTTGTACGTCATAGCTGTCCTTTGATAGTTTTGACCCATTTTCAACACCAACAAGTGCGCAAGAACATGCAACGTTTTTGGCAAATTTTCTGCAGCCGGCAGCATATTTGCCACCAAGGGACATACAGAGGTAGATCTGAGCGTAGGGACAAACAAAAGTACCTAGATCGATTCGAAGCCTTCTTCTGGTTGTTCCAAACGGTTTGACATAATCCCAACCTATCGGTGATAAGCACAAAAAGGAAAGCACATACGTGTCCAAGTACGTTTAAACATGATTCGCACGTGTTTACCAAAACTTTACGTTACCTTGCTTGCAACCCCTATGTGTAGCATGTAGTACATGAATAATTCAACTGAATTTTCTTTAGTTGCTGAACAAATGTTTTGATTCGCAGATTTTGTTTAATTGTAACTAGTTTGTAATTTTTTCTTTTTTTTTTTAATATAACACGTTGGTGACTTATTCATTAAGCAAAGAAAAAAGAAAACTAATAAGAAAGTTATGTTCACGTTATGCCGAATATGAAATACCCTCAACACATCTCAAAAACCAATATATAATAATTGAAAATTTGTTTTGGAAATTTTGGATTGAAAATGTTCACATTCATCTATGAAAGACTTGTATTGGACCTGCTATGTATTATAAATTGTAACGTTTTGCTTATCGAGGAGATACTTTTGTGTGGCGATGCATGTTTGGGTCCATACAAGGTCAGAATATATATTCCAAACTTAAACTTTCTAAATCCAAATCTAAATCTAAATCAATACCTATACAACGAACAAACGATATTCGACTTGTTTGGCTAACTCGATTCCGGATTTCATGTTGATCAAGTATTTATACATTTTATGGAGTCCCTGATACATATTAATTAATGTGCTACTTAAGGAAGGACAAATCTTGTATACTGTCATCCCTCGATAGTGGGTACAATACTCAAAGTCAGATGCTTAAAAAAAACAAAACAACAACTCCATCAACTACAAACTATTACATAATATGGTATAAAAACTAGTTACTTGAATTTGGATTTGAATGTTGAAATACTAATGCAAGTGACTTTTATTGCGTGAACCGAAACGAATGAATGAGTCATCAAGTAGTAAGTAGTAAGAAGTGGAGACCAAATATTATTCGCGATTTCTATTAGCAAATAGACCGTCGTCCAACATACAATTAATCAAATTAAATATAGAAAGTTTGTGAATTCCCATCCCAGGGAAAATATCTCATAGTGAGTACGAATTATTAATTGTAGCCTCTTTTCCCACTGCTCGTGCTGATCATTTTTTTAATGTATTAACTTTTTATACATTTTTCTTAAACGTATTTTTTGGTTATCAACATTAAAATGTAAAATAAATTTGTGTTTCTCTAAAGAATAATTTCAGCAAGAGGCCCCCTTACTTATTACTTAAGAACAATTGGTTTTTGTCAATCGACTATATGCCTGGAATTTTAATAACAACGAGTCTGACTCCACGCATGCATATATAATATATTTATAACGTCATCATTAACGTTATTTTGTTCAATGGAAGCAATATCCAGCAACACGGTGATGATATTTTTATACTTAAAGGTACGCGATATACATATATGTATGGGTAAGTATGTGCGAGAATTTCTTAATCAAAAATTATTGGTTGAATGTACCTTTTTATAGGAGCTTTTCTTTATTTGCATACAAAGTTCATTTTTGCTGTACACGTTCAGAACTAAAAAAAAAAATAAGAAATTTTTTAAACTATGGCTCGAGAAACTGTTCTAATAAATATATCTTGTGTTAGTTGAACACATCTTGTATAACGTTGTTTACGCCTTTTTCTCTCTGATGGTTTTTATAAACTACAGCAAATAAATATAGCCAAGGTAAGATTTTTGTACTTGTAAGTGTAAATATGGTTACGATTTTTCGTTTATCCGTTTTCTCTCTTCATGCCCTACATCATTTGCCATAAGGATGCATAATGATAAATAAACGCCGTGAATTATTTAAGAGATTATACCAATCAATTCTATATCGTTTTTTGAATCTATTTAAGTCTGCCCATCCATTCACTGTTTCACCGAAAATTTAGTTTACTCACATGTTTTCGCTCAAATATATCGAGCTATTTCTGCGACTAAGATTTTCCACCGTTTTTTCCTAATGTTTTTTCTCCGAAATTCAAACAAATCTTTCTGATATCTTTAAAAGCTCCTTTGCTCAACTATATGCGTGTAATTTTAATAGACAGGCTAACCCCACCATTCTGATAACATCGTTGTGGTAGAAATTTCGCTTTTCTGCGCGGAAAACTGAGCCAGTTAGTTTTCACATCAAGCTTATACGATTAAATAAGTTCTGCAGAGAGCAAAACAAACAGACTTTCAGAAGTGGCACAGTCGAGGGTATAGGCTGAATGCATCAAGCGATGTATTAATCATCAAAGACGTGTATGATTTGTCAATGTCTCGTGACAATGTCCATTCGCGCAGTTTCATTCATCCTTGAGCACAATCTTTTCCTTAAGTTATTGCCGTATTTGACGTTCTCTTTGTCGCCATTCAGCGATCACTTCAAGAACGACTTGTTTTCGTTTAGCTTGAATAGCGATCTATTCGATATTTCACTGTTCCCAAATATCGCAGTTTGTTTTCCAAAAAAATTAAGAGCAATTTTTTAATGAATATTTACTCGCTCAACAATGTCATTAAATGACAACTTTTGCTGTCGTCTCCGAAACTTCTTTATTTTATAATAGTTTAAAGGCGTACAGGATATTACAGTGTAAATTACTGGCAAGGTCCAAGTAATATGCTGGAAAAACGATTTGATCGAAATTTCAATCGAAAGTGTATTTTATTTACTTTCAGTCGCACACGTTGGATTGTGTATGCGCCTTTAACATTTAAGGTGCTCAATGAGCTTTTAGTGTTAAAGCATCTATTTAAAGAAAAGTAAGATTTGAAGCGAATACGATTTTCTGCTTTTTTTTCTTTCTTTTGGTTAATATTAAAAAGACTATATGAAGAATTTTAAACATTTGGATGAAAAGCTAACTACAAAGTCCACAAAGCCATGTTTTGATGTAGGGATTGAATTGTTGTTGTGAAGCAAATGTAGCACTTTCTTCTCCCTCCTTTCATAGTTATGGTTTGATTATCCACTCTGCCCCATTTCGTCTTTAATATTCTCTTAAAGAATGAGGTTTATGTTATCGGAGATTTTCGCTTTGCGCATTCTTATGAGATAATCGGTTAAGGTCATACCTATTTATATAAAAGTGTTTTCGAATTAGATTGATATGGCTTTGTTCATTGCAATGTAGGTTTTTCATCGAAAAAAAAAAGAAGTCTAGACTTATCCTTGTAGCCAGAAGAAATTTACATCTTTTTTTATGCTGTTAAAGATGCTCGTCTTTTTTCGTAAAAAATCTTTCCTCCTCACAGCCGTAACGCAATTTTCACTGACTTCTTCAGTCCGATATCGCCTTTCGGTTAAAGCAAGCACACAACTTTCGGCAATGACTTTCAGCTTTGAAAAAAGATTTTTCAATCATACGACTTCAAATTCCTGATGAAAGGGTGTGTTCAACTAATTAATTTTTTTTTTTTTTCTTTAAGTACGACCAATTAATCAGGTGTCCTGCATATTGATTGATAATCTGTTGAAAATAACTTCTCTAATCTGGACAAAAAATCGAAACAAGTGACACAATCTTCGTTCGACGTCAGCTTTACAGCGTTAAGAAAATTCTTCTGAGATTTGAAGAAGTGGTACTCAGAAAAAGCTAGATGCAGCCTATGCGTTCCCAATCAAACTCTTTCAATCTATGCCGAGTTGTTAATGTATTTAATTTGGCAATGAGATAATGGAAAACGATTCCTTTATTTTTGATCGATTGTAGACGCGCGATTCCCATTCAATCTCATCAAACATTGCACCGCTAATGCAAACGGTACCAGCAGAGGCTTCATACAGTATAGCGGAACTAGCTGGCATAATGAGATACTTTATGAAGAGCTTGATTGCAAAGGAGAAAAATAGTTACTCAAATTCAATACAATGAAGCCGGGTTAGCTTATCAGGCCGCAAATAATTACGACGATGAAAAGCTCCGCTCGCATGTGTTTCTTTATCACTGTATGTGATTGTCAGAAAGAAGTGAGCGAAAAGATAGCGGCCGCAGACTGGGAAATCTATGCCCGATCGGTAGGTATTATACTTCTACAGACCGATCATTAATTACAGCCGCTATAGCCAGACTCCTGCCACACTGTGGACTTTTACTGTAATAAGCTCAATCTGAGCTCATTCTTCACCTCATTTTCGGTTATTGCATATCAATACTGAACGGCAACCTGAATGTTTCGCTCAAAGGCTTCCCTTTATCGATTAAAGTCAAGGATGTTGGTGTACGATGTACATGGCTTTTTGTTTGCTCCTCTCCATTTTTTTTTTTTTTTTTTGGTATTAAACTTTATTCTCTGCTTTCAAAAAGATATTAAAAATCTCTGTAGCCCTTAAAATGAAAAGCTTCACGAAAGCTTCGAAAAACTGACTTTTAGGTAATTTGAACCCTTATAAGTGTTTTGTGTATAGCAACATAACAGTAAAGGTAATGAAAGGTTAGAATACTGTAGATACTTTAGTAATATTTCTGTTTTGTAGCAAAATATTACAAAAGCAAACAAGCATTTTCTAAATAAAATTAATAGAATAAAAAGTTTACAAAATATTAAAATTATAAAACTCAAACGGGATTAGAATGAGGTCAATGGAGTTAACACCGAAAATTTAAAAATATGATAAGAAAGCACAGTGAAAATGGTGATGGAAGAAAATGTGTTATGTAAAAATTTGTTTGAACAAAATTGCTTGTTTATATATGTTTAACAAAGTTAAGTAAGTGAAACAAAATCCCTTCAAAGTAAAAGCGTACAAATAAATAATTATTATGACAATTTCTTAAATCGGTAAAAAAATGCGTGCATTGTTTGGTATTAAAAAATGTCAAAGAGCTCTTATGTGTATACTGTTCTTCATTTACATACACAATTCACATGCATGGACACATAAAAATAAGTTGACAACAAAGTGAATTATACTTCGATACACGTGAATGAATGATTGAATATATCAATGAATGAACGAAGAGCAGTCCCGTTAATATACAAAAAATAAACAAGAAAACAGAAAAAAAAATAAAAACATAAGTTGAACAAAAGCATAACAAGTATATAAAAAGCTTGACCTGGCGACGCGAAACTAAGTCCGCACACTCTTCAATAAGCAAAAAAAGAGTGACGCTTACAAGTACAAGAAAAGGGCAACAAAAATTTGTATGTGCTTTTATATCTATTTCTGTAATAAAGCTTTCAAATCAACAATTGTTACAAAACGAAAAAACTATTTGTAAATTTATGATTTTTTGCGCCTACGCCTAATAAGTTCAAGGCCGCCTTTGTTTTCATAGAAAATACTGAATGAACTTAAAAGGAAATTGAAAAACTCCCATTTGTTTAAAACAATTTTTGCCGCTTGCTTTCATTTTAAAAATTTTCTTGCTGTTGAAATTATTTTAAAAAAAAGAAAATAGAAAAAGTAAAATGGCTTTGATAAGTTGCTGTTTTGATTCTGGTTTTGAACTACCAGAACTCTTTGATACTTTTGTACAGAAATGCACAGATCCAGGATGTAAGTATACTTTCAAAAAGAGTTATAAGTTCAGAAATTTATCCAACTTAATGCTGTACAATATATTTTTCTATCAAAATTACGTTATACGTTTCGAGCGGTGATATATCTAAA
The DNA here is from genome assembly GCA_000671755.1 of Glossina brevipalpis. Lineage (NCBI taxonomy): Eukaryota > Metazoa > Arthropoda > Insecta > Diptera > Glossinidae > Glossina > Glossina brevipalpis. The sequence continues at coordinate 551,701 of KK351061.1, forward strand.
GCATAATTTAATTTATGATTAGCTTCGAACAAGACGAAATGAACTTATCGTTAGTCTTCGCTAAGAAACGACTTTACAAAAAAAATGAATCCATCCTGGAAAAAAATTTGAAACTAGACATGAGTCTAAATAGACAAATTTCCAAAAAGTGAAAATATTCTTAGTGATACGACGACTCCCATCCATATGACACGACCGATGTTTCCCCAAAGGGCTGAAAAAAAAAGCACACAAGCTAACTGTTATGTTATGTTACGTTACGTTATTTGTATACTAAGCCTCCAAATTTCCGAAAAAATACTTATTTGAAATTTTATAAGATCGATTCACACGTATGTACTAAATGTGAAAATCTGAAAATTTAAAATTTACTAAATGATTAATTAAAAAATTATAGCAATGTACATGTACATATCACTATTAATATATTCTTTTTTTTTTTTTATTTATCGGATCATTTCAAAACAGTTTATTTCAAATTCTTTATTGGGGGTCAATAATTTTCACTTATATAAGATCTTTATGCCACTTTTATTCCAGTGACTACTTTATCCAATTTATATTAAAAAGTTGTGTAATTACGGATCACGCGGTTATAAATTAGTGAAAGGTTTATTATTATTATTACTATTGATAAATACAATAATAAACTGTGGTCTTTTCGTTCCTTTTTCCAACTGTTGGAAGAATTCACGATTTTTTGAGACTATTCGTGAGTCGCTACATCTTCAACTTTGCGAGCCAGCGTTCCAGCCAAGCCATTCTGCATCGATCTGAACAATTGGTAATCAGAAGCTGCTATATCTCCTGAGTACGCTGGGTGCGGCAGAACTTCCCATTCGAGCCTCAACAGTCTATTCTTGACAATTCTTGTCAGGTGTGGCCGAAAGTTCTCACACCAGAGGATGGCTTTGCGTCTTTTTTTGGCCGCTGTTGTTGGTCTTTTTTGCAACAATGCAATTGACGTCGGCCGACATTTGCAGCAAAAGTTTCATTCGATTTTAGTAGCTCGTAATACACTACTCCTTACTGATCCCACCCCACCATATCCGCAAAGCGTTATGGCCATAAATATTCCGCTTCGATGTCGATGTGAGTGGTTTTCCTGGACTAACTCGTGACATTTGGAGCTTGGGATTGTTTTACTAGATCCACATTCTTTGTCAATCACAATACGCCACAGAAAGCCCTTCATTTTTCACCTAGCAAGCAATGAAACCGCGATGTTAAAACGGGTCCAAATGGCATCTTCAGTCAATTACTGTAGTTGCCATTTCTCCTCCTTTTGAAACTAAACGCCTAGAAACAGTTATTTGGTCATATGCTAAGCCGTTCGAAAGGTTTTTGGGAGTCTGAGCTGGGTTTTCGTTCAATAAGTCTTACGATTCACTGTCATCGAACCGTTCTTTGTCATTGACAACAAAATCATCACTTTTCAATCGTTAAAAATAAAACCGACAATTAGGACATTATGGAGCAGCATCACCACAAGCTTATAAGGGTTTGATGAATTTTAGCAACAGATTTCTTCAAACCCAACAAGAAAATCAATGAATGCCGAATGTACAATTTTGAGCGTTCCACGATTAGCGGCTATATACGCTGAATATTTCAATAAAACTAAATAGAAAATTGTTGTTTTAAGTAGAGGAACGATCTAAATTAGCGAATTCAACCCTTATGGTGGATGGAAGGGAGTGGATGGGAGGGAGCGGAAGGGGGTGGAGGGGGACGGTGACGACGACGGTAGTTGTTGGGATGGGAGTATGGGCGGACGTCGTCTTGCAATTGTTTCTGCCGGTGGTGGTACAGATGGTGCAGCTTACACCCAGCCGTTGTTGTTGGGAAAGACAAGGGCGGGGACGGGGGGAATCATCCATATCGCGATTATTATCTGGAAATAAATAAAAATTAAATAAATAAATAATAAAATGATATGTATAAAATAACTCACTTACCGTTTAAATCAATGTTTTAAAATTGGTCTGAAAAGAATGTTATAAAAATAAATTTAAAAAATTATTTAAAATAATAAATAAATTTAACAAATTTTACTTACTTTCCATTATTACTATTTCTGGCTTTATGTATTCCATGTCCTGCATTTCCTGAGTTAATTAGATTAGCGCCACGTTTTTAAAAAAACACAAGTATGTAAGCATTTTCTATCTGTTAGGAATGAGGTACATATTGCTAAAAAAATGGAAAATCATGAATGAAAATTTTATTAAATCGAAAAAGCAATTACATTGTGTTTTTTCTATATATTAAAAATAAAATTTAACAGTTTAATAGTGATTTTTATTATAGTTCATGCGAGTCGACAGTTGCTGCCCAAAAGTAGCACATGTACTTAATAAATAGAAATAATTAATTCAAATATACTGAAATCTTTTTATATTAATCGTTTTATAATAATATTGCCTCCAAACACAGAGATGTTTCATTGTCAGAATGGCTTTTCTTTTAAATATGAAACAAAAGAATTAATTCAAACCAACAGTTTGTTTTCGATATGCCTCAGCAACTCTATTTTGTAAGAAACTTGACAGCACTTAAATATTTCTTTTATTTATACTTAGCTGTCACTACACAGTTGTTTTGATTAACAGCGGAATTTTTGTGATTCAATAACAATTAAAGGCAGCGTTTTGTCATTTGTGTTAAAAATTTTATTGAATTGAGTTTTGAAATCAATTAAAATAATTAAGCTTCAATTATGTGGGGTAGGTTATTATTAAAAAGTAATTATCACGTCAGTTATAATACAAAGCGTTGGATTGCGTCGATAAGACACTAAGTGAATTCTTATAAAAAATATCAACATATATATAAATCATAAGAAATTGTAAATTAAGATAACATAAATGGTGATGGGTTCTTAATTTTTGATAAGATTATCGTAAAAAATTTAACGCAGAAAGAAGTCCCTCATGTTGAAAAGAATCACTAACTAGAAAAGAGATATAAAAATAATGAAATTTGAAAAATAAAAAAGTCCTTAAGGACGTCGAAAATATCTACTATCATTCCTCGTACTTTCTCGTAACTTGTTTCGAGCTTAAAATTGACTATGTTGCTGTATTTATTACTTTTTATGAATGATTGGATTGGCTGACTTAATTGCCTGACTTCAAAGTACGAAAAGGTCGTTAGATAGCAGAATTGCTACCTTTTATTCTATAACTATGAAACTATATACGCGTGTGTATATAAATGAACCGCAGACTAGAATAGGCAAATAAGCTGCACTTTATTTTAACAATTTTCAGTAGCGATACGACTATCTTAACGTTAACATCAATAATAACCAAATAGATCGCTATCACCACTCCCATGAATTGCACAAACTTATCGTGGTCGTATATTTTATGCAGTTATGCATGCATACGTACGGTTGTACCTCGACCCTCAATCCAGAAACCATGTCATGGATGTTGTTGCTATTTTCAACCATATTTTATACCTTCAGGTTGTTGCGGCTGCTGTTCGGCGCTGCGTCCTCGTTACAAGCGTTTAGTCGACAATATTTTTCCTGTTAATCCAGAAGATGGTCTAGTAAAATCGAATATGGAAAAATTAACATTCTATTCATTAAGTTCGCCCGATAAATTGGACCGTATTGGGGAATATTTATATCAAAAGGCCTCGAAAGATATAAATCGTAAACGTTACAGGTAGAATGCACATAAAATTTAATTTTAAAAAGTCCTACAAAAATTTCTAAAGCAATTCGAAATTCTAGATTTGTGGAAATTGCTATGGAAGCCATGGATATTTTGCTACAAGCTTGTCATGCTCAGACAACGCTAAATTTGTTCGTGGAATCATTTTTGCGTATGGTACAAAAATTACTTGAGGATTCAAATCCCACATTGCAAATATTGGCTACTAATTCAGTAAGTATTAAAGGGCTTACATTTATAAAGATTTCTTGACATAAGCCATAGAAATATATATATGAACAACGTTATCAAGTTTCAATAACGTTCTATTTAAAGACTCTAAAACAAAAAATTAGAAAAATATTTTATCCTCTAAAATAAGTATATAAAATTATCAAATGTTATATATGGCAGCCAGATTCACTATGCTGAGAATTAGAGAAGAAATTCCATTTCTATCGTCATCACTGTAGTTTCTACACGTAATTAATATGCCAAGGGTGAATGGGTATTTTGGTCTTGACGGATATTATACCAGATTTGCAGTGTTACAGCCGTTTTGTCGCGTGGTAAAAGTCAGTTTCGAAAAGATATTTTTCGCTTGCTCATCTCCGCTACTCTAATACCGACAAAAGATCTGTTTTCTATTTTCGAAAAATATTCCGTTTCGACTTTTTTTTTTTTTTTTTTTTTTAATAAAACACTTGTGAATTGCAATGTAGAACGTTTACTGTAAAGTTAAATTTATTTCAGAAAAATTTTCGTAATGAGATTAGAAACGCAATAAAGGGAAGAAATAAAATGTGTGTATAAAACCAAAGCTTTTTATAAGTAAACCGGAAATTTGGAATGGGAATGTACCCGACACCGAAAATTCATCTTGTAAACCATAAACGATCCTAAAAAACCTATGGCACTATTAAAAAAGTACAGAAAAAAAGGTAAAAACAGTTGACTAAAATTTGAATTTGAATTTAATAAAAATTTCAATTCGAAGAATTTTGTACAATTTCGGCGGAGATGTTTTGTCAGTTAGCTATGAATTCATGTAATAGAATTGATACCAATCGATTTACCAACGCACTTAAAATTAATAAAAAAAACTTTACGCGCTCGCGAGAGATTGTTATATATTTGCTTAAGCTAACATTCGTCCCAAGGCGAAATACCTTTCACTCTTATTTTAATTAATTTCACTTTTATGACTTTAACCTTAACCTTAACGTTTTATTCTTTCCTTTGTTATGTTTGCTCATTTTTACAGTTTGTTAAATTTGCAAACATTAACGAAGACACACCCTCTTACCATCGTCGTTACGACTTCTTCATATCAAAGTTCTCTTCCATGTGTCATGGTAACAATGATAACGTTGAACTACGTGATAATATACGGTTAGCTGGCATTAAAGGATTACAGGGTGTTATCCGTAAGACAGTGTCTGATGATTTAGTAGAGAATATTTGGGAAAAACAACACATGGAAAAGATTGTGCCTTCCCTTTTGTTCAATATGCAGGTGAGTCGAGAAAAGTTCATTAAAAATTATAAATATAAATACATGTGTTTTTTTTTCTTTACAACTACGCACACACCAACAAATGAGCCACAATAATAAACCAAATTTTTTAATTTTATTTTAAAATATATGCAAACATCAACACACGCACACAAAAGTTTGATGTTAACGTTATGTTTGTGAAGAAGAATATGTCGGCGGTAATATGAATATTTTTGTATTTAAAATTAAAATGATTGATGAACAATTAATTTTGTTATTATATTCTACTTATTTGTAATGCTCACCACCATTTAATAATGGAACAATGCAGAAACATTATTTCTCTCCTCTTCCTTATGTCTTTACTCTTAGTAACCAAACTTTTGAAATTATTTTGTAAAAAGACGAATCGGCGCGCACACTTCATAATGTTTTCTTGTCCCCAAGGCGCAGAATTCTGCTTACAATCCCGCAATATTGAAGCTGCGCGCGATGTGTCGGGATGCGTACAACTAGGGCTTCTGAAACAGAAGTGCGTTGAGGAAGACTTTAATGAAAATCTCCTATCTTTTTAGTTTAATTTCCTAGATGAAATCTAAAAATGCTTATGATCCTTCTGAACAGGAATAAAAGAGGATAAATTGGAATAAATTCCAAGACCAAATAATGAATCGTTGATCACTTCAGTGCACTCTCTGAACCCTTAGGGAAAAAAATTTTTCCAGAATGTCAAAATTTGCTTTGTTTATTTCTGCAATAAACACCATGTAGCTATTTTTATCTACTCCGTAATGGTGGTGGGCATACAAAGTAGGTCACGTATCTCTCCAATGCCTTTTATACCTTACACCACTTTTGGTATTATAACTTTATTCGGACAAATGTAATACCCACAAAGGCGTAAGTTAGACTCTACTTTTATTATACCAATCGATTCAGAAAATGATTTAAACATGTGTGATGTCTGTCTATGTATTCTTGTGTTCGGCCTACGAGTCGCAATTTTTGAAATATTTCGACGCCATGTTTTATACTGATTTGTTTTGACCCAAGAACAAACACAACTGAAAATAGATTTGACCGGACTGTTTTTACCATTACTCTCCATATAACACCCTATTTGCAATTTCTAGTATTTTTCGATAACAATCGATAGAGACCTGTATTTTTGTATATAAAATAAATGTGAAAAATCCGGATGGAGGGAAACCGTTTTTTTAAACTACCGCCTAAACAACCGTTCTTATAAAAGGTAAGCCTTCATAGATCCATTTTTTGGATCTCACCGCATAAAAAGGTTGTCATTGAAAAGTACGTTTTTAGATGACCAAAGATCTCTGACTGAAATATTAGATTCGCTAAAAGGGAACCTCGTTAATTCATGCTTTACAAGCCTTGTCATATAAGATGTCCTTCGAAGAGCATGGCTTAACATGAAAACAAGATATAATTTTTCATATTTTATCACGAAAGTGAATGAAGAATTATTGGAATAACCGAAGTGGTAAAGGGTATTAAATGCTCGGGCTTTCACGACTATAATGTTTTTGCTTTGTTAAATTCGTTTTTTTTTTGTATATCGATCATTATAGTCCTGGATTTATTTTCTCGACTTTGGATCGACTTCCCGCATTTGATATCGAGCAAACTCATTTTCAACGTTGAGATTATAACATACGATGTTGAACAATGTGAAATGAATATTTGCATGAGCGCATTCACATAAAGTATGCATTTTTTTCGATAATCTTCGTTTCCCTTCGACGAGAAATATATCTAATGGAATAAAAACTGCATATGTGTATTCTTGTCGGAAACGAAAATATGAAAACTTTGGGAAAATAATAGAAATAAACGATTTCCGATGCTTTTCCTGTTGATATCATAAAATAATAAAAAAACAGTATTTTGAACACAGCAAATTAACAAGAACATTTTTGGGAAGCAATAAAATTATAAATCGAATATGTTAGAGGATTGACAAAGTTCTCCTTGAAGTAACAAGTAGAAGAACAAGTAATAGAGCCAGATAGATTGTCGCTTTCGGTAATAGGAATTAAGAATTAAAAAAGCATCCGGATTGAGTGAAGTGAAGTTAGTCAACTATTTCTTTCACAAATCCAACGGGAGACAACGAAAAAAACAGAATATCAAAACGAAAGGAGTACTAAAAGTATAAAAAAACAATTTATTTAAATGATAGGATAATTCAAATAAAAAATTTCTTATCTTTTTTTTGCTTGTTTGATTTTTTAAATTTTTTGCTCTGCTTAATATTTATTTTGCGATTCACACGTTGAAGATATGACGCATAATTCATTAAAAACTTGACGATAATTTATAAAAAATAAACGAATCAATCACGGATATTGAACGCAATCGTAACTGTTTTTGAAATGTAATTTTATTCGGTATCAAATGCGGGAATGCGGCCCTGTCTTCAATTAAAAAATTATTTAAGAAAATTCGAACTCAACTGATTGAATCAATTGCATAAACTTATTTTTAGTCTGGTGATCTGACTCCTGTAGAAGACGCCACCCAAGTTACACCACCTATTTTGGCTGAGGAAGTTTTGCGTGAGCTTGTCGGACGTGCTTCTTTCGGCCACATAAGAAGTGTTTTAAAACCCTTGTTAACGTAAATTAATCTTTTCTTAATTGATGAAAAACATATATTACACGATCTATTCCTTACAGTCATTTGGACAGGCATGAATTGTGGGTACCTAATACTTTCGCCATTCATACGTTTCGTATTGTCATGATATCAATACAGCCCCAGTACTCCTATACAGTGGTAGAAACTCTCATGCAACATTTAGATAACAACTTTAAATCATCACCTAAGACACGCACTTCCTTGGCAGTTGTTCTATCAAAAATAATAGCCATAGCGGCTGGTGAAAGTGTAGGCCCTTCAGCCTTGGATATTATTAATAATTTGTTAACCCATTTAAGAACTAGTGTTGGCACTACTACAGAGATAACACCGGAAGAATCGCAATATCAAGAGGCTTTAATTAATGCTTTGGGTGAATTTGCCAACCACCACCCAGATTATCAGAAAATTGAGATAATGCTATTCATAATGAACACAGTACCAGATTTGACGAAGAAAAGTAAAGGTGACCAAATGCTGCAGAATATCTTACTGAAATCTTTGCTCAAAGTCGGAACGCAATATAATACGGTGTCTTTTGAAAAGGCATTCCCTGCCAGTTTTTTGCAGCCGCTATTGAAAATGGCCAGAGCTCCTCACGATCCGACTCGAATAATTGTTATGAAAATCTTTCAAGCTTTGCTCGATCGCCATCAAAACGAAAAAGTTTTAAGTACGGTCAGCGTTAAACCGTACACGGCCTTATCGCAAGAACCGCCTTCACGTTCAGACATAATATTCACTCATAAATATGGAGCAAATATCATGCAAGCTTTAATCGATAGCATGGCCTTATCAGACAAAGTGGACTCGTTAATCTCAAGCTATAATACTGCAGCTTTGTTGTTAGTAGAAATGGCTTGTGGTGAAACTGTGCAGGAGTTTCTCTTATTTATTTTGGGGTAAGGACTTTTTCGGAATCGTTGAAATAATATTGAAATTTGTCTTCCAGTATACAACAGGTAGCTGCTACTGCCGAAGATCTCGATGATTTGCACAAATGTAGTTTACATGTCATAGCTATAGCTTTGCTGACCTTGGCGGCTCGTGTTACAGGCATTAACAATTTACTAGAATACGCTCAAAAAATAATTGAGGCACGCAAAGAAGACGCTACACATTTTCTGCCTCCAATAATTGAACACAATAAGAAGTCTGCTGCTACTAAATTCAATCTCAATTTGCCTCATTTGTCTATAGATAAAATAGCTTTAGCTGAATGTTTGCAAAATGCTGGCATGGACTTCAATCGCTTGCAATCCGGTATGCCCTATACTCTAAATCAAAAGGATAACCCAAGTCATCGTCATTCTTGGGTCGAATCGGTTAGCAACCAAATGACGCAACGCAATAGTTCAACTGATTTAACGGCATACAATGGAGACAATGATAGCGTCAGCAGTTCGCCAGGTGTAGCTAAAGTAAGATTTTCAAATTGCATTTTCTTGAGTTTTTTCACGAGAATATTTCCCACAGAAAGCCTTAGCACCTGAATATACGGTTGACGCCATGAAACGTTACCTGACTGAACCCTCAGAGGCCGTTAAGAAAGAAATGCAGGAAAAACAAAAACAAATTGTGCGCGCTTTTCGAGAAAGCAATTTTGAAGAGCTTATGAAGCGTACAGAACCAAAGGTAAGTAAAATAATGCCTTAGCTTTCAGAAAGCGCTCCTTATAAAGTAACAAGCCTTCTTTTCGGTAGACAATTACAACAATAGGTTTATGTATTACAAGTATTTCGTCTGAATGCATTTAGCGATAAATTATAGTGAGATTTTTTCTTATTAATAGCTAAGAAACCTCCTATTCTAAAGTCATATTTGTCTTCAGAGAATTCTGAAAAAAATAGATTTGTAATACCTAAGAAGATTGCCATCAAGTGGAATTGTTTTTTCATGAACAGACTTTCTGCAAATTCAATAAATATTTTTACATACAACAACGGAGGTTAGTGTGTTTGTAGTGAATATTTTATAGCCGGTTATGAAAATGGGCAAAATCGTTTAGATTTTCGGTTCTTTTTTGACAACAAAAAAGGTTGGACTTTTTGCTCATTATTCATAAACCAGAACAGGTGATATGATAAAAATTTCTAGATTACCTGCAAAAAAAAAATTTTAAAATCGCCCAAATTATCCGATATTACATACGAAATTTTATTTTTTTCATTAGTTTTTCAAAATAAATATGATTTTATTTGGCCATATGGTGAAAATAATTTTCATACTTGTTCCTCTTGGATATGTATGTATCCATAAAATATTGTCATCTTACAAAATCCATAGATTTCATATTAGCCTGAATTTGATTGATACTCACGTAATTTAATGCAAAAATATTAAATTTATTATTTTGTTTACTCCACAGCATGATGTCTTACAAAATCGTTTAAATGATTTATTTAATTCGTTGGCTCTAGACAATAAAACTACACAGAATGTCAATAATAATAACAACCAGGACAAGCCCATATATGAAACCTATTTTCCGGAGTTATTTTACTATTAAAATAATACAAAATAAAACACAACAGTAAAGTTTTATTTCCCTAAGCATAACCATCACAACTCACCTACCCGTGTGAAAAAACTTGATATCTTAACTTAATTTTCCAAAACAATCTCGACAATGTTTGTTTCTTAACTCTACAAAGCCCACTGGAAAGAGGCTGATAATAACGAAGCACTGACAGAAATTGGCAAAATATATATTTTTGAACAGTGATAAGTCGAATTGCAATAAATTACATTTAAAAAAGAGAAAGAAAGAGAAAGTAAGAAATTAAATTTTTGGCAGAGTTACCCAGAGGGGCTCTAATAACAATAATATTATGATCACCTTAATGTACTATGTTAAAAATATGTTAAAAAATGTAAAATATAACATTTAAATATTTAATCCATTGCTTATATGTTTGTTCGTAGTTTACTATTATGTTTATTTAATCTTTGTAAAATAAAATATCTTTTTTATACATTTACTTCTTTTTCTTTATGTACAAGAATATAACTCACTATAGATTAGGTTAATTAAATCTTAGTGTCTACAAAATGAGGTTCCATTTATTACGTCATGTGAGATTATTGCGAATAAAATTTATACAGGAAATAAATAAGCAATATTTGCCTGAGATCAAATCTTTTATGCGTACTATTTCATATCAATTGAGGTTGTCAGTTGGTTCATCTAAATTTTTTTACATTCACTTCTGAGTGACGCTTGGAAATATTTGCATCCAGTTTTAGTTCATAACTCGTAGGTTACAATTTCTTATCCGAAAGAGCGGAATTTCACTCTTATATATGGACTTCGTAAATATTGCTCATATTTATAAAAATAGAAAATGAATGTGTGAAATTCCGAAATGAATTGAAAAGAAGAGTTTTTTTTAAAAAAGAAAAAATTTTTCTGGGAAAAAAATTAGGAAATAAAAATTAAGAATTAACAAACATTAGCGAAATAAAGTTTCGTAAATGAAATTGGAGAAAGATATGAAGCAATGCGAATTTCTGCAAAATAAAATGAAGGAAAGCTCAAGAAACACGATTACAATGAAACTATAAATAAAAGAATACACACAAAGCACTTTCTTTTTTTTTTTATTTAATTTTAACATTTATATACAGATATTAGTTAAAGTAGTTAAAATAAAATATAATTGAATTATTTACATATAGATATTAGTTAATCCATTTCTATTCATTTCATTATAATTTTTTTTTATTCTCGTGAGAATAGATATCAGGTTGAGAACCCATCATATACTTAACTCTATTCAGCAATACCAAAATCTCCGTGCGTATTTACGACAGTCTTAAATTATTATAGATATAATTTGCCGTGGATTAAAAGCTACGACTGAGATTTGTGTCCATATTTTTTCCAAAAGATTGAATTCCAAAATTCAACTGAATTTATATATTATAACTCAAATTTTAACTCTTGAGTGTGTTCCTCCGCTATAATAGGTGATAAGTAAATGTTAAATATGTAGATATGCTGTCGGCTGGAGATACGTTTCCTTGTGTGCCAATCAGGAGCAGGTATTAGAGAGTACATAAACCGTTCGTATCCTTGATTAGCAGAACATTGCTCGGGTGCTTTAACGCCGTTTCTCAAAGAGTGAAAATGGTATAAACACTTCTATTTAATGACTACGGATAAAGTTTGAAAATATTTATCACGCATCCGCAGTAAGTAAAAGAAACCATAATTTAAAATTTGTAGAAGATACTGGTCCGAGAATCATCTGAAAAATCGTATCACGCGTCTACAATTAGCAAAGTATATAGCTTAGAGGAGACGTTCGTCTAAAACTCAGTTCAAACATTCCATAAAGCCATAAATCCGGGCGAAAGACTAGTATAAAAAATTTCTTATCGATCACTCGCCACAGTTTCTTAAGATACTTTTCTAATGTATTCAATATCGAAAATTTGCACGAGAGTGAATACGGCTTTAGTTTCTTCAATTTTAAACACTGTATTTCCATAACCGGCTTCCCTTTCCTTCTGAAAATTTATTTTTCCCCAAAACAGTCTGAATGATTCCTGCTATACAGTAATATATAAAAAGAGAAAGAAGAGTACCGGCAACATTTTTCGATGTTTATTTTTTATTCGATTTTACTATAAAATATTTTTGTGCTTAATTTATATTTCTCTATTTCCTTTTAAAAAAAATGCAAGAACAGTTAGTTTCAGACTAACCGTAAAATTATAAAGAAAATTGCTTCTTATTTTGTGTAAAGCGGTAACTTACAAAACTAATAACGAAATTTTAAACAAATATTCGCTTACTAAATTCAAGAAAGCTGATAATTGGGGCATTAGTGTACAAAAAGTGTAAAAAAATCTTAATAAACTTCTCAATTTCAAGAACTCCAAAAATGTTCAATGTAAAAATATGAATTAAGCAAAGTTTTCCCTCCCTAAAACATAAAAAATGTATAAAAGAAAAAAACATATCTCAAATATTTAGCGTAATTTTGTAATCAACTCATTATATATAATGAGTAATGCCTGCTTTCCTATCATCAAGGAAGGAAGGAAAACAAACAAAATTGAAACACATTTTTGGTAATAGCACAGCATTCATATTTTCAGTTTTCTACTTGCCTAGCTCTAAGCTAATCGGTCGAAGAAAACGAAACAGACGAACCGGTTGAAGCGGATGAAGTGGCTGAAACAGACCGTCTCGTGCTTTGTGATATGACTGCTGTAGATAGCGTTGTGGGTAGAATGCAGACAGCAGAATCGATTTGTGGGCTGTTTGGTGGTGTTAGAGGTCGTTCAGAATTCGCTCCTATTTCAGAAATGGGAACCGAAGAGTTGACCAATTCTTCGTTTAAGGCAATATTCTCTTTAAACTTTTGCGTTGTTGGCGGAACTACCAATAAATTTACTGATATCAGTAAGGGATGTATAAGTTTAGCATCCATTGACATCAAAATAACTTCTTCATTTTTTTCCAAACACAAAGAGGTTAGCTCAGATTTTTGTGTAAATATGGGCTGCCGCTGAGAGTTTATAGAAGTAATTGAGGCTCTGTTGTGGAGAAATAGGATAAGACTAATTCAAATTCAATTCGTACATTGTTAACAATTTTTCTAACCGTATCATAAATTGACGTTTAACCTGCAAACTTAACAAACGCTCATGTTCATTGCGATGGTGCCGTCGTATGCTTAGAACGCGGGAATTGAACACAATTATTAAATCTAAACCGAATTGGAAGCCAGTCCAACGCCATTTTTGGTAGCCAGGATCCAAGAGTATACGGCCATATCTCATACAATTTTCATTAAATTTCTCAGCACTAAGATTCTGCGGGCTAAGGAAAAAAGAAGAAAATACTGATTAAAAACTACCGCATTACTAATGATAATTGACTCAATATGAGATCAAGTTTATCCCACACTAATAGGAATGGGCCAAAAATATATATTTTTGATTCTTGGGTCAATATTTAGCTTTCTTTCTTCGTTGATTTTGAGAATTTTTTGAATCTCAAAAATTATCTTAGAAAAAATCGACAGATGTATTCATCATTCAATTGATCGCGAGAATTATTCCCAAACGTACGTATTAGACCAAAAAAAAATCGTTTAAAAACAAAAATATTAATATATTTTTCCAGATATCTATACAACAGTTCAGATATTGATCTGAAATTCCGTATGAAATCGTTTAAAACTTTTATCAACAAAATAAACTCGATTGCCACACTAACATATCTTCAAAAATATGTGATTCTCGCGTGCATTCTTCCTTTTTTAATAACTTCATTTCCTGTCGTGGAATTTACAAAAGGCGAAATTTAAACGCGTAAAAACTTTATAATGGAATATTTAGAAGTTTTAAACGTATTTGCGAAATTTTCATGTAAAGAAAGATGTATAAAAATGATTTGTCAGAAATGTCCATAATTTCCTTCATTGTAAATTTTTAACACATAATTATTAACTCAGATCGTCATTACATTTAATAGGACTTACCCTTCTTCTGGTAGATGGTCCACTTTTAATATGGAATTCCAATGTGTCAGTACGTGATTGTGTATCCAATCTTTTGGAATTATATTATCATTTAAGATAATATTTAAATCCGAGTGATGATTGATTAGGTATTGTGTTCTCAAAACCTGAAAAGGTTTCAAATATTGTTGACCATCAAGAGTAGCTAAAAATGAAGACATTTCTTTTCGTTCTAAAAAGTACGATTGTATAACATCTGAACTATTGCCGTTTTCCGTAAGAGTAGCAACCATTTCCAAAGCAGGCTGTTGTTGCTGTTGCTGCTGTTGATGTCCCTCTTGGTTCTGAGGATTTCCGGGGTCATAACTGGGATGTAAACGTAAGTAAATCCAAGAGCGTAGCATAGCGTACAATGAGAATTCGGTTTGCATTACATACAAATCCGGACTAGATATTAAGGCTGTCATTAGGTCTATGCTAATATGTTTCAATATATTGGAATATTTTGCGTAAACGCTCAGCAGATTGACTTCCAACCAATTGAAAGTAGAATTTTTAACACTCCGACAACCATACTGACAAGCAGCATCATAATAGGTGATGACAGTGTCAGCATTAATCGTCTCAGTCATTACCTCGGCGCACTTGTCAATGACACCATCTAAATGAAATAAAGTAGCTGTAGCTAATATGGATATGACGCTTTTGGCATCGATTTCGATTTCGTCCGAATACATAGAACCAAAAACGGCATCCAAAGCTAAAAATATGAAGAGAAAACATGAGCATAATTGCAATGCTTCCTAGAATTTAGAACGCGTTTTATACCTTCTAAAGTAATGCGCTCATCTAAGATTTTTACGTGAACAAAATCTTGGCAAGATTCCCGCCAAGAGCCATTAAACATACTATAGAAGTATGGGCTTTGCGATAGATAGACTTTATGCAAATTCCACACTTTGTTTAGGGCCATTATAGCTATATCGGAGTTCTTTTGTTCCTTGAAAAGTGCCTGATATATGTACTGCGTTGTACTTAACAGCCTTTTTCTACATATTAAAAGACAACTATTTAATATTTATCGGGAATTCATTATTCATTTTACGTACTTTTTTGGCGCCTGTGAACTGTTTAGATTTTCTTCATCGCATGGGTTGATTGAGTCGGTATTAAGTTTACGTTTACGACGATTACTGAGCATATTAGCTAGACTACCACCATACGAATGCAAAGGTTCCTGCAACTTAACAATGAACTGACCCATCTTTGTTGTTAATACAATGCAGGTTGTCGATTTACTGGCACTTAGTACACTATTCCGAAAAGAAGCACAAATTTTTCTAATAGATTAACACTATTTTTTTGTTTTTTTTTTCTTGAGAGTCTATTTTTGTTTCTTTTTCCACGCATTAACCAATTTATCTCATTGTTGTAGTTTATTATTCGATATAATTTGCACAATAGTATAGCAATCCACTTAAAAAGGAGAAGGGCAGAGAGAGTCAAGACAAAGAAAGACGACTATAGGGCATGAAAAAAAAAAGCTAAAAAAAAAACAAAACAAAAATGTTTAGTGAGTCAAAAAATTCTCGCATCCTTCGATAAATGATAAACTGAACTTTCAAATCTCAAGAGAATGAAAAAAGCAGCAAGTTATGCAATTATTACGCTTATACATGCTCCATATAAAAAATCGACAAATTAATTAATCCATTTAAGTCGAAAATAATTGTTTTGTTATTCTTGTTTTTATAATGCAGCTCGATGCGAAAAAAGGCCGTGAGATGAAGTGGGCTGCAATAAAAGCAGAAAATATCGATCAATCCTTGTTACATAGTTCAAAATCCCGACATTGATCATTTACGCGCAGGGTTTTTTCGACTTTAAACACAAATCAGTTTTCTAAATTTCCAATTTTTACTTTTCAAACGACCTAATAGTATTCAAAGTTCATTGATTCTTTTATTTTGTTCTTTACTTTTCATTTACTATTAATATATTATTCGCCTTAAGATCATTGCTCATTGCATTCATTGATACATTGGTATATATTGTAATCTGGCAGCTTAAGTGTTAATTGTTATTCTAATACTTCAATGAAAACGAAAAACTTGCGATGATATCATCTAATGCGAGTACATTTCATTAAATAAAATAATGAAACGTTACAAGCATTTCATAGAGATCAACAATTTAGCCAGAAGTAAATCTATACTGGCGCTAAAAATCGTTCTATAAGACGCATTGAAAATAATTAAAATAATTATCTGCATCTTGGAAAAAATTTTGACATTCCACAACCTCAAATCAAAACATTGGAATTATAAGATATTTCGCTAAATGCGATCTCGAGTATTTTTCCATAGATCGTTCACCTTTTCTACTTTACAGATATTTTGATATTTGATTTTACGAGCAGTATATACAATACTATACTTTTTGATGTGTAAGAACGCTTAAGAATTTTTGTTTATTTCAAGTTTAGGTATCGCGAGCATTCCTACAAAAGACAAATGACGCATTCAGCCGATTACAATGATCAATAATACATATACTCAGTAGAATCTCCAATGAGCATTTCCGGCTATCGCAGACTGGAGAACAAACCTAGATCATTTTTATGGGAGAGAGAAGCAGTTACATTGGTAAACATCGATAATTAGTTCAACACAAACATTAAATGGTTTTAAGGCCACTAAAGGGCAAAGGCAATTATGTTTGCAGCTGCAACCTCCATTGAAGTTTATTGATAAATGTCTCTCTTGGAAACAAGAAATGAGGGAGAATTTCAACTTTTTAACACAAAGAAAGACGTTTTACTTTCCAAGCGTACTATTGAGCCTACTTTGTAAAGAAATGTTGGTTTTTTTGATGAATAGCCTTTATAAGAAAAGATAATAATGATTCTGAAAAAGACAAATTTAATAATTAAAGAAAAAGATAACTTCAAAGTAACTGTTTGACTTGTCTTTTAAATGATCTTTCATGCGGCACAAACTTTGCGTAGAAAAAATATTCTTCGCATGATGTTCCACCTTCTCTTATGGCAACTGATTTATATTTTCGTTCGAACAATTTTATAAATAAATAATTATGTGTATCAAAAAACGAGTTTCCCCATATAACAAATTACTTTCAATTACTAAGTCACAAGCATTCATTCATTCACCATAAGTTACGTCATTTTATTGCATATCAAGCAAAATTACATGAAAATTAATGCCATAAATGTATCCCTGCTCTGAATAGTAGAAAACAAAACATTAATTAACAGAAGAAAAATTGTTTTGTCTCATATAGCTTTCAATACTCTTCAAATCGTAGAACCACTTATAATAACCTATGCTCATTTTATAGCAAGGGGAGTTTAAATTAAACCACCCACAATAACCTAAGCTCATTTTATAGCAAGGGGAGTTTAAATTTTGTAACAAAAATTATGTGTTTCGCAAGGTTACTGTGTACAGTTTAACAATTCTATCTTATAGACCCTGAAGCTTCAAGAAGCCTTAAGGACTGAAAACTACTACGAATCCACAAAAAAAAGTTAGTAGAAATTCAAACTCAGCTAAAAGGAGATGAAAAAGCGTCTTGGGTGCAATTAACAAACAAGACTTTTCAAACGCGCTATATTATCAAGGGTTGAGGGTAGGTTTTTGATAATAAGTGTTTTTATGAAGCTCTAGAAATATTGAACCTATCTTTCACAAAGAGTTTGAAATATCCATATATGACCCACATTTGTTTCCTCTCTTCACGATTTCATCATTGCTTAAAAAAAAAACAAAATCCATACAAAAAAATTACCACAATTTTTATCAAAACGTTTAAAAGCAAATTTGTAGCACACTTTGAGTAATATGTCACAAAATTTAAAACAAAACTTAATTATTTCTTTTGTTTTGTTCTTTTCTACCACAAACAATTACAACAGCATGACGTTACCGATATTTTATTTACACTTTGTTTTTCTTTAACAAAAAAATTGCAAAATTCCAAAGCAATACAACTTACAGGCGAGCCAAAATTTGCATTCAATACTAACACAAAAAGGAAACTTACCGAATGAAAAATGATAACAAACAAAATGGGTATTTTTAAAAGGAATACGAAATCCCCTATCCTCCGCTTTCAGAGAAAAATATCGCACACAACACTCCTTAAATTATACCTTTTAATGCGGAGTTTATATTTTATATAATCTTTATAAACTTTTCTAGTTTGCTAATGAAAATATATAAAAGATAAATATCAAAATTTACACATGCGGATTAGATATATGTAGATATTATATATTTCAATTGTAACTCTCGTAAAAGAAAATTTCAAATAATTACTCCTAAAAATTAACAAACAAAAATAAAATTGACAGTAGGGTTGCCTACGACCAATTTATATTACAAACAGCAAGAAAACATTCGTTAAATATTTGAATTGACAGATGACTTTTGCAGCCAGCAGAAAATAAAATGCTTGTAATTTATAAAATACATGTTTAAAAATTATAATTATTAAATTTCTTGAAAAAAGTCAAGTTCTCTAAGTCGAGTTAAGAGTGAGTTGGTTGATTTATTGATCTTTAGCTTTAGAATGAGCAGAAGAAGGTTTTTTCAATTGCATACGTCCAGTGGAAACACCACTAGTATGACCATTCATAGTCAAGGCTGCATGCATGGCGTTGGCATTTATCTTACATATAGAGTTTGTGTGCGTATCTACTGTATCAATATCATCTCCTGTTTGCATGGCTTGAGCCAGTACGACTTGTGAAAGGATACCATGTTCTTTTGAAACGTAAGGAAGCCTCATTCGAGTTGGATTTGGTCCCTAGCAAAACATATTCTGATATTAATCGACATCTATTAGACACTAGTCGTTTGCTGCCGTAAATTCAATCGCAATTGAGAGGTAAAGTTGAGAATTTCGATTCTTTTTGTTCTTCATCATTGGTATTGCTACCGTTAATAATGTTGCCATCATAGCTGAGAACAAAAAGAGATTCGTAGAATTTGTATTTTATGTAGTTTGCATAGGTCCTTTGTTATTATAAATGTTATTAAAACTTGTTTGCTGACGCTTGTTCTGCATACTTTTCACTTATTTATTCTTTACAAACTCTTAAGTGTTTAAGAATGATATATGAAGAAGATGATTATAACACGTTCTTTAATTACAAACAAACAAGAAATAACAAGGTACTGTTTGTTATTAACTGTTCGAATATTACATTCAAGTAATTAATAAATCAGTAGCTAAACAATTTACGATATGATAGCAATTTTTAGCAATTACCTTTAAACTTCGTCTATCTGCAGAACAATCTCAGGTATGCATTTATCAAAATGCACACCTATTGCAATATTAACAATACGTAAACAGTTTTGTCAACGGAGAAAACATGACATTTAGAATAATTAACAAATCAGTGAAAAAAAAAGCAATTGAGGAATAATGATGCATTTTTTTTTATTATTACTAACACTTTATTTAATTCTCGTGCTTCAGACTTAAAGCATTAATTCAATGCTTAAAGAGTTCTTTTATAATTAAGAAGTTCAACTCATTCCTTTGTCGGTACCGACGCGTATGTTTTTGCCAATCTCTTTTAATTTGTTTCCAATTACTCAAGTGCTCCATTAAAAGTTCTTCTTGACTTGCGTCCTTTAACCTATCATTCGTTTTCGCTAACTCTTCAATTTCCTTTGATTTTGTTGATGGATTTTGCGGTGGTATTTTCAATATGTCAGCTTTCTTTGGTTTCGGCATACTGGCCACTTCCTGCAGTTCACCAGATTTCAGTTGCGACAATATCTCGCCACAGTTATCTTTTCGCTCTGGTGGTGCAGAGGATTGTTTTTCACGATTGGGATTACGAGGCTGATTTGCCATCCAAGCCCTGCAGATAGGATACAAAGGCGTTTGTTCGGAATATTTTGATAAATCTAAACTCCGATCAAATAATTTCATCACAAAACTTTCGGCTTGTATTTTTTCTGCCGCTTGGTTGCTGACCATCATTTGCAACTCCCGTTTTCGTTTTTTGCTTGGAGTAAGTGGCGGAGTGATACTGGTCACACGATTGTGACGTGGGGATTGCAAATACTTTGGCGGCCGTCCTCTTTGGCTATGCTTTTGTGGTAGGGCAGGCCGTTCCACTTCATTACTAACGGCTGCATCACTACTGCCTTGTTGACTAGGTAAGGAATCGTTTAACGCACCTCTCAACTTGCATCTAGCGGCTTGCACTTCACTTTGCTGTTTACGCTTCTGTGGTGGAGTTCTCATCGTATATAATTTTTATATTTGCAATATTTTAACACAAAGACTTCGCTTCTTTAATCAATGCAAACCTAACAAATTTTAAAATAGGAAAGTAAAATGTTCTTTTATTGAAACGAAATGTGATTTCTTTCATTTAGCATGTACTTCAAAAAGAAGTTGCCACTGAAACAAATTTTAGGAGAGTTTTTGCTAAGGTAACATGAATTTCTCTTGCCAGCTAATAACGTTAAAATGCAGCACTGTGGCAGTGTCTGATGCTTTCAAAATTGCTGAATGATTGCAATTTATGGACAAGTAGAACTAATGTCAATGGAAATTTTTCATTGTTGTTAATGGATAGAACAATTGTTGAATTGTTTAGCTTGAAATAAGTTAGCAGCTTAAACGTTTGTGTATATTTGTAGTTCACTACATGGTATATACATATATTATATGTCTAAAGAAGTGCTGGCAATTACTTTTTTTGCCCCACACTGTTATATTTCCGTTAACACAATTTGTTGTTTAAAAGTTAACAAATAATTTATAATTCTTTTTAAAATTTGCAAAAAAAAAAAAAAGAAAAAACTCTGATTTAGCGCCTGGTGTCAACAAAATCGTAACAAGCGATCATTTTCTAAACAATATCTCTTGGTGCACTCAAAAAATGGACTGAATTTGACACTTGATGCGTCACTTCATAAAGCGTCTCTTTTTGTACACCGCCGAAGAGTATAAGTTCACCATTTCCAGGCACCATAGTAGATAAAATTAAGCGTTCCGGTGCTCCAGGCAATATGCCGTAGTTTTTGTGTTCCAGCCATTGTAAGTGTGGATCTTCAGAGGACAAGGCGTTTGAAAGATCGCAAACAAACAATGAAAGCACGTTGCGCTTCACCCTTTTAGGTGAAGGCTCTTTTAGAGGTTTCTGCTCCGCAACTGCATTACGTCGTGAATTGCGCAAAGCATTCATTTTCTCTTCCATGCGGCGTATGCGCTCGTTGTGATCTTTGGACAGCGAACGAGGACGGTTTTGTACGTTGAAGGCAGCCATGCGAAATGGGTCTTCATAAAGTTCATCGAATCGCTTGGGCAAGAAAGGTTCGTTTTCTCGTGATCGCAAAGATAAATTGCGTTGCAAACGATTAGCTGCTTCCATATCGGAATTTTTTATATTACCTCTTTTCTTTTCTGCTTCGGTTCCATTGCATGAGGAATCGTTGCTGATGCGAACTGTAATTACACCATTATGACGGGGCAGGGCACCGGATGAAGAAGGTCTATTATGATTTCTCTCTTCGGTTGTCTGCTGTTGTAAAGCAGCATTGTGCAAATCTCTGAGACTTCCTGTACGAGGTTGCAAATTGTTATTGTGGTTATTGTCCTGGCTAACAAAGTTGTTATTACGAGCATTTTGTTGATGATTGTTAAGAATAGCTCTGCGCTGAGCGTAATATTGTTCATCCGGACCTTCGCGGGGTACATTTCCATCATCTAAATGAAAATTACCTGCAGGATTGCGAGCAGGTACACGTATTACATAACCCCGAGCAACTTGCCCATTTCCGGCCCCACCCGGAGGCATTCTTTGTCTCTCTAATTGTCGATTACGATTATTTGCAACTCCTGGCATTCCACCTACCGGAATTCGTGCTTGCTTCATGAGTTGAAAATCTTGTGGCATATTTGGTGTTGGGCCTAGAACAACTAATTTGGAATCGATCTTGCAAGCTGGATTACACCACATGTGAGAAGCGGCAAATTTCTTATTCTGCACTGGCACTAATTTCCACAACCATGAATCGCTGGACATATCCAAAATCCAAGCATCCGAATATACGCTGTTTGGTCCACCACATCCGCCAACAATAAGCGCGTGGTGTTCGTCTATAACCAACTGAAATTGGCCGTAACGTGGAGGTGGAACTATATTGCTTGTTAAACGCGGCCTCCACCAATATTGCTTATGTAAATCCAGACACCAAACTTGATTTGAATTCAAATTTGCACCTTCCACCATTTGATAGCCACCAAAAATTACCATCGTATTACCATGTATGGAGGCTGAATGACCTGCCATTGGCGGTGGACCATGCATGGTTATGGCTGCAGTCCAACGATTCTTAACCAAATCATAGTAATGAAGTTCATCAAACAAACACCAAGGTTGATGAGGTGGATGTAACGAGGGATAGCGCCACCCGCCAAACAGTATCAATTGTTCCTCCCAACAAACCATAGAAGCACTACCTTTAGGGGAGGGGTAAGTGCCCATCGAGAATGGACGTTCCCAATGCATTTTTGCCAAATCGAAACGCCATAAATCATTAAATGTAGTGTCTGATGAAGACCCGCCACCAAAAACGTACATATAATTACCGTAACGTACTGCCGAATGCGAAAAGCGTCCTGCTATCACGTACATAGATGTATTGGATATGCAGCTACGCAACTCTAAATTTCCAGTGGATTGGGGGGAGAAGATCTCCCATCGCAAACGAAAATCTGTCAGCCCTTTATTTAGGTTCATTTTTGTCCGTCTGATAAGATCTAAAATAGTTATTAAATAAATTAAATCAAATGTCTGACCTTAATCAAACACCTATTTCACTTACTTTTTACAATACCACGCCAACGTTTGCACACTAAACTACAGTTTTTTAAATCCTTATAAGGAGGTAAATAAGTTAAAATAAATTCCAACATTTCATCAGGCAACGCGGGCAACGCATTCAATTGATATTCGCTTGAAACACTTTCGCAGCTGTTGTCGATGTTGCTATTCGCGGTAGACGACGTTTCATATTCCCTCTCTTTATTACCGCAAAAACTCCCCTTGTTCTTTTCCTGATATTCAACCTTGGCAGTATCATCCATGTTTTTTTTATTCTTTATTCTTCTTTCCTTTGTATCCTAATTGACCGTGAAAATACTTCCTTGCAGTGCTATCTTTTCCCTTTGTTGCTATTTTGTTCAAAATACTACTTTTAGAAATTTTGGAACTTTTTCTTAAACTTCTATTAGCTGTAAATCCATTTAAAATGATTATTAATTTCTATTAAGTCTATTTATTTACATTATTTTAACGAGCTCTAGAACTATTTTTTATAGCAATATTGAATTGTTTTGCTCTTCGTTACTTGGAGAGCAAATAGAAGAAATGTACACGATAATTTAGTTATGAAGCAAGTGACTGACAATTTGATTCACACAGGGTGCCTTAATTATCCTAAATAAGAAAAATTTCCAAAAGGAATATATTTTTCGAAACAAGGTTTTTAAAAATAATTAAATCAGTGCATAATAAATTTATTTTTAACACTTTTGTTTCGAAATGTTAATGTTTACAGCATTGCTTGTTTCATAGACTCGCTGTAATTTTCTTAACTGAAATTTGCGGTTGTTTTGCTTCGATTCGGAAAAATTTTTCTAAGTTTTGGGCATTGAAAAATTTTTCTTCTTCGCAATTTTTTTTGTAAGTGGGATTAATTTTTGCTGAATGGTGAATTATTGAAAAAATTGTAAAACTCTTTAGCAATTCAAAAATGCCAGTTTCCAACACTAGTTATATCGTAAAAAAGTTCAATAAAAAAAACGAAAAGAAAATCTTCTAAAACGAAAAAATGGAATAATTTTTACAGAGAATATAAAATTTTGCAGCCTATTTATAATAAAAAAAAAGTGAAATTCATATAAAAATCTCATTAAATAAGTAAATTTAAGAAGTCAGATTGAATTTTACCCGAATAATAAGGAAAAACGTAAAAAAATTTAAAGAAACTGCAAGTATAAACAAAGGGAAAGTTATTATTTAGGACGAATGATCAAATCAAACAAACGAAATCAACAAACAAAGAAGTTCCATGAAAATGTAAGAAAAATTTCTTAACTATTTGAATGTAATAATTTGGCGGTATTCTGTAAAACGTACTTGTGCGGAAAGTTACAGTAAATATTTGCAAGATGGACTTTGTTTATTGCGGCGCTGAAACGGATGATATGATGAGTAAATCTTCTTATACACATATGCGAGCAAGACTTAATATTAGTATTCATATTTTATTGTTTAGATGTTTGCGGTCAACGTCCAAGTACTCACTATTCACCAAATTTCGGTGGCTTTAACATTGGTTCCGGTGAATCAGATTATATGGAATTAGTACCAATATTAGCAGACGGAGGCGAAAATTATGGAGTGTCAGCAGTAGCTTTTGACGATTATGAAGAATTATTGTGGATGGGAAATCAGGGAGTAAGCGACTACGTTTTTTGGTTGTATATGTTGTTAAATTTATGGAATATTTCAGGGTCATGTTACTTCCTATTATAGCAGCAGTTTACAAAAATATACTTCATTTCAAGTGCACGCTAGCGATATAGTTAGGCAAATTGATACAATGGATGGTGGTATATTAGTTTTGACACAAACTTCGTTACGACATCAAATACGGCGTGGTATTCCCAAATTTACGCACAGGTAAGCTTGGTTTGATTTTTTTAACTGAATAAATTTGGAAAATTTCCATTCCAGATCCAAAAATTTAACTGAAATGGTTTGCATGCAGCAGTTATCACCACATCGTCTAATAATGGCTGGATTGCAAGAAGAAATGATTGATTTTGACCTAAGGAGCTTAAAGGAAACAAACTTGGTGAACTTTCTTTAAGAAAAACCTGATATTATCCATTATCGTTTTGTCGTTCCGTTTGCAGTATCCATCCGAGATTCCTATTTTTTATATTATTGATTAATATTTGGTCCAAGTGCGTGCAGTAGCGTCTGTCTGTTCGTGTGTGGAATCCCTAAAGTTGTTAAAATGCAAATTCAACTCTTCCAATAAACAAAAATTGTCAATTACTTCAAAAATATCGATACGAAATCAAAAATCGCCTTCGACCGATGTTCATGCTTAGAAAAAAGCATTGGCTCAGTCAAAGGTGAACAGAAGAATATCTTGCTTAAACTAATACTCGATTTTTTTTCTTTAGGAAAATGTTGGTTCCGCTGGTTGCACAGTTTTGCGACAAAATTCTCGTCTTCTTTTTGCCGGTGACCCATACGGAAACGTCACGTTGCGTGACTTGAATTCTTTACAGGTTGAGCATACAATTAAAACTCATACAGGCAGCCTGTCTGATTTCGACGTTCAAGGCAACTATTTAATATCGTGTGGTTACAGCGGACGGCAGAGTACTTTAGCAATTGATCGTTTTCTGATGGTCTATGATTTGCGAATGTTGCGTTTGGTTTCACCTATACCAGTTTTGGTAGATCCACAATTGTTGAAATTTTTGCCTTCTCAATCTTCACGTTTAGCCGTGGTCTCCAGTTATGGTCAAGTACAATTAGTCGATACGGTAGAGTTAAGTGAACCACGTGTATCAATGTATAATATCAATAGCAGTAACAGCCAATGTGTGTTAAGCTTCGATATAAGCTCTTCGTCTCAAGTGATGGCATTCGGAGATCAGTCCGGTCATATAAGTATTATAGCCGCGGTGAATACTCCCCAACCGCAATTTAATGCTTTCTCTCGTGACACGGAATTTGCGGATCCAGTACCTCAATTGCCTATAGTACCTATTACTGATACTACATTCCCTTTATCATCTATAGTTTTGCCACATTTGGTTACGGGTACACGTTATTTTTCTGATTGGCCAGCCGAGCTATTGCGTTATCAATATCGCCGTCCGAAACCTATAGAACAGGAGGTTTTGAACAACATGAAAATGCAAGGGCCAATTGGATATTCACCTAACCCACGCACCCAGGTGCGTAATCAAATGCCGTACATGACTGAATGCCCTAATGCTGGAAATACAGGGCCTGGCAATAGTTCGACTAGCGTTGTTAAATCATCCGATAACAACGTAAAAATTATACCCCGACGCTATCGCAAAGTGGAATTGAAGTATAGTAAGTTGGGTACACAAGATATCGATTTTGAGCAGCACAATCAGACTTGCTTCGCTGGCCTAGAAGCTACACTACCCAACTCTTACTGCAATGCTATGCTACAGATTCTATATTTTATAGAACCCTTAAGGCAGAAATTAATAGAACATAGTTGTTCTAAAGAATTTTGTCTGACTTGTGAGTTAGGTTTTCTATTTCATATGTTGGACAAGAGTACTGGTAAAAAAGAAAAATGAAAATTACGAAATTTTGAAACGATAAACGTCTATATATTTTCTACAGCTTCTACGCCTTGTCAAGCTAGCAATTTTTTGCGTTCATTTCGTACGGTTCCCGAAGCTTCAGCTTTGGGTTTAATTTTATCTGATCGTTCCTCTAATGTTAACTTAATAAGCTTAAGTCAGGTAAGCTTATCCACATAAATTTTGCGTTCAATTATTACAGTCTACTTTTTTGCAGAATTGGAATCGTTTTATTTTGCACCAAATGCATTATGAGATCTTGGATTCATATAAAAATAGCCGTTTCGGTAACCTTATATATGGACAGAGCCCTTACCGTTAGTGATTTAATTTTATTTTGATTATAGTATGCAGCATTTCGATCTTATTTTTCAATTTATTTAGTTAAACAATCGATTTTGTCGACTAATGCTTACATAGAGGATGATATAGACCCAACGAAGTCGAATGGAGATATGTTTCAAGTTATAGACGTAAGGAGCGGTGCGTAAAGATTTTGGTTTAAAAAATACTACAATTCCATTTTATTATATTCATAGTTTTAGTTTCAATCTCTACACCCATCACTCAGAACTCTGTTTATAAAAATATTGTCATTTCCTTCTTAGTGCCCAAAAATTCGCATAAATCAGAACGCGCCACAAATTGCGATCGGCTATCCGAAGAGAAAAAAATACTTTGGGCGATAGCAGCACAGTTTAACTATACGAAGCGATTTCAACAGCAACGCAAATAAAATAAATTTCGTCTTGATAGAGTAGATGAAAATTTCATGTTGTTTTGCAAAACTTTCTTCTCAACCATTTGTTGTCTACTGTTGAAATTCGTATTGATTCCATACATCAATTTTGTAAATGGGTCTAATTCATCAAAAATAGTTAAACAGCTGAAATAACTTTAGAGAAATGAATGAATGAATAAATTTTAATTTTTTCATGAATACCCCTCATATACTTATAGCTGATACCCAGCTGAAGTTTGACATAAATATTAATTAGAGCCATCTCAATGTTATAGATGAAGTAATCCATCAATTAACATGCCCCTGATTAATCAAAAACAGTTCAAGGTGATGGCATCGAAGATTCGCTAGAAAGCAAATATAATTGTTTTACTGACTTTGTCTTTGTAGATGAAAACATCAAAGATGATGAACGCGAGCGTAGCAAGATTAATGAAGAGACCGAAATTAGTAAATTATTTGGTACAAAACAAATCACTATTAATAGATGTCTTAAATGCAACGAAGAAGTGAGTTTATTGGCTTTCAGATTTCAGATTTCAGATTTTTTAATCACATAATTGTTTTTTGTCAGAAATCCAAGCAAAGCATTCTATTAACCTGTAACCTTACATATCCTGTACAAACGCCTGGAAAAGATGTAGGAGAGTATTTCAATTTCGGCACCATACTTAAAGGATCATTGAGTTCCGAAAAAAATATCCAAGCGTTTTGTGAGAAGTGCAAAAAATTTTCCCCGACTAAACAAAGCGTCAAGGTTTTATATAATAAATTTCAATCCATAATAGATCTTGATATGTTTCCTTCTTGTTCTCGAAAACGCAGGTTAGCGGTCTACCACAAATTTTGGCGATTAATTGCGGTTTGAGCAACGAAAAAGACCTAGCTTTCCTCAGAAAACAATTGAATCGTAATAGTCATAATCTGGCAGAAAGTCCAGCCACCCTAAATACTAACAAGCCCTGTCGTTATGGCATCAATTGTTCGCGTAGTGATTGCCATTTCTTACATCCTGACAGGTGATTAATTGACAAACTAATTTTAAACAATTTTCTAAATGTGATGTTTATTTAGAAAATCTCCTTCAAATATAAATCAAACCCCCAATAATACTACTTCACCCAGTAGTCGTCAAAATTCTTGGTTTCCATTATTCTTTTCTATGGCAATTAACGAACAGCAGGGCGAGCTAAGCGTACAAACGGAGCATAGTAACACTAAAAGCGACGAGGCCAAATTTTTTTCCGAAAGCGGGACTTCTACTTCATCTAAACATTCACTACAAAAATTAAAGATTTGTAATCAAGAAAGTTATCGAGAATATTCTTTGCATGCGGTAGTCTGCCAAGTAGACGATGGCAATCAAAAAAATTTAGTGTCGTTGATAAACGTCAGCAAGAAATATCACGCCTTAAAAATGGATAATAAAAATTCAAATGACAACCAACCGCAATGGTATATATTTAATGATTTCTGGTAAGAAAATAAATGAGAAATTATTCATAATAATAATACGTTGCCTTTTCCCTTAGCATATCGCCCGTTTCCAATCAGGAATCCGTTTGGTTTACGTTAGATTGGAAGGTTCCTTGCATACTGTTCTACAGTAATCTTGATATTGATAAAAGCGAAATGGAAAAAGACGTAAACACACTTGAGTTGCAACCTTTATTTAATCCTTTTATACAAGTAATATATGAAACATAAACTCTTCAGCGGATTTTAACAATGTAATATATTTTGTCATTTATTTTTCTATCCCTTCTCATTAGGATATTTTAAATCCTTTACAAGTCAATAATCCCAGCGATGTTCTGTTTAAACCATTGCAGCCTAATGAAATGCCGCATGCCGGTGATTTGGTAGCTATGGATGCTGAATTTGTCACTTTAAATCCCGAAGAGAATGAAATCAGACCAGATGGCAAAACAGCAACCATAAAACCATGTCACATGAGCGTAGCGCGTATTTCATGTATACGCGGGTAAGGAAATATGTTAAAAAGAAGAAAAAAAATCAAAATCTATATCGGTGTTGGGATTCAGCTTAAATGATGAACATTTACAGAAACTAAATAATAAAAAAGATTCTCAAACCTATTACAGCCAATTAAAGCAGAAAAGCTTCGGGGAAAGATTATATTATAAAAGAGCTAGTTTGACTAAAAGAAAGCTAACTTTCTTCAGACTCTAAAGTATGGAATGCTCTAAAAACTAATTATATGATAATTAAGAATTCTCGGACCCTAAAACACTGTCTTTTGCTAATATATTTGTATAAGTGGTACCGTATTCACTTTGCAAAATGTTTCCTTGTACGAAATATTATTTCTTAAAAAT
Organism: Glossina brevipalpis; assembly: GCA_000671755.1. NCBI lineage: Eukaryota > Metazoa > Arthropoda > Insecta > Diptera > Glossinidae > Glossina > Glossina brevipalpis. Next base: position 581,505 of record KK351061.1, read on the forward strand.
GCTTTGAACGAGTTATAAGCTTTCTCTGCAAATTCTTTGAGAATCGCTGATATAAATTACGCAAAAGCTTTTCGCATTTTAAATTTTGCTTTCTACGAAAGATGGTGTAGAAAGTTTATTTTGTATTCAGAAATTGATTTCTAACACTAAAAAGCTTTCTTCGATTTTCTTACCGTAATCACCGAACATTAACGTATTTAATGCTTTCGTTTATCTTAATGAAAAAATCCCATTATAATAATGAGCTCCCATCGAATATCGAAGAGACTACTTGATACTTTTTATCTGCTTTTGAGAATCTCAAAGATTTGGAAGTTAACATTAAAAGGGAAAATTTACTTTATATCTCCTTTGATTTATAGCTCCAATAAACCAAGACCAGTCCATAACTAAAACCATGGAATGAGCTCGCAAAGATACTGAACGTTTCAACTTGTTTTTATCAATAAATCGCAACTTATATAGCGAAATACTAATACGAAGTTTTTGATAGATATTCTCCATAGTTCTATAAAAATACATTGCTAATGTCTGCGCCTACCAATTAAGCGACAAGTGTTAAACACTTCTCTCGTATAAAATATTTGTCGAAACAATAAAAGATAACACATTTTGCGATCTTGAAATAAGTTGGTTTTTAGCTAATTTAAATTTTCAAACTAGAACTGCAGAACGGAATAAAGGACTATTGCTAGCGTTCAGAAGTAGCTTGCTTCTTTTCGTAAACATGTGTTCGGAATCTTTACTCATTTAAAAATTGCCTTGGGTTGGTGTCTCATCTATTGTTAATATAATTTCTAATATAACAATGCTAATATGATTTCATAAGCTAATAATTAAAAGATATTTTTTTAGAGAGTTGAGCTGTCCATTTTCCCTTCCTGTTTGTATTTAATTTAATTTCCTTTGTCGGGTCAATGGAGATTAAAATCTGCTATTTTATCACAATGCATTATCATGCTGAAGGCGCCTTTCGTCCTATCTATCTTCTTTTCTGTATATAACCCTTCCAATATGAAAACATTAAAATGTCTTTTAAAAAAAAGGTACAGAAATGCTTGGAATTAAGAGAACATCGTGGCTATACGCAAAAGTATTTGCGATAATACCAACTTTTCGATTACACATCCGGTTAAAGAGCTGTACATACTGATCGCATTTTACGGTCAATCGGCAGAATGTAGCCCTTGGCGTAGGATGGAGAGGCAAAGAAAGATATTAGACAGACAAAAGTACGGCACGCCGCGCCATAGACAAAGAATTAGACTTATGAGATTTAAAACTCTAGCTCCTCTCAATAAGGGGCGTTAACAAAAAAAAAAATTAGCAAAACTCATCAATAGTCCATCAATATTACGACAATTTTTGTCGACATCGAGAAGCAAATGATTGCCTTCGTATATTTTTCTACTATTTAACCAATATTTAGTAGCGGAATTTAATACAAAACCCACCACTGACCGATCAATGCGACATGCAAAAATGTCGATCGTTTCGGAAATACGTGTTATATAATGATTAACAAAGAAGTGGGAGTGAAACGAAAATTAAAATGAAATGTTCACCTTACGAATTACCAAATTTTGCATTCAATATTTTAAATGATTTCGCTCTGGAATGGTTAAGTTACTTTGCCTCCTCCTCTGAGGAATTTTCTCTGAAATATTCAGGGACGATACTACATGCACTTTCCGTTTTCGCCTATCATTTCTTTGTGCGGCTTCTTTATTTTCATTCTAGACAAGGTCCAAATGAAGGAATACCGTTTATGGATGATTACATTTCAACTCAAGAAAAAGTTGTCGATTATCTGACTCAATTTTCGGGCATAAAACCAGGCGATTTAGATGCAAATTTCAGCAATAAACGTTTAACAGCGTTAAAGTATTCATATCAAAAGCTCAAATATCTCGTGGATGTCGGTGTTTTGTTTGTAGGTCATGGTCTAAAAAACGATTTTCGGTTAGTTTATTTATTAGAAATATTTAAAAATAATTTCGTTTTTTTTTCTAAATTTTATATAATTTTACAGTGTTATTAACATATGCGTACCGTCGGAGCAAATAATCGATACTGTACATTTATTTCATATACCCCATCATCGTATGGTCTCTTTAAGGTTTCTTGCTTGGCATTTTCTGGGCACTAAAATACAGTCTGAAACTCATGATTCTGTAGAGGATGCACGCACTACTTTGCAACTGTACAAGCATTACTTGCAGCTGCTAAAGGATAATAAGTTCGCAGCATCAATTAAAGCCTTATACGAACGTGGCAAACAATTGCAATGGAAGGTCCCGGAAGATTAGAATAACGAACAGATAACAAACTTTATAAGTTTAAGAAAAAAAAAAAGGAAAAAAAAAAGAGTACAAAACAAACACCGAACCGTAAATTTGCAACATTTTATTATAACATTTTAATTTATTTTTAATGCAAGGGAAGTTTAAAAAAAGGAAAACTAATTTTTGAAACATTTTGCAAAATGTAAATTTTAAATATCATGTATTTTGTTATATTGAAATTTGTTTTTAAACAAGAGTTTCTTTCAATTTGAGGACAATTTTGTGCTTGAAGCATCTGTAGGATTAAATACGCCCATACACTCTCGAGAATCTTAACTTTAACCCATCTATTTGCTTCGAAAAATAATATTAAATTTTGTAAAATTAAATCGAAGGAAAAAATTAACACACGAAACATATATATATATATATATATATATATGTATATATATTTTTTTTTAAATCATAAAAAAACAATTATATATTTTTAAAAAATGAAAAGTTACACATTTTTTTAAATAAAAACTTTTACTTGATCTTGTATTTTTCAATCGGAAACGAAACAAAGAAAGGAGGTGGAAACAACGAACTAGTTACGGGACTATCCTGATATAAATTAGAAATTCTCAGGTATGAGATTTTCCAAAAAAATTTCAAATTTTATAAATTTTATAAAACTCTGTCTCTGGGTGTGTAGTTCCTAGTTAAAAGAAAAAACTATGCGTATACGCTTTGAAATTAAAATTGTTCACCGTAAGTAAAAAGGTAAAAATTCTTAGTTATGTAGCTTGTAACGAAAAACTCAGCGTTCACCATTTGGTACATGTCGTATATTTGCCTCTTACTAAATATTTCTTCATTTTTACTGAGTTATTTATATTTTAGTGTCCATCTGTAATAAAGTTCCTCATTTGTTTAAAAAGCTTCAAGAAGCCTTGAAATATAGTTTGATGTAAATTTCAAGGAATAAGGACTACATTAGCGAGTTCTTCGTATCTGAAATATGAGAGAGGTAAAAGCGTATGGAAATGATAACCTTTTCCAAATTGTAAACTATGCAACTGGCAAACTTCTCCTTTTTGAGTCGTACTCAATTTGCTTAAATTGTGGCAAATGAGAGGAATCAATCACAAATCTTTGGTTAAGTTTATTTCGCTATTGAAATTAAACGAGACTTCCTCGATTTGATAAAGACTCAGCGATAAATTTCAAGTCGATAACCACTGTAGGTCATAATAAGGAGAACCTCTCCAAGTTTCCTCGTTTTTTTTAAATGTTGCTACTACAAATAGATTATTATATTCTTATTTCAGGCTCGATTTTAATACCTTGGCGACGGGAAACGTTAATTCATGTCCTGTGCCTATCAGACTGCATTATCATTGTGGCTTCAAACTTCAAGAATTTCCAGAAAAGATTGACGTGCGAGCACTGTCTTCGCCCGACAAGCCAACCTTCTTTTAGGATTCATAATAATAGTAGAACATTATCTAGTCCTACAATTTCTACAAACGTTTCTAATACATACATTGATAGCTTAAAAAATATAAATTGAACCGCAAGATATTACCACGTCATTAGTCCATTTGAACCTAGTCCATTGTGGAAGGGGGCAGGTATAGGGAGAGAGAAGGGCAATAGAAAGGATTCATAAATCATCGTAATCCTCATCTAAATCCAAGCAAGAGTTGCATTTAGACATTATTGATGTCGATCGTACTGCAGAATCGGGTGACAAACTCTTTAAATTCGTCGAAACTTTGGTTTCCTCATCAATTTTTGTTGCTGAAGTTACACCAGTGCTCGCGGTAGCCTGTGATGTTTTAGTGGTGGTTGTCAAATCGGTTGCAACATTTGCCACCATATTGGAAAGATCTATATTTATAATTGGGGTGGCAGCCACACTGTCAGCCGAAAAATTGAATGTATTTGCCATAATAGCGGGTGCTGTCGAGGGGCAGGAACTTACTGCCGTTATGGCGGCCGTTGTTGATAAATTGCTATAATCTATTTTGACTACAGGTTTGTTGCAAAAATCAATGCTAACAATAGGCGCGGGTATGGCAGTTTGTTTTTGTTGCAGTTTATTTGGTATAGTTACTGATGATGATGATGGTGATGGTGATGATGTTGTTGTCGTCGTCGTAGCATTTGCAAGAGTATTCTGACGGTTTTGGCTATTCGAAAAATGCGAATGTGACTGATGTTTGAGACGGTGCATTTTTAATGTTGGTGTATAAGGTTCAGGTAAGGGGGAGGATTCTGAACGCAATAGTTTGCTGTTACTTAAATTTGCTGAGACATTTAAATGCCTTACGGCTGCACAATTTATGTTGTTGGTAGTTGCTGTGGACAAATGAGAGGACGAACTTGCGAAGGAGCAGGAATTTGAAGATTTCGGTAATAAACGTCTCAATTTTAAACGATGACTACTCGACTCTGGAGTTTCACGTTTTGCATGCTGGTAGCGGATGGAGTGTTCGATATCTGGCTGTTTATTAAATCCATTTGGACTGATAACATCTTCTCCGTTATCTCCTTCTCCTTCGGCTCCATTGAAAGAATTGTGATGATGTCTTTGGGTGGAAGTTGATGGCATACTTAGATCGTATGGAGTATCCGAGTCATTACAGGGCTCTTCATTAGAACTCTGATTGTCATCATCTTGATATTGGGCTGCTTCTTCAGCCACGCTAATGTCCGGTATGTTCTTTACCAGTTCGCGTAAAAAATCGAAACGTTGCTCCGACATTATGCATTGTTTCATATGAGACGTTGATAGAGTTTTGGCATTTCGAGAGTTGGTAATTTTTAAAGTTTTCGTTAGCAGCGATTCCACAAACAATTCTAACGTTCTAGGTAATCATAAAAAGAAAAGAAAGCGGGATAATAATCCCATTATATTTGTAGTTAAGGAAACCGTCGGTAATGAAAAACCGGACGCGAAATAAAAAGCTGCAAGAATGCATTTAATTTGAAAAAGGATATAGATTATAACTGGCACTGCTTGAGCCACTTTACCCACTTCCTCATCACTTTGCATAATCTTCTTGATGCGACCCTGCAAACATACATTTATAGTTATTAACTCACGATTTCTTCTTTTCATTACTGATATGCAACATGATTTCATTTCATATACGTATGTATATTAAAGTATTGCAAAATGTTTGGTTTGTTCATTAGACCAAATATACACAGCACATAAACAAAAATATACATTTCATTTTTGTGTACTGTGAACTTTTCATCGCAACTTACCGCTGGAAAACGTGCATTATACTTTTTCTTTTTTGAAGGCATTTCTAATGTTAAAAACTAACTAAGCTACGAGTTTTCTTTTCAATGGTGATGGTGTAATTTTACTTTAGTAATTTCTAATTGACTTTTTTCTTGCTTCTATATATTCTTTGTACACTCTTACACTAACAACATTACACTCTTGTTCTAAAATTCAATGACAATTTGCAAATGCTCCGATGCTCTTCCTTGTGATATATGAATTTTTTTTCTTGAAGTTATTATGAATTTCACTCAGCGTGCAGCATTTTAATAAAAGAAGTTTGTAATTTTACACATGTCTAATATATATAAAAAGATCGTTTAGAGAAATTGATTGAAACTTTTCCTTTTCGGTCTATGAAGAACGCACAGAAAAAAAATCTGATTTGGCGTGCTTCTGAAGAGTTGCCGGATTCGATGAATCCGGAAAGTCGTTTAAAAAAAAAATCGCTACCCAATTTTCAGCCTTTGAAATTTCGCTAAATCTATTGAGTGCAATGAATACGTCCATGATGAATTCCAACAAATCAGGCTTAAACGGTATAAAGTCGCACTGTTTTATCAGGGTTTGAAAATAAAATTAATTATATTCAAAGCAATGATGAAAACACATTGAAATTTTCAGCCACTTCAGACTTGAAAGTCCTTAGCTCCTTCTGAGGCGTCGTTGGAGTTAACAAATCATATAATCTTTTAAAGAACAAATAAAGCAGAAAGAAAAAGTTAGAAGAACTACAAAGACGGTTCATTTCAAGTTTGAAACTTATATGTCTAACATTATTTTTTCACTGATTTACTAACATTTTTTTACAGTGTAACAGTATATTGTTTTACATTAAATGCAAAACATGCAATAGAGGTAATCTATTTTCAAATTTTCCAATTTTGGAATAATTAACAAAAGGATGTAAGGATCGAAAAAACATTATGAAGACGAAGAAAACGAACGAAGCAAAAAGTAATTTGCATAATTTTCTAATCAAAACTATCTGCTTTATTGTATTAAATAAATTTTTTAATCGACTAAAACTATGCAGTAGTATACTCGAGCCCGGTAGAAGCTTTGATTGCTTTTTATGAGACTTTGTGTGAATATGGTTTTGTAGGTAAAGTGATACAACAACAAAGAAAAAAGGTAGAAGAAGACCAACAAGTAAGAAAATTACATTATTATTATTTATACCCGCTACCTCCGTCTTAGAAGAAATCCTAAAAAGCTTAAATTTGGACCGATTTGGTCGGTTTTCAATACCAGCGTACGTGCAAAAACTGTCAGTGCTTTCGTCAAGTTTAAATCGGCAGACGGACATACTTAAACCGATACAAAATTTGATACTTATCAAGAATATTCAAACTTTATATGATCTCTAGTCTTTCTTGCGGGTGTTGCAAACAAAACAAAACAACAAAAAATATATAATATCATGTTATATAACATTATATTATATTATGTTACATATCCCTTTTACATTTTATTATATAGAATTTCAATTTATACTAAACATTACTTTCCAAAAAATGAAAAAAAGACCAAAAAGTTGATTTATTAATCAATTTAATAGTTATTTTTCATATTGCTATATTAAAGAGCGATTATATATATATTATATTATATTAAAGAGCGATTTCGTATAGATTCTTAGGCTGAAAACACAATGCGTTTATATTTCAACCTTATGCTTTGTTTAACTCCGCCATTAAAGCCCACTTTTACACACGTTCTCTTTTAAACTTTTTTCTGTAAATTATTTTTTTTCGCTAATTTGTATCAAATAGCTTATTTGTTTTCATATTCGATGGCTGCTGGGCAATAAGCGAAATGCCTGGCTTCACAATATAGTTTGAAAGTTGCAAAACTAACCAATCTTTTATTTAAACAACGGATACAGTTTTGCGTTGACGGATTCTCTTCGCATGGAGTAGTGTAATTAATTAATAATACAGTGAAATTAAATAAACATAAAAATATGTCGTTTTCGAACTTCTTTGGTCACCGAAATCACCACTTTTAAACTATCGTAACCAAAAGTGACAATTGCGATATGATGGATTAGTATCACTATAAGTTTCTAAAAGCTTTTCGTGGGCTTCTGCATCAAATTTTTTCAAATCAAACAAGAAATGTATTGAACGCTGAAAATGCAATTTTGGGCACTCCATGATTAGCGGCTGTATACAGTAAATAACTCAATAAAACTAAATGAAAAATTGTTGTGTTAGGTAGAAGATGAAAATTATAGAATTTAAACCATATGTACACTGGTATTTCCCATTACTTTACTACTTTTATAAAAGAAAGGAGTCGGTAAAGTTGTGTTAATGTGCCAAATGAAGAAAAAATACTATTTTTATTTTACGCACGATGTTTTTAATGGAAATGACTCTTACTTTTACCTCTCCACATTGCTTTTATTACACGCTAATGTATCATGAAGATAAAAGCGGCCTCTGTTAATTAATATAATAGCAATATTACAATGAGCCCGAAAAATATGCTATATATTTTCATCTAATTCATATAATTGTAATTTTCATTTACACATTCTATCTTTTTTCTTCTTATGTGTGACACGAGAAACAATTCTGTTACTGGTAGTACTAGCGAAAATGGTGTTACTCCAAGAAATAGTGCAAATGTAGTTGTGGTAGTAGATGTTAGTTTTTTTAAGGTTGTTAAAATACTTGAAGCCCTGCTTGCCGAAAAATTCCTAAAATTTTTAAGAGGCTTTGTCGAGACTGCCGTATCACATGGTTTTGTATGTAACTAGAAAAAATAAAACAGTAAGAAACCAAGCAGAAGAAGAAATTTATTTACTCATTTATTTATTATGAATGTGTAGGTAATTTACAAAATATGATTTAAAACCGGATAACTGAATCATACGAGCCCGGTGATATAATAATTAGAAGGGTGTATAAATTTGCATAATAAAGAATTTGTACGCGTATGAGTTATGCAAACTAGATGAGCAAAAGTGGTAAAATCGAGCGTAATCTAGACATCGACGTTTGCATGCGAATGGAGAGTGAGAGGCGAATTCTCAGGATCAATTTCCTCCTCAAGAATTTGATTATGTTCATTTCACGGGAGGCGCTTTCATATAAAATGTGACCAACGGAAAGGAACATCTGGCCTGTTCCGTGTTTTCGTAGTAATGTTTGGTATTGAATATAGTCTTACTTACTGTAAGGCGGCCTTGTTTTATTCGCTAATTACATAGAAATCATATAATTCGCCAATTTCCACAAAGTCTTCATATAAAATTTTAGCAATTTGTCGGCAAGCGCCTCTTCGTTGTATTCCTTTACATTGCCTTCTGAATTTATGGGAATATAAGGTAGGACGGCGCGCTTTTGAGCGCATTTTCCGCCTGTAGCAAGGCGAGCAAATAATTTACTTGCATCATTGTGTGAAAATAAAAATGTGGAGTAATTTTAAAAAAAGATACAATTATTTATTGTATTCTTTCTGTGTATTAAGAATAAAATACATGTTTAAAAATGATTTTTAATAAATTTTATTAGGGTCGGCAGCGGTCTAGAACAATTTTTGAAGAAATCGTGTAAGCTACATTAACAAATGAACTTGCGTTAGATTAAAAATTAAAAATTGAAAATCATGAATGAAAATTTTATTAAATTGAAAAAGGAATTACATACAATTATTTATTGTATTTTTTCTATATATTAAGAATAAAATACATGTATCTCAGATGTGTAAACAACTTAATTAATTAATAATTAAACATTGTTTTTTGTTAATTTTTCTGGACTGTTCACTTATGTATTATTTAAAATGTTACGGAACTAAAGAAATATATATAATGCTGAATTATTTCAATGACTTGCATTTATCGGAAAGAATGTTGTATCAAAAAGATTGAGCATTCCAATTCGAAAGGCATTCGAACAATTCAACGATGTATATTTTATTTTCCTAAACTGTTTGCAAAATATGCATCCACACTAAATGCATTTAGATATAACATGTTTTAAACGGCAGTCTCCCTCTGGCAACGTGTTCTAAAAGCACACACTGTAACTCATTACAAAATAGTAGTAAGATTGTATAAAAAAAGAAATGGAAAATAAAAAATTGGGACCGACTCAACATCATTGCTGCGAATAGGTTAAATTCAGTAATAAACAAGCCAAATCTAGGCTGATTGGCAACACTATTTTAATTTTTTTAAAATCATTCAGCATTCGACTGCTGTTTTTCAGATTTTTCTTCACAATTTTAAAAGTTTATTTATTATTTATTTTCCGGTGAATAAAGTAAAAAAAATTTATTTGTGAGTCTTTATATATGTCCTATGATACTAGGAAAGACCCCTGTAAGAAAAACGCGTGCCGAATACAAGCCTGTTTACAAGGTAAGCCGCATCCGGACAAATTTAGTCACTATTATATAATGTAACCTTATAGAAAATAACTACCAGGAAAGTAAATGTTTGGAAGTATTGGAACAAATGCGTTTATGTTGTGTGAAGTGGCATAAGGAATCATTGTGTTGTTCGGGTATTGATTTACAACGTAGCTATTTGAACGAAGGAAAGGACCGGCTTAAAGCGGAAGAAATAACAAAAATTTGAGAAGGTAAATAAATTTTGCTTTTTCCCTCACATAGTAATAGAAGCTTGCAAAAGTTACAGAAAATAATGTCACGCCGTTCCGCACCTCCTTACGAACCTTATAGACCGCCGCCACAAATACAAGAACTATTAGATCGCCAAGCAGAGAAAAGAAAAGTCAAACGAACAGCGCAACTACCAAAACGTAATTGGGTTCAACGTAATCCCAAACTATTCCAAATTTGTTTTATAACCGCTTCCATGTTAATATTATTTTCCAAACCATTGTACGACGCTTTCATAGCTACGCCTATTAAGGAGCCAAAATTTAAAAAAACCCAAAATGATGGAGTCCGTGCGCAAAGCTAATCAACGTTTTCGTAGTTACCCTACATTGTTGAGTAAATGTGCTCACACAGCGGCTATATACGCAGCCTGTGTGACTCGTGATTTGAATGTAGAATATAGGACCTGTGATAAAGAATTCAAATCGTTCAAGGATTGTCTGCAAAAAGCAGCTAAGGAAATGAAAACGAAATTGTAATCATAGTGAAAACCAAATAAATCGACATTCTCAATGACATATTTTTTCGGCAGAAGATGAAGGCAGGGAGAATTTGAAAAGAAAATATATTGAAAGAATTTTAGATACGTGGTCAATTCAGCCAACGCTTACTGTTTCGGGCTAATTTTGACATAAAATTTTATATTGTTTCAAGGATAACACAAGCGTTTGACAATATTCTTAGAACGGAATAAAAGGTTATAGGATAATAATATTCAAAAAATAGTATAAATTAGCGTAACATCGAATCGGACCTACTTTCTTGAGGTATTTTTAACTTCAATCATTTAATCTCATGCTGATAGATAGAAAAGTACGTAGCTGTTTTTAATATCACTGGTGAGTATTCGAATGAGTATTTCTGCCAAGAAAAGCCAATCACTTGGTAATAACTAATGTTCAAACAAACTTATCGAAAATACCCACGTAATTCACCTGGGAAGGTTTTTCAAACATGTAAAAAAATTCGAATAGAAAAATGGACATTGTTTGGATTTTGCTGCTTGTTATTTTACAAAATCGTGTCTCGAGGAAAACGGTTTTAAGTTTTAAGATGTGTTGCGGTCATGTGTTCAAATGTTTAGTTTCTTGCCGAAAGCGTAGACCTTCGAATCAGCTCTACCGCCATATTCATGCAAGGCATTTTTGCATGAACATAAGGGCTTCCTAGAATTCTATAGAGAAGACATTAGGGTATAAATTATCAGGATGATCTTATTTGACGCAACCGCTCTTATAACATGTAGAAGCAAAAGTCCCGGATAAACAATATTTCCAAAGGATATCGATTTCTACAAACTGTTTACGCAGACAAAACTGGGGTTTCCGTTCGTGGGTCTGGGTCTCCAGTAACGATACAGCCTTTTGCACCCCTGTTAGCCCTGCCTGCATCATCTCTACCAAATGTTTCGGTTGGTGAATTGGTGATAGTTCCACCCCGAAAATCATTATTCTTATCTAGAACTGCTCCTGCTACTACGGTCGATACCATTACATCTTTCCTGAGGAATAAACATCCGACTTTAGATTTAAGTAGATGTAATATTATAAAGCTTAATTACGTACAATCACGTAGTATAGCCCATATAAAATTACTGTTCCACCTGAATATTTTGATGTCTTGAAAGATAAATCTTCATGGCCTTAAAGGAATTTAATCACCGTTAAACGCGAAAAATGCCAAATCCGTACATTCAGTCCGGTTCAAAAAACGAACTGTCTTGAGGGTAAACTTTTCTTTTTCTTTTTTTTTCTTTACTCTATCAAAATGTAAGAGGCCTTAATACAAAGCTCCGAGATACTCTAGTTAGATCGTTTGGGTGCGATATTCAAATCTTCGTTTTTACTGAAACGTGGCTAAAACCAAAGCTCTGTGATATAGAATTCTTAGACCCTAGTTATCAAGTTTATAGAAAAGACAGATTGTCTAAAGCTGGCGGACGGGTAGTAATTGCAATACAAAAGCATATACCGTTTTGCATTGTTGAATTGCTGAATTTTTAGCCGTTAAGGTAGGACTTAGGTGTTTTACACTTTATGTCACATGCTCTTACGTACCACCTGCGTCTGATCTTCTGACCACCTTCATCGTGTTGAAAGTATTGTCTCGCGACTTCATTGTAACGATAAGTTATTGGTATTGGGAGATTTCAACCTGCCCCATTGCGGCTACTGTACAGCATTTTTTAATCAAAAATCGTTTACAGAGTTCTCTGATTCACTTCGTGAATTGGGGATCTTTCAGTTTAATCTGGTCCAAAATGTCAATAGAAATCTTTTGGACTTTGTCTTTTCTAACAACAAGCTTTTGGGCGTTTCCCGTGCTCAGCCTTTTGTTTACCCTGAGGATAAATATCATCGTACGTTATCTATCACTCTTGAAGGTTGTCCAAATGACTGCTCCTCTACGCGCTTGCTTATTTATGGTTCTTTGGTATTTAGGAAAACAAACTTCAATACGCTTAAAAACCTTCTGTCTGAATCTGAGTGGAATCTGGACTAAGGCAATATTGATAAGTCACTGCTAATGCTTTACCGTACGCTTTCCATTGCGATCTTTACTTCGGTTCCAATTGAACCTAGAAGCTACCTACATAGAAGGCGTGCATGGTTTAATGAGAGGCTAATTATGATCCGTAATAAAAAAAAGCAGATTATATAATAAATTTAAACTTAGTGGGGCCGTTACTTATTACGTCCGCTATTCTATGGCCAAAAGTCAATTTTGGTCCTTGAAAATCATATGCTATAAAAATTATCTTCAATTTATGGAGGGATATGGTCAATCCTAAAAGTTTCTTTTCGTCTGTTGACACTTACTGCGCTTATTACGACCTCTTCAAAATTGGTCTAGACAATTGCAGGCGCAGACATACTTACACTAAATTTAACTTTTATCAATGATTTTCATTTCTAATATACAATAAACAATACAATAAACAATTAAGTGTAAACAGTGATGTTTAATACATGTCAGTCCCGTGAAATATTGGTTCCCCAGGGTAGTCATCTTGGTCCTATCCTCTTCTCCCTTTTCTTAAACGATCTTCCTAGTTGCGTAAGGTGCTCTAAATGTTTGATTCTTCATTCATTCAACTCTGTTGAAGAAATCACGAATCTTCAGTCGGACACAAATGGTATGAGCCTTAATCTGAAAAAGTGTTGCATACTGTCATTTTCCTGGTCTAATAAGTTGTCCGCTACTTACTACATTCGAAATCATGGCTTGGTAATGTTACCAGCTTCTGTTAAATTTGATACCAAATTAAGATTTCATTTACATATCGAATCAGCTGTGAACAAAGAGAAATCGATTTTTAGGTATATGAAAAGATCATCAAAGAAGTTTTCTGATCCTTGAATCACTAATACATTATATATGGCCCTTGTTAAACCAATTCTTGAATATGCTAGCTATATGATCCACATCGATCAAATTGAATCGATACAAAGAAACTTCTTACTTTTTGCGCTTCGGAGATTGGATTGGGATCCTCAACTGATATTATCTCCTTACGTTAACTTATTGATCTCCCCACACTCGAAAAAAGACACGAAATATCAGGGGAAGTGTTTATATCAAAACTGGTTAACGCCTTTCCTGCTTCAGGTCATCTCATTTAACGTTCCAGGTAGGTTTACCAGGCATCACGATGTGCTATACTTTCCTCTGTGCCGTACTAATTATCAATTTTACAACCCTTCTCGGGTACTTTGTAAGATGTCTAATAATTATGCTCATTTGATCGATCAGGCATTCTATTCGATACATAGTATAAAGACCACTGTCCTTCGGGCAAGCTTATAATTTTGCAAAGTAATTCATTTACATTTACTTCAGCATTTCTGAATTTTAACTTCTCCAATGTTACACTATTGCTAAGTTTATTAAGAAGTTATTGCTTAAGTTTTTTTCTTTATTTGTTTTTTGAATCACTTTTTGTTGATTCGTATATATTATGCATTAAGTTTTTAACTGTAGCGAATATTCGTAAATAAATAAATAAACAAAAGCGGTTCACAATGGCCACTCTGGATATAACCATTTGGTACGCGCAAGAAAATAAAAAATGTTGGATACGTTAATTAATATTAAAATTAATACTCATTTGTATTTTTCAACATTTATACGTCTTCTATTAATTGTTTATGGTGAAATACATGACGCTTATTCCGAAGTGCCTTATACGGATATTGACTATAAGGTCATATTTTTAATCTACAACTTTAAGAAATTATTCAAAGCTGTATTGTGTATTACAAAATAAGATAATTTTGCATCTTTGTACGTTCTAGATCGTAATGTCCGGAGCACGCGGAATATTAAACGGCGACTCTCCATTTAATCGACACACATTTCGTTACAGTCCAGTTTATGCTTTTATTCAAATCCCTAGTGTGCTTTTACATCCAGCTGTTGGAAAACTAATCTATTCTAGTTTCGATATATGGGTTGCAGTGCTTATTTATATGCTGGTGAGAGACGAGCTAAGATTTCAATACTCACAAGTGAAAAAAACCGATTGCTTGGACAACAATGATATTAAGCACCCTGAAATTGTTGCCAAAGCCTCAGCCTGTTTTTGGCTATATAATCCACTTACCGCAGTGATATCTACACGGGGTAATGGCGACAGTTTTTCCAGTTTTATTGTTATACTTACCCTGTATATGATTATAAAAGCGCTCAGAGCAAAGGAACAACATAAAAGTCTGTTACTAACCTTCTATGCTGGTATTTTACATGGATTAGCTATACATTTACGATTATATCCGATATTCTTCAGTTTGGCTTACTATTTGGCATTAAGTGAACGCTTAACTTGTCGAGTTACCGATTTCATGAAAAAGCTTATACGTCCCTCAAAAAAACAATTATTGTTGGTCGTGGGTACTATTACTAGTTTGGCTATATTAACTTTACTTTTTTACAAACTGTACGGGCTTAAATTTTTATATGAAGCCTACGTTTACCATTTAATACGAAAAGATGCACGTCACAACTTCTCGTTGTACTTCTTAATGCAATATTTAGGAAGCGACACGGAGGAATTGAGCTCTTTGCAAAAAGTATTAGTACTGATGCCTCAATTGATAATGATATTGTTCTTAACTTTTGCCTTTGGTCAATTTCGACAATCGCTACCATTTTGTATCTTTGCGATAACTTTTGTTATGGTAACGTACAATTCGGTTGTAACGTCGCAATATTTTGTTTGGTATTTAGCTTTATTGCCTTTATGTTTTAGTAATTTCAAGAGCATAGGAATTGGAACTGGAATAAGTTACTTCTCTATGTGGATACTAGCTCAAGGATTATGGCTTTTACCTGCCTTTTTGTTAGAATTCGAAGGATGGAATACCTTTTATTGGCTTTGGTTACAAAGTATAGTCTTCTTTATGGTTAATAACATTTTGCTAATACAATTAATCAAACATTTTGATTTTATAACGTACAAACAGTAAATAAAACTTTATTTAAAAAATATGCTTACTCCATATTTGTTTTTCGCGATTCACTTTCGTTTGTAAATGCAAAAACAACTTATTACGCAAAAATAACTCACTAATAAGTCAGACCGAAAATCGAAATGCTCTAACGTATATATCTAGATCTAGAAAATTAAAAACCGATCTACATTGTATTATTACATTTTAATGGTTATTAGCATAAGAAAATTAAGACGAAAAGGAAGTTTTCAGCTTCAGGAGAAACAATGCCGTTTAGCGATAACGATTTGTCGTAAAAGACAACAGCCGATGCCACGATTTTTTTTTCTAGACAATTTCATTGTTGTTTAAGAGCTTCGAATACCTGTTTCACCTCGTTTGGATTTCATTAACAAAACTTTTTTGAATTCTTTGCTTGAAAGATTTACTGCCTCTTTCTATAATTATTACTTCTAATATATAATTTTTACCTGTTGATGTTGTAATTCAAACAGTTCCTTTATGTTGACAATCAGTCTATGCTCCTTGATTTCCGTCCTCTTTCGTATTTTAAGATCTTTTAAAAGACTCCACCATACATACATCTTTTACTTTGTCGCCGTTGAAAGTAGTCTCTACATAAAATCCCCTAATTGCATAAATTATTCAGTTTCATTCATATGTGAAGATTGAGCGTTGTACATAATAAGCAAGGAATTTATAGTGTTTCCCTGCCGGCTACTTCTTGGCAATTGACATAACGAGCCGAAATATTTGTTTGCAATTATATATGGAAACTATGCTAAGTTCGTAACGAGAGGTTTTCGCGACGTGAGATTCAATTATGCCCTTATGTTTATAATTAGGGTATAGATTGCAGTATACGCAAACTTGCATTTATTGCTATTGTTTCCTTTATTTTGAAATCTATCAGAAGTGCATATAATTGTGCAAAATTCAGCAATAAATAAGAGCAAGTAGAAAAGCTTCACGAATCTTGGATACTCATCACCTCAAACAATTATAAAAAATATGATTCATAATTGTTTTAGTACAGAAATATTTATGGAATTATACGTGGTCCAAATATCAAATTAAGAACAGCTACAGTTCAGAGAGATTTCGCAATTTTTAATTGTTTTCACTCATGAAAAGCTCTATAAGCTCCACTAAGAAAAACTTGATGATAGAACCTTAAACTTTATATTGAAGTTTTATTTTCATTTTGGCTCAGATGGGTTCGCCAAAAACACATATCTGATGCATTGTTTTGCGTGTTACAAAAGAAATGATAAAATTAATAAGCTGCTGTGCTACTGCTATGGTGCCTGTTATATAGAAAGTAGAGAGTTGGTTGCAAAAAAATAAAATAACAATATTATAACAAAATTCTAAAGTGTTTCTCCAAAAATTTTGTTTATTTGAACAATAAAAAAAGTCAATTATTGTTTTTTTATTTTTGGTTTTTTGAAACCAACAAAATTGTTCTAAATTTGTTCAACAAGGAAAATGATGAACGCCATATATAAATTCTTTCATAATAATCACATTCTCGCCGTCTGTGAAAATGCTATTTGTCAAAAGGCATTCAACTTAAATTTATCGCATTTCGAGATGACCGAACTACCAGAACTTGTATCGCAGTGTGAAACTCTATTAAAATTATTTCTCAACCATAATCAATTACAACAAGTGAGTTCTATGTCACTCAATTACAAATAAATATATCACTGCGTATCTGCTGTTTTAGTTACCAACTTTTGTCAATAAACTAATACATCTGCAAGTATTGACTTTGGATTATAATAAGCTAACAGATTTTCCTAAAGTGATTTGCCAACTGACGACATTAAAAATTTTAAATGTTAGCTGCAATCAGATTACATGTCTGCCAAAAGAAATTGGTCAATTGGTGCGGTTGGAAACATTTTGGTGCAATAATACAGGCCTTTCACATCTCCCGTCCGAAATAGGATATTGTGTGTCGTTAGAAACTTTAGGCGTAAGGGGAAACAAGTTACAGCAATTGCCTGACAATATTAGACGTTTAAAGAAATTACGTTGGCTAACACTGGAGTCTAATGAGTTACCTTCCGTTCCGCATGGCCTAAAAGAATTGAAACAGTTGGTCCATTTAAATTTGAAAAATAACCACTTGCGTCGCATACCTTCCTGTTTGTCGAAAATGAGCAAGTTGCAATATGTGTTTTTAAATGACAATCGTATTGACCAAATTTGCTCCGCTCAACAACTTCAGAATATGGAGTTTATACGTATGCTAAATTTATGTGGAAATCCCTTCTGTAAAGTAGCGGCGGTAAGAGGCCAATTAAGGGTAAATTTGGCTCTATCAATAAAGAAAAGACTCATGTAAAAGTCTTCTCCCTTCTTATCACTCCTTTTAGGAACATGAAAATATATTGTACGAATTATTTGAACAGAAATCTGCGGCTGTTATTGATGATTTAGATGATTTTGACGTAGACGACGAAGATGAATTATCCGATTGGGAAAACAGTATTGTGACCAGCGATTTAGATAGTACCGATGATAGTAGTCTAGAAAATGATTTGGAGGTATTTCTCCAGTTTCTTTTGGTTTTTGATCAAATAAATGTTAAACATACTTCTCATTGCAGGATATATCTATACTTATACCGGAACTCTCGCGCTACATAACAAATTTCAGTTAAACGTTCTTTCATATTTTAGATACCATTATTATTTGATTGTGAAAATTATAAGTTTGTACATAAGTCGAAAAAACAAGCAAATATTGCTAATAAAAAAAAAATTTGGATTTTTTAAAATTAAGTAAAACAACAAAAACCTAGTTAGACATTTTTTTCATTAGTTCTTCATCGTTCATTGACATAGCGGTAAGTTTTTTACCTATTTTTTCATGAATATCCAAGTATTTGGCTACGCACCGATCAATGCAAACCATCTCACCTTTACCTGAAAAGATTATACCACAGATGATTATCTCAGTTGTTTTATCTGTCATTTTGCAACTTACCCAAATCCGCTTCGCTATAGCGTGGTGGTATGCATTTCTTGTGGCAAGCATTAGCCATGCGATTATATAAATCTGACATCATTTCAATTTCCATTTCTTGCATTAATTGTAATTTAGCCTGGTCGGCTGTGCTTAACTGAGGCATAGACATGTTTTTAGAGGTAAAATCGATTCAATTTTGGGTTTCTAGTAATTTGTATCATAAATATTTTTAGGCACTAAATTTTCTGCTGCCTACAGCTTCGTAATCTCCTAGATTAGATTTTCGCATTCGCTCACGAATTTGCATGTCCTCGTAACGTCGTTTATCCACAGAATTTTTTGACAAGACGAACGAATATATACCGCCTGTCGTTATTATAGCCCTACGTTTTGTAAAATATGTTAAATACATAGCATCTAATTTGTTTTCTCCCTTTTTCTATATTATTATAATTTATACTCACCAACCTAAAGCAATGCGGCCAAAATTTCCTAAGCGCATTACAGATTTTGAAGTATTAGAATTATAGCTTAAGGAAATAATCGAAACATCTGTCTTTCCAGCACAACCTTACATTTCAATAGAGTTGCCTTCACTATGCCTTTTTAATACCATTTGTCATATTCTGAGCAAAAATCTATATATATAAAATCGACTAAAGAAGAGGACAATAGTAGTAGACAGTTACTTTGCGAAAAATATATCAAACAAAATGTATAATTTTGAATAACGAAAATTACCTACTTGTTATATATTATTCCTTTATATATATATTTTATTATATATTATTATATATTATTCGTTTTCTATTGGTGACAAGAAAAAAATTGATGAATTGTTCCCCAAACGTATGTTAAATATCATAATTAAAATTTAAAAACTTGGCAATCTTGCTGTAAAAGATCCACAGCCAGCTTCAATTGTTAAAGAAGGCGGTATAGTTTTCCTTCCAAATTTTGCGATAGGATCTAAAATAAATCTAATATCAGTTGTGGTTAAAATGTCTAGCAATCCTGCCTCCTGTAGTAAAATTTTCATATCAATCGAAACGCCTCTTGAACAAGAGGAAGTGTTAAAAAATCAGCGGAAAACTTTGAAAGTTTTGCACGGAGAATTGACTGACAAGGAAAATTGCCGTAAAAAATCGGACAAAGTGAGTCGTCTAAAATTGCATGATATTAGCAATGCCGCTGTCGTCAATGAACGTGCAAAAAGAAAAAAAGTTGAAGCTAAAGCATCTGAATTCAAACCAAACCTTGAATATCCTGATAAATGTGAAAAAAGTGACGACGATGTTAAAGAAAAAAATTTAACCGACGAAACACCAGCTAGTTCAAATTATTGGGAGCGCCTAGCTGAAAAAAGACGAGAAACTTTAGCTTTAGCTTTAGAAGAAAATCAGCGTTTACATGAGTGCGCGGAAGGATTAGAGAACGAATTAGATACATCTCGCCAACAACTGGAAGAAATTCAAGAATTAGTGGCGATTTTAACAGAAATGGTTAATGAAAATGAAACCGACAAAGAGGATGAATCAGAAAAAGCTGTTGATGGCGAGAACGAGAAGGAAGACAATCGCTCAGAAGTAGAAGCCAAGAAAGATTAATTTTTTCTTTGACAATGAATTATTCTATAAGTGATATTTAGCAGTTTATAAATTGAGCTTTGTTTTGAATTTAAAAATTCTTAGCACTTAAGAGTTTAATAAATGTTTATTAACGTTTTTCAATGTGTATTTGACCTTTATATGCCTTTTCAATGGGTGCAAAAATGGTAACCTTTAGATTCGACGCGCTGCTTTTCAATAATTACTTTGTTTCTAAAAAATTTTTGGAAATAAACATTTTAGTAAAATTTATTTGATTTTTTAAACATTTTTAATTTCGTTAACAAAACGTTCTAAACGAGACGTTAGTACATTTTTGAAGAAAATTAATAGTAACAAATATAAGGAATGTTTTTCTTTTAGAACACGTAAGAGATCATTTGTAATAATAATAAAAAATAATGGCATTTTTTACAATAATACTAGGTAAAAAAGGACGACTTAATATATTCGAATTAAGAATTGCACAAATTCCGATATACCTAAGAAGTAAATGAATAAATAGAGAATGCAAAATATTATTAACTGGGTGGTATGGAAAAGGCATGTTGGCCACTGCCATGATTAGGTTTTGAGCCAAACCAACTCATTTTCCAAGTCAAAGTATCGTGCAATAGCTTTTCCTCTTCTTTGGTTAGTTTCAAAAGCGTAGCTACGGCGCGTATTAAGTGACGAGCTTCCACCTAAAATTAACAACAAACAGGAACTCTATTTAAATTAGAAAGGAGGTCACTGTGCGACTGTTTCACTGTTTAAAATTTGCAACATATTTTTGGATCAACTCAGACGGTTCCTGCACAAGCCATTTATTCAATTGAAAATTGTTTCAGTTCGATCCAACGGAATTTTGCTAAATGTATTGAGATGCAATATTGTACATTTTTCTTTCTTTGCTGAAATCCATTTCAAATTTGATAAGTGGAATTCGAATACAAAAATGTGCACTAAGATTCAATGCTTTTTCCGTTGGTTTTGAATGTTTTCAGAAGACATCACAAAATACAGAGTAAACAGTTTACTGACTTGCGAAAAAGCGTACGGGCGGATACAGTAGAGTAGTGCAAATTCTGTTTTCTTATTCTTTTTTTTTTCTAAAGAAATTTACATATTACCTCTCGGCTGGTCAGAAATTTGACAATCACATGCTTCAAGTATTTGAAATTCACTTCATCCATTACTACGCTATTCCCCACGTCAGGCGAGTGGTAATTGCCGCCAGTATCTTTTATATGTGTATCCGCCATTCCACAACTGCAGTTCCCTCCCGAAATTTTTATACTACAGAATTCTTTTTGCAAAGTTTTTTTTAAATCTAACAAGCGTTGGTTTAGGATTTTTATAGTCTATGAGAAAAGAAATTTACTAAAATAAATCTTTCTTTAACCAATATCAAAATTATATCGCACACAGCACCTTATTTTTTTCACTTATCTCTCTATGAAGATCGTCAATTTCTTTGAGTTTATTTTCATTCTTTTGCATAATCGACTGCAATTCCTCCAAGCTATCTTTGTTTCTTTTCCACTCCACGTTTATTGTCTGAAGTTCAGCATCAAGTTGCTTATTTTTTTCCTGCAGCTCATTCGTCTCGTCTTGTTCGCTTTTCAGTTCTTTTCGTATTATATCCAAATTCTGAGAAATTTCAGCATTTTTCAGTAAAGCGATTAGTTTCTCATCTTTCTCGTGAGTCAATGAATACTGGATTTCTTCGATTTGTTGTCGTAAAGTTTTTACGGTGTTAGCTGAATCGGCAGCAAAACCATTGAAACGTTCATCGTTATTTTCTAACTTTCGTCTTAATTCGGAATTTTCCTTATCCAAATTTTCCTAATGAAAAGGAATGTTGTGTGATATTAAAACAAGGTAAGGAATAATTACAAATATATCTGTGTAGCATGCTAAGAAAAACGTGCCGTAACATTCATTAAAACAAAAATTTTTATTTAAAATAAAGGAATAAGGCACATAATTGATAGTTAATATTAATAAATGAAATAAATGTTGGTGGATCAGTTTAGAGTTAAATACAAGTCCCCTTAAATCCATGATTAGTCATCGTTGGTAATACTCACTGATTTTTTTCGTTCAAAGAGTATTTGCTGTTCATTTTCTTCACGACATTCTTTTAAAGTTAAGTTTAATTCATCAATCTCTTCTTCCAATAACTTAATCTATAAAAAATGTTCTTTTTAAAACCATATGTAAGATCAAATATGTCAGCAGCTACCTTAACATCTCTTTGACGCGTTTCATCTTTCACGTTTATCAATTCGAATTCCAATTGTTTTACTCGTTCTCCCAAGTCATCACGAATTTTTTGGATTTTTCTTTTTTCCGTGGTTTCTTCAGCCACCTGCTTCGATAGACGACTCACTTGCGTTTCTAAGGCTAAGTTTTGACCACTCCATGAACTTTTAATGTCAGATAGTTGCAAATGGGCCTCTTCCAAATGTTGTTCCAGTAGTTTGCGTTCTTGTACTAATGCGGAAAGCTTTTCATCAGTACTGAGAACATTTAGTGAGTCCACTCGCGATTGCTGCACTATTTGTAAGCGCATTTTTAAATGATCGTTTTCTTCTTTTATTGCAGCCAAAGTAGTGGTGAGATTATTTTTATCAAGTTGCGAGGCGTGCCGAAAATGTTCAAATTCATCCTGAAAAATTATGCTGAACATATTTATTATATTATTTCTTTTCAGAAACGAACCTTTAAATCTTCCACTTCTAGTTCTAAATGTTTAAGTCTTTCCAATTCAGATGTCAAATTTTCTACTTGTTGCTGACTTTGTCTTAGCCCCGACAAAAAATCGACAGCTTCTTGCTCCCGAAATGCTAACAAGCTACGCAATTTTTCTATTTCGTTTTGCTGTATATTTTGAATTTTTTCTTGCTCTTCATAGTATAAATCTTTCTGGGTCTGAGCTACTTTTACCGATTCCAAAAGAATTTCATTTGTTTTCTCTACACGCGACTTTTCATCTTGCAATGAATGAAGACGATTTTGCAAGTCTTGACACTGACCACGTAAGAATGGAAGCTGTTCATTCTATTATAATAAAAAAGAGAAGAAAATCCCGAACTAATTTATGTAATTCCAACAAAATTTACCTGCTCATCGTTGGAATTTACACTACGCATACGGTTATTGTTATTGGTATGATTCATTATCCGATGATGTGGCGGTGTTGGTATGAAATTATTGGCCCCAACGCTACTCGTTGTGCTTATTGCATCGAGCCGGGAGCCGGTTTCTTCCTTAATTTTGTTTTTTAATGAAGCAAACATCACCGATTATATCGTCAATACCCTGGGTGTATGAGCATTATCTAAAATACGCATATATGTTTTAGATAACAAACATAAAACTTTGCAAACGTTGGTTCTTCTCACACTTCAGCATTCTAATCTAGTTTTGTATAATTAACATATTAAATTGCTTTTTTTTTTTATCAAAGAGTTTGCTTTATCAAAAATTATGCAAAAGTTTTCTTTTGGTTGTATGTTGCTAATTAGTATTGCAATGCTCCTTGTTGTTAATTTTAATTAGGCATGTACCGATAGATGACACCATAACAAGAATTGTTAGTTTTATACAGAACTGCCAACCACAAATTTTTTTTCGGAATTATTTTTTTGTCCTACAATAGATGAAGCTTGTCTATGAACATTTTCAGTCTAGACATACATTGAGCAGAACAGCAATGGAATGAAATTGAACAAAATCGTAAAGTAAAACTGTAAATTGCTGGCATTAATAAAAATGAAATTAAACTAAAAAATATCATTTCGGACACAGAAATATTTAAGAGCAAAATTTTATTTTATAAGTATTTATTCCAACTTGTTATTATTTCAATTACCATTTGTTCCTTCAGCAAGACTGATTTACAATTTAATTAAATTTCTTTAACATATAAAACAAATTTTAGCTTAAAATAAATACTTTTACATTAAACTTTTGTGATTGTTTGATAAGTGAAAAACTTATTAAAATGCGGAGTTTGTTTGAAAACAAATGATAATTTTTCAAATCTAAATAAAAAAATTAGAAAGTCCAAAAAAAAAAAAAATAAAAATAAAAAATAAATAAGTTCTTATGTGTCATTTTCAATTTTATCTCCGCATAAAGAACTAACGTATGGATAAATTTATGCGATGTTGGCAAACAATTGGCAGTTCTATTAGATAATAATTGATAATCGTTATTGAAAATGCCGCCATCGCAATTTGTTTTTGTGAAGAAAACAAGAAAACGTTGCATAATTTACGACTTAATAACAATTTAAAAAAAAGGACTTGCAAATAGTAATAAGCAAATATTAAAACCAATAAGAGCAAAGAAACGGCAAAGACGTGTTATAAGCTCGTGTTAAAGGTTGATTTGTAAAGATCAATAATGCAACAATTAATTTAACAAATGAAAAGTTGACATGGCGAATCGGCAATTCAATTAAAAAAGAAGAAGAAATAATATACAACTTAACCTAACTGGCGTCATTATTAGGACTATTTGCACTGTGTTCGCACTGAGTGTTTTATTTTGCGGCAATATAGGGCTATCTGTTTTTGATGAATTCTTTAAGAAGAAGAAAATGATCGTAGCTGAAAATGCCGCCGTAATTGGTTTTTCTAAAAAAAATAAGTCTAAGAACGAGTTCAAATTTTAAAGTTGTTTGTAATAGATCCCCGCTTTTTTGTTTGCATTTAATTTTAACAGACTGTTTAAGTGGTTTTCTTTTAATTGAATGTAATCTAATATATTCGTTATGTCGTGTAAAAATACCAAATCTCCTGATAAACAAGAAGAACGTGCAAGTACATCTCAAGAGACTGTTCGAGAAGAATGTCCGACTCCAGCGGCATTTCAAGATGTCAGTATAATTGAAAATGTGAACAAATTACTTGGTGTCACTACTGGCGATGAATTAAACCAGAGCATGTTAAGGGATATGGCTGCAGAAATAGCCAAACTTATTGAGTAAGTAATAAACTTTAAAATTAGCACAAAATCAAAGCGTTTTTGGTCTATACTTTTATACATATTGGCCAAAACTAGCATAGAAAAACAAAAATATTTTTGGCAGCAAATCTCTGTACGAAATTTTGTGAAGTGTGTCTACTCTCCCTTTTTTTCTATGCTGACAAAGTGACGCCATATACTAAATGTGCGTATATTTATGTTTCAACGAAAATAAGATCACAGGAAAACAGGCCAACGAACTATTTATTCGTCATTTTCTCGTTTGCAATCAACCGTAGCATTCATTAGGACAAATGTTTATTTTCTTTTTTTTGATACTCCACAGCGTATTTGCACATATATGCAGTTAGATGTGATCACATATATATATATATATATATAATTAGAATCTTTGTGTGCTTACAAGAATTCTTTAAATGCTAATCATTAAATTGTTAATGAATTAAATGCAACTGTTTGCTTTTTGGTGTACACACAGGATCAATTTGAGAAGCTGCCTTATAACAATGCCTGAGTGGTTTAAAAGTTCTTATCTCACGAAATGTTTTCATGAACGTCCAGAATCTATATACACTTGAAGAAACTTATAATGGAATAGTGACATTTGTTGCAACAAAAGAAAATGAAGTAACATATAATTTGATAGTTTCTCTTTACGTTTACGTCTTTATTCTACTAAAACTAAAAACTAAAAAGCCTTTCCCTAAAAATTCACCGACACCTTTTCTCACTTCTCATTGTTTTTTTTATGATCAAGAAATTTAATGTTTATCTTGGTGACCGCTGAATATTAGATAAAGTTGACGCAAAGAGTGTTATATTTGCCAAACACTCTATAAAATGCATTTGTTTAATGTGGATGCATGCTGCTTGCGATATGGGTTGTAAAAAAATCTGAAATTTTAAATGTGCTTTTTTGTTTATTGCACAAGATTTAGTAGAGAATTGCTGCTATTGCTTTTATCACGTTAATTAAATCCGTTATGCGAATAACGGTATCATCATGAGAAAGGAGTTGTATTTGTATGCGCTTCACCTGCCACTTGAGGAAATATACAATTTTCACTTTGCTGTTGGTGGGCTGAATGTATTTTTTTGCGACGACTATGAGAAGTATCGTATGAAGTGCGCACGCACTTCCATGGTATTAGTGGAGGATTAAATTTGAAAGTTTCATCAAATGGATAATCTGACGTAAGACCAACTCCAAGATTTTGATCAAGAATTTATATATTTCATGTCAGAGATTTTCAGCTACTGTGTCACTAAGTTTCGCCGGCAAACAACAAAACCTTTCCGTGTCTGGCTATTTTATTTTAAATTTATATATTGAGTTTAAGGTGAGAAGATTTTTTTTTGTTAATTAAGACTCTTCCACATAGAGAGAGGGTTGAAACAGCAAATTTGTGTTCATATTTTTTTCTTCTTTAAATTCATTAGTTTCAATTTCAACTTCATACTATAAATAGTAAGGAAATATTGATTTATGACTGCATTTTCTCATTTCACCGTTCAAATATTCGAAAGCAAATATTGTTTAGGAAAATATAAACGTAATTGATTACATAAGTTTGTTTCAATGTTGTTTGCCGAATGATATTATTCAGTGGGTAGAAAATCTATAGACAAATTCGTCATTTACACGTAAACGCATAATTCCTGAACAATCGAAAATTGTACAGCTAGAGTATGTGTAATAGGCTACTTATAAAGTTAGGAGTACTAATAGGCCGCCTTTGCAATTAATACAGTCAAATTCTTTACGTAAAGTCTAACGCCTGAAGAATGGCACTGCAAACAGAATATGCTTCAAAAAACAAGGACCTAAACAAAAATCCATAATAGGTGGTATACAGTAAATATGTTTATATAACATGTGTATATTCGTGGCGTCCGTTGGCAAAGTCTGTGCCTCATGAGTTGGAAACCGCTGTATTAAATGTATGCGTCGATACCCACATAATCTATAGAAAACAATCGTTGACTTTTTCACCTATTAACTTACATTTTGTTGTCGCTTAAACGACGATCAGTAAGTGATTTATTTACTAAAAGTCTCTTTTTTGTGCATGTCGTTTTATTGTTTTCATGCTTTTCTGATTATTGTACGCCCTAGCGGCAACAACAGCTAGTCAAGCTTAACCGAAAATTTGAGTAAGATTCTGTTGGAATGGATTACTTAATGCATCCTCACGTTTTATATTACGATTCACTGCAAACAGATTTACATACTAGAACAATTCGTTTAAAGTTTTTTACGAATACTTATACAAATATTAAATCCGTAATTTTTTTTTTCAATTTAATAACGTTTTCAAATTAAAATGATAAAAGTAGAATTAATTATTAATTCTAAAATTATAAATAAATGGAACGAGGTATGAAGATTGTACTTTTGGAGACTGTGCATGCATAGTTATTTGCAATAAAAAACTAGAAGATTTTTAATATATCGATAATAAGAGATTTGATAATGTTTGTACATTTGTAGGTGTAAGCGTTTCTATCAACTGCAAATTACCATTAGATACCCTTTAATTGCGTTTATTCATATTCGTTTATCTACCCGTTAAAAGTCAGTTTTTTTTTTTAGTTTTTCTCTTCTGTCTTAACGATGTAATTTTGGATTACATTAACGTTTTGGATTACATTACGTTTCAATGATATCGATTGACGTAGTGATTTACCTCTTCCTGTAAATCGTACACTTTCTTGAATATTGTCAGTGTCAGCTTTACCTGAAAATAATTTATGTTAACTTTGGAATGTTTACATCTTACTATGTGTTGTTTACACATAAATATATAATTGCTATACAACTAAAAACAATGTCAACAACATGTTTTTTTAGACGCATGTTATTTCCAACGTACAAAATTATATTGATAAACAAGATCCCAGTTGTTGACATAAACTACATATGTAATGTTAACCATTTGCCAAAAATATTATTGTTATGCATTCTTTATGGAATTTTTTGATATCCGCTACTATAGGAAAAAAGCGTAGTTATCTCATTAATCAATTCGTAACAGTTTTCTCTAGTCTCAGAAAAGATATGTGATTTATATTTTCATAGATAGTTAACTACATTCGTTTGGACATTTGTTTTCGGATTACTACAGGGAATGGTGTAAGAAGGCTGTTTTGGCGTTCACTTCGCCCGTTTGAAATAGACAAATTCTGAGCGAATCAGTTGCTCGATAAGTGCTTTTGTTTGCTGGTCTTCTTGTTATATTTGCTATATGTTTTGGTTTTTAAGGGCTTCGTGACCATTCTAGAAATGAAGTTACAAATGTTTTTGGAAAATATTTGCTCGAAATTGCAGATTAATAATCAAATATCATTATTATTTGTCATCATTATTATTTGTTTATACAGAATTTGGGTATAATAAGGGATGAATCACTATTATCAACTTGAAGCGTGCGAGTGAGCTTTTAGCTTTCTGTCACAATTTACGATCTGCCCAAAGCAGGATCTTATGCATTTTTCAATATTTAAGGAAGGCCGGCGTGGAAGCGATAATATCCTGACAGTTGGAAGTATCGCGGTGGTCGCGTTTGGTCTAAAATTAAGTATTGAGTTGTAGAGTAGGTCTTGCCTTGCCAAGTTTCGATATAGGCCTTCTAAGCGGTGCAGGAGAGGCTGCATATAACTTCATAAACCTAGAGATTTCGTTTAATTAATTTTAATTACAAGTGTAGACGTAAACATCCCAAGGTATCTGTATCAATTTGCAATTGTACGCTTTCCAAAAACAAAGAATAACTACACTGGGGGCTATCCTTCGGTGGTTTGCATTAAGATGCATTTGCATATGATCTCGTGTGAAAATTATGCATTAATTAATGCAGAACTAGTATCTAAATATAAATAGAATGGCGGAAATCAATTAATTTCTGGATTTGAAATTTGATATATACAATTCAGCTATCAGAGCGATCTTGAAATTTACACAATCGAAATATATATTCAATAGTGGATGTCCAGATTTCTATGTTTCGGAATTGAAATGTAAAATACATGACTACACCTTAAATAAGTTTGATTTTTCATATTTATTCCAGGCGCTATGTGCATGTGCTTCGCATATGCTCCAAATATTTTGAAGAATGTGTCCGATTTTACAAGTTATTTATATCCTGGAATGCGTGTTAATTATGTGTGAGTGAGTGTTTTTATAATAAAATGTTGTCTCTTCATTTCCTAAGATAAACAAAATAACAATCATTTGTTACATTCTAATTACGAGCTAGGGGTGGAATTAAAAAGAGAAATGTGCGCATAATCTTTTCGCGTCGTCAGGAAAAATACTTCAATACTCGTAAAAAAGTAAGACCCGACAATAGAAAAATTTGCTCTATAAGTATTAAATAGAGTTGGAGGATGTTGAACGATAAGGTGAATGACTCCCATGTGTTTTCTAGCTAAGTAAACTTATGCGCGTTGCTTACGATAATTTCGCTTGGCAGAGTTCTGTTCTTTGGCTTGACGCTTTAATAGCGATTTCGTAAAAGCTTGAAATCTCCAGCACTTTCAGCAGAATCAGTTCTTTCACCTCTCCTGAAACTTAACAAAGAAGATAATAAATTTTTTCTACTAAGTATACATAGGATGCATTGTTTGTTGAAGTAGCAGATTTGAATTAATTTTGTCTTTGCCATCTCTAAGCACACTTATTTTGTTTATAGAAACCGTTTGTACATATATTGTATAAATAGTTCTTTTCAATTAATTTTAAGCTGAAAGCGTTGGAAATCATTCATTCCAGTTTTAGGGTAACATACACGGGTGTTATACGTGGCATTCATAGCGTCGATGTATTAAAAAATTTTATCTAAGTTGTGAATGATATCACTGGAGCTGAAGATTTGAAAAACTCTTAATTGTGAACGTTTACAGAATTTAAACAATTTTAGAAGGATTTCTTAGATCTCAGACATGACTCCAAATCAATTGGCCAAAGTTAAGAAAAAGTTAATGAACATAAGATAAAATGAAAAAAATTTTAAGAAATATAGAATTTTCCCCGGATGCTCTGTAAGTAATCGTAATGAATCTAAAGATTTTTTTTACATTTTTCACAAACTCTATTAACACTTGATTATTGGGTATAAATGGTAACATAACTTTGATATTCGCTGTGTATATGAGAGCCTGAACTTTAAACGTAATTTCGAAATGTTCATAGAGCAATTAAAACTTTGGATTGAGTTTATGGCAAACTGCGCTACGGCTAGTGCATCGGGAATATTAGGAGCAAACGAAGGTGAAGAACGTAGCTTATTTTGATGACCGACCACTACTACATAACGCCTTATTAGAAGATAACAAACAGAAGAACATTTTTGATTCTTTTCAACAAGACGAGAAAAGACACAAATTTAAAAAATCATCATTAAATTTACCTCTGAGTGAATCCATCAACAAAACGGCACTTGTTAAAAGCAAGTCTAGTCACTCAATTTTATCTCAGAATATTTCCAATGAAAACGTCATATCTATCAAATGGATGAATTATTATTTTGTTCTTCACAAATCTTATCTAACACATCGATCAATAATTTACAGGACTGTTAATTGTTTTCACGAAGTGCCAACGTTAGGCGGCGTCTGCAAAGTTTCATTTCATTTCGATCATTTGCCTAGCGAGATACAGTGATTTTAATGACATTTTCTTTTGTTATGTTTTGTGGAAAAAGTTCGGTTCAAAATTAGCATTAGCTTGCAAAGTGTTAAGACAAGTTTTCAGTTGAAAACAAGAATTTATCAGCGGTTTACGGATTTTAAGAAACCTCGTCCGGTCATTGATGGTGTGCCGTTGACGCCCGAAAAGGCGAATACACGAGAAAGAAAAAAAATCCTGCACATTTTTTTATTTTTAGCTGTCATTCTAAAGTTACCAAGAAGAAACTGTTGTTCATGAAAACTTGGGCATAAGAAAATTGCTTTCCAAATGGATATCGCTTCAGTGCGAGAAAAGCACTATCACAATGTGATGGTTACGATAGTAAAACTGACTAAAGTTGGAATTGCTGCCAATGTCCGTTGTGTTATTTGATTTGGCGCCTGCGGTTGTTCTTTTTCGTAGATCTCCAAAGGAAGCTCCTAAGGAGTATTCCGTATAAAAAAGTTTTGAAATTATAGAAAAACATTGGACTGTTTGTATTAAATACTCGAAGATTCTGAAAATAAACGTTATTTTCTGCTTACACTGGGGACTTATTAACTAATGTATGTAGATAAAGCATTATTAGACATAGAGTGACAGTTTTGTTTCTTTTCTACGATTTGTGAATTTTTGTGTTTGCTGACAAAAGGCAAAATATATTTGTTATTGTAGTTATTTATTTTTCTTTTTTTGCTTACCGAGAAAGAGAGAAAGAGAGCGAGAGGAAAAGCGAAAAAGAGATTAATAACGGGAGAAACTCTATACAATTAACCCCATAATTTGCACTTGCTCGCACATACATACTACGCTACCACACACTCTATCACCCTTCCCATACATTTCCACTCTTACTCAATACATGAACAGTTGTAAGAAAAGAGACAATTTTGTAAAGAAAATCTATCTGTTATAGATGCTTTTCAATACGTATACATAGGCACCCGAGCACAAGACTGAGCATATATTCTTTATGAAACTGTGCTTCAATTTCAGTTATGTTCTTGCTTTCGGTTTAATTACATGTTTTCGTTTGCTATAAGCGGTGTGTCGCTGCACGCTGTTATCAGATTAAATACATACTTTTTCGTTTATATTTAAATGCTTGTGTATAAAATGTGTATTTTTATTTGTGGTTAAAATTTTGATTTTGAAAAAAGAAGTAAAGAACACAACTGAAAACTTTTCAAAAAAAAAAAAAACAAAAAAAAAACCAAAGAAAAGACGTAATAACATTAAAATCATATCTAAAGCATTTAAAATTTCTATTGGTCCTGCAAATCAAGTTGTTGCGGACTCGTGTGTATTTTGAAGAAAAATTCGCATTTAAATTTTTACAAGAATAAGCGCAATAAAATATAGAAAAAAATACTAAAGTTTTCGCGACTGCATGCTGAGTTAGTTTCAAGGCGCCCCCCTTTTCTTTTTCTACGGATGCTGTTTAAATTAAAATGATATAAAAAAAAGCACACAAATTATCTCGATTCACTGTGCTTTTATGTGTTAGTGCTTTTGAAATTCAGAAATAATTCGTTATACAATCATACAATCAGTTTAAAAAAAAAAAGAAAACAAATAATAGCAAAATCAATTTGTTTATGATTACGTTTCATTAACGCTGTTTTACATACATTTATATGTTTATGCGTAGTTGTTGCGTTATTATGGCTGCTGGTCTCTTCGTTGTTTTGTGAGTTTATTTTAATTGAACTTTATATTAATACGAGCGTGAATGCATCCATCTGGATGCTGCTTTCTTTTTCGACGGGCTACTACCCACGTACGAGTTTAATAAGGGAGGGAAAAATTAAAAATAATTTATCTGAGAGATAGAACGCAGAGAAAGAGACAGAGAGAGTGTGTCTTTGTTTGGAATATCAAGGATACAGATTTTTTAAAAATTGCGATGCGTCGATACCATTGGGCGTTCAAGTGAGTATCTAATCAAATAATAATTAAAACAATCCATCTTTTGAATGTGTATACAAACAACACATACTCTTGCGAATTGTTTCAGAAAAGAAATTCTTTCAGACGTTATAGCTTTTATTTTATTTCCTTTTTATTTCTTTCATATCCGTCCCCGAAGAATTGCAGGTATATTCTTTTTTTTTAAGGGCTTGAAATACTCAACATAAAGTTATGGAAAACCTATAAAATATTACATTGTTAAGTAGTATGTAAATGTAATTCGGAATAAATGCAGGCATGTCCGTCTGTGTAAAGGTTTGTGGCAAGCATTCCGGTCGTATAAATTACGATATTGAGATTGAAAAGCGATTCAATTAGTGAAAGAACATCTACAGCACGATATTCATCGAAGACAGCTCTGCTTTAAAATGCAAAACCAAATTTGGCTATTTGCACCTGATGCAAAAATAGCTTTTGGTTTATCCACATATATACAGGTGATCTGCCGAAATTGAAGAAATCGTCCATGCTTATCCAATTTTATAGAATATTTAAGATAAATGATTTAGACAAAAGGAAATGTAGTGTTCTTTTCTTCCCTTCTTTTCTTTGTTTCTTATCTTCTCTATATACAAATACAAATATGAATATAAACATTTTCTTATATAAAGTATAATGAGGGACTTACTGAACAAGCAAATTTACTGTTTGTACATGTAGACATGTGATTAAACAGAACATCCTTCATTAGATCGCTTCTAGTTATTTAGGGGCGGGAGGCAGCCTTTCATGTTTGCATGACCTTTGCGAAAAATGTTGACATAAATGAGAGAAGACTCCGCCGCATATGAAGTTCTAATACCCTTCTATAGAACACTTAAAAAATTCGCGGCATAGCGCAGAGGGGGGAACAAGAAGTGCCGAATGAATAAACATTGATTCTTCAATATATTCTTTTTTGTATAATTTATTCGTGCTTCAACTGTGAACACTTTCCCAAGTTCGAAAAGAAATGAAACTCGGACGGGAATAGATCTGAAGAAGTTTGTTGGCTGACTTAACAGTTCATAATGTAACTATCAACCGTCAATTTATCTATTGCAAGAACACTACCGTAAGACCTTGCCTTCTTAAGGACTGATTTTATTATTCAGTAAAGTTCGTTTCCCTTGAAAAATAACTTTTGGATCATCGTTTGGTTCATTTTGGTCATCGAAATTTGAATGATGTACTTTTTTTTTTACTCTTTTAGAGGAAATCAAGATAAAATATGCCATTGGTTCCTTTGACGATAACTTTGATTTGTTCGTTTGTTTTGTAGCTAAGAATATAATCTCAGTCCATACCGTAGTTTGCCATTGCAATTCAGAGTGATAGCGTTGCATCCACAGTTACAAAATCACGTACACGTCGGTTTTCTAATTGAGAAATAATGAAACGTGAATCAAAAATTCATACATTTGTATGTATTTTCGGTCCAAAATTAATGAATATGCGGCTCATGCTGTCAACAGCCCTATTTTGCCCTATCTCATCTATCTAATCCAAATATTAAACATATTTATATGATAATGATTTGTCGAATAATGAAGCTATGATAGTCACGAAAGTCTTCATTTATGTTTATATTCTTTAAAAAAATCAAGCCATTAAACCAAAAAAAGCACAAACGCATGAAGAAGCGTTGTGCTTTTATGCCCTCAACGCATTAACCCTTTTCGTTTTGGTCTTTATTTAAATAAATACTCCACTGGATTGCAACAATTTTCATGTTTTCCATTCCTTTTAAACCACCTAACTTTGGAAGCTACGGTGTCCGCCCACATGATGCTACTTCCGATTTTGAGTTATATTTACAAAAAAACAAACGAAACTAAATGAGCTCATTTGCGAGTTCAATTAAAAATTGTAAATCAATTTTCACGAATTAGAAAATTACAGAAGAGACAGATCAATGATCCTGTCCAATAGACATTGTTGTCAA
Source organism: Glossina brevipalpis (assembly GCA_000671755.1). Taxonomy (NCBI): domain Eukaryota; kingdom Metazoa; phylum Arthropoda; class Insecta; order Diptera; family Glossinidae; genus Glossina; species Glossina brevipalpis. The sequence continues at coordinate 616,293 of KK351061.1, forward strand.
ACCAAATCGGAATCTAGTTCAAGTGAAAAATTTGTCCATTATTTGATTGTTACGAATACAATAACGATCACATTAGTTTACTTTCCTCCCCGCGTGATTGGTTTAACAATGATCCATCCATTCAGTTTAATTTTTAAAGTTAATTTCGTAAATTAGACTTAAAAGCTGAAATTATTTATGTAATTAAATTGTTGCTACTTGATTAAAATATATTTCATTCGTGTATAACAAATACAAAGATTAAATTTTGTTAATTTTTTTTTGTATTCTGATCATTAGATCACTTTATTTACATACTACTTGGCGTAGAAGAGTGTGCTAAATCTGTGTGGATGTATGTAACTGATGTTCTGATGATAGTCTCGAGCTCAATTCAGATCAATTCGTTGAATCGATCTAAGCTTGCCTGTCCTCTGTTCGATATGTTTTAACATCTTTTTGTGTCTGTCCACCATACCAGGACATGATTTTCGAGATATTTTGATGAAACTTTTTGGCTTAGGTATGAATCCTATTGGATTCTTTATATACTTCGTTTTGTATTTTGTAAAAGTCGACAAACTTCTGTCAAAAACAGAAGTCTTGTAAACTAAATGAAATTTGAATGGAATGATGACGTTTATGTGACAACATAACTTAACTTCTTTTATTTTATGGTAAAAGTGAATTAAAATATAAATTTGCTCTGCTAAATTTACACCACACTGGTGGCCTACTTTTTGATTAAGACATATTTTGGTAATCATCACGTCATGAAAGTCTATTTTTGCTACTTTATAATAAAGACAGTTGCGTGGTGGAGTGTATGTAATTGTCAACCTGGCCCGACTATAATGTTCGAAGCTGTTTTATTTTGTGTAGCGATTTTTCCCATCATTAATGGAAATAGTTTTTTTTATATTATTTTATATAGATTAGTAATAATTGTACGGTCACAAAGCAGGCCTTACCCATTTTAAATAAAAGCTTTTATTATAATGGACGAATTATTCGATTCGTTATTTCACTTCATTTAATCGCAAAATGTTTATATCTGGTTATACATTAGCGCAGGCATTTCGCTAGGAACTTCATTACTCCTCCAAATAGGATCAATCGATGAAGATGTTTTGGGGATGCACTGATGTCCTGAATGGGAAAAACGAAAGAGAGTAATTTCTGAATCGGTGACAAATGCTTAATTGGAACCAATGGTTAAACATTTAGCAAAAATAGGCGTCAAAAGCTAAATCTAAGACTTTTATTGTGTTTATATTTATTTCTGTTATTATGCTTATGGTTTAATCTCGATATCGTAATAAATCTGATACATTTATTACATATCAAGTTCGAGAGATATGCATTCATTAACTGCATATTTAAGCGGCTGGCTGGCTGGCATTGCAGGTGCGAAAATGTTAGTTTTTCAAATGAAAAGTAAAAATCAAATCAAGTTTCCTTTTTTAGGAGGGATAAATACGGGAATGACACAATCGAGTTAATGTAATCGTAAGCATCTCTACGAGCGTTCATAATGTTGGTTCATCTTTTGTTTTTTATTATATTCAACTTGACAGTTTTGTTGAAGACAAACATGGCTTTAATTTCGCATTCAACTCATAGCTTTCTTTATGCATTTTTATTAGCAAAAAATTTGAATGAGTAAAAAATGAATTAAATTAAATTTTTTGAACATATTACGCACATGCCTAGAAAACGAACTGAAGTCAAAGCCCAAAGCCGCCAACAAATTCTGTTTTGAAAAACAATCTCTGCTCAAGCTCTGCTCCCCTCTTTATGTTATTATGTCGTAAATATCAAGTTCTTTTCTGAATATTCTTTGATATAACAAAATTAACGCATTATTAGGATATTTGTGAGTGTCGACGTTGACCTCAAGAGGTTTTCTATATCGCGCAGCGTTAGATATTAACGAGAAAGCGCTGTTTCCCGAAAGTCTTACTTTTGTTATTTAATTCGATTTAAATGATTCACAATAAAGAAGTATTTCTACCAAAACATCCCTTCAAATTAACATACGTTCTCAATAATAAATATTAACCTGTTGCGAAGAGAAGAAAAGTCACAAATATTTAAAACCTTTTCATCAGTGATGTCTTGACTCGCTATCTCTAACTCTTTATTATAATTTCGATTTATATGAGCGTATAGGGCAATAGACATTCTAGTGTAACCATGGCTGAATATGTTGGCACAACAAACGTTTCATGCTTTAGGCCAAAACAAAATGTTTGTGGAACTTTTCTTTTGCAGTTTTTTTTGGTTGCAAGACCGACCAGTATTTTGCTAATTTCCAAAAATAACATCAGCGCGCTGTGCTCAAACATTTCGTTAATTTTTGGTGTGAAAAACGAAATAATTGAAAAAAATTATATTCAGATTTTTATGTTCAGTAAGTTCTGAAAAAAAGTATTTTTTTTTTTATGTCTCTTGATGTCTGTTCTACTTTCGCTTTAAAAAAATTTTTAAATATTTAAAATTCATTGCATTTGCAATTTTTTTTTATTATAAAATAATTTGTTTTTGTGTAAAAAGGTTTATATGCAGCAATGATTAGTGCAAAACAAAAAAAAAAAAAAAAAAAAAAAAAAAAAAAAAAAAAAACGAAACAAAAAGGAAAAGACAAACAAATATTTGGTGAAAATTTCATTAAATTAGAAAGAAAAAAAAAATGATCTTATGAGAAAAATTATAAAAAATGTGCTAAAAACTGTCTTATGATTATTATGCTGAAGCGTACCGTAAATTAGATTTGTGTGTGCGGCTATGTGTGCTCAATTTTTAAAAATAATTGCATACAACAAAGATTTTTTTCTGAAACTTGTATTCTAGTTCGCGCCTTCATTAATATTAATAAGCAAAAGATATGTCAACTGCGCAACGTGCAATAAAACTTCGTATTTGGCTTACGTCCAATCTTTTGATGCTGGTAAAGCATTTCCATTAGATGTGAAAGTAAGAGCTCAATGTTTAAAAAGTGTCGTAATCATGTTAACTTTGAAGTGCAATTCTCAAGAAATCAGAAGATAAACTCTTCCTTATGCCCTTTTCTAGCGAGTCCAGATTAAATATATCGATTCCGTTTTCATTGCAGAAGCCTCATCAATCTATTCATAGATTTTTTTTTAGTGTAATAATTAATCGATGTAATTTTTAAATGAAGTTATGAAAATTAAATGATAAAACTAAATTTATTTTTCTGCTCTTAACCTTAAGAAACCTTTTTCGGCGTTTTATGAATTCATTTTTCTTTCCCTCCGTCCAAAGGTTATTCACTAATATCTCTAAAAAGGTTGCTTGGGTGTTGCAAAGACTCCTTTATTTTGGGAAAGGAATTTGCGACTTGGGGTATATTTTGAGGTTTGCAAATAAATGAAAATTAGTGGGGTCCAGATCTAACGAATGTGTTTAGTGTTTAGCAGTCCAATCCCGTCAGCATCAAAAAATGTCAAAATTTTCGATCTTTAGATTGAACACAAAACATACATGGACAGACGGGCAGACAAGCTTAAATCGATTCAGAATCATGTCTTGATTGATCGGCATAATAAAAAGCGGATCTATCGTAAATCCTTCTGACGGGCAGAGAAGCTTAAATCGATTCAGAATCATGTACTGATTGATCCGCATAATAAAAAGCGGATCTATCCTAAATCCTTCTCGTTGTTATGTACTTACATAAACCTGTATCACTAGTGATCTACAAGATATAAAATTGTAATGTAAGCTGGTGGATGTTTCGTTCACTTTAGAACACTTTTTCTGCTCTTTCAAAATATTGTTTATCGTTAACCATTAACCCGGCTTTCTGACAGAATATAAATTGCGCGACGGAAGAACAATTCGCCCTTTTAGGTAATCAATGAAAGAACCTTAAATCACGCATTAAAGTAAACGGTATCCAGAAAAAACAATTCGTCGGCTGATACGGCACTTCTTAGCCCTGACTGGATTATTAATATTTCCCCATTTTTCATCATTAATAGCAATCGAGAGATCTATGAATTCAAAAGAGAAAGGCGACTCTCAGAACTCAAACAACTTTTCTAAAATCATGTATATTGTAAAGTGAAACCTAAAAAAATCATGAAAGTATTTGGTTACGCAAATTTTTGAAATATGTCTTAATATGAAATATGAATTGGAAAGAATTAGAAAGAAAGGTCATCAGTAAGCATTTTCATGAAATTTTTCCATAATTAATTGAATTTTTTGTTGTAGACAAGAGTTCATAAATATTTCTACTCTTCTCTCTGGTCTTCGACAATTCTTTCCTAGAATCTGGACAAAGAAGCGAGCAAAAGGAAAGTGACCATAACCCTAGATGTAGCATTTGGTGCGGCAGTACACACAGAGAGACTGATCAATGCGTTGAATAGATGTTATCTTCGTTACGTCAGTATTGTCGGGTAGTTTGATGGATTTATTAATTTTGAGCTAAGAGATGTGTGCTCGGCAAAGGAGTGCTAAGGAATAAAGAAAGCGATACGCTTTCGCCAAATTCTTCTGCTATATGTCAAGAATGGAAACAGATTAGATAAACTGTAACATCTGGGAAGAAAAATATAAAAAATTGTAAATTTCTTTGAGAGCTAGATTTTAACAGATGTGAATAACCGTATTTGTCGTATATTTTCTTTAAACTCAAACACGAATGCTGCATATATTTTGTAATGACTTTGGCGCATATTTCCGCCTGTTGTATATACGGAATGATGTTCACGTTGAAGAGTGAAGTTGTTTTTCATTTCATCAAAAATTAATTAATATTTGTCAATCGGTTTAATACGCGGTTCGTCAGTAATTCTAATTCTAATTATAACATTTAACAACAATTCGCAAGAGTATGAGTTGAACACACAGACAAATCATTTGCTATAACTTTTCTAAAATTTATAGTTTTTTTTTTGTTTTTTCTATTTCTGTTTTTAATTCTAGATAATCTACAAATAGAAAAACTCTTACGTTCCCGTTGTTAAGTCTTGGAGCATTTTGCATTGCATTTGTTCCTTTTGGTGAAAAACGACAAGCAGACACATATAGGCGGTCACTAGTGTGACTCATGCTGCTACGTATGCTGGTGGCTCCTCAAGTGCTGCTGTTGTATTCAATTAGTTTAAAAAATAAAATTCACAAAGAAAACTTAAAAAAGCGTAAAAAGAAACGCTTTTCTATTCCCCACAGAGAAGGGAAGACGACGACGACATAACGCAAAATTTGGCGGGATTTACAATTTACATACGCGTTTACATATATATCTATTACATGAATTTGTGTTCTATTTGCAAACAAATATATATACAAAAAAAGAACTATTGCGAGACCAAAGAAAAGAACCAAAACCAAAAAAAAAGAAAAAACTTAATATACAAATCAAAGTCTGAAAACTTAATTTAATTAAGTACAGGAGAAAATCATTAAAAATATTTTTTTAAATTATATACTACAACTAAGTGCATTAAATATGTCGGGAATATTTCGGCAGAGTTCGTTTTTGAATAGTACGAATGAATCAACGTCAAACAAACGTTACTCTATAAGTGCATTCTGGTAAGACTTCTCCTTCACGCATTCTTTTTAGTTTGTTCAAAACCAACGTAAGCAAAAACCAAGCCTTGCAAAACAACTTAGGAATTTTATTTTCTCTAAATTTCTGGGCCATATAAACCAACACCACCAATAGGTGATAAAGATGTTAAAGTAATCATTTTTTTTTTGATCCTTTCAATCAAATACTCGAAATCAAATTTTCACAAAACCACGAAATAGATGTTTTCCGTAATGAAAGCAAATCGATTCTCTGCGGAAAGACTGCATCGAAATTAAGGTTTAAACTAGTGCAAGCGGCGTCTCAACTGTTGCAGGCAGATAGATTAAATGCTTAGAAACTCTCACCGAAGGGGACATGAACCATATTTATTAAGGATCTTAAAGGAATTTAAGTGTTTCTGCCTGTATTTACAACAAATTATTATGTTTTTCTGCACCTCCAAACTTTCTTCTAAATTGGGTTTTCTCTTCAAACCCAATTGGAGTGTAATTTATTTGAATAGTTTGCTGCATCGTTTCTCAGTCCGATATTGCGTAATAATCTCTTCATTCCACTATCTATGTTTGTTCGTCTTGGTTATGTTATATTGATAGACTTTGGATATGTTCCGGTATGATAGGCTGTGCGCATTGATTCACCAGCAGTATTATCAGGTTGCACTTACTCTCAATGCGTATGCCTACTTAGCATCCTATGTTTTGTTTCCAACGAAATAATCCTGTTTTGTAGACGGGTATTTGTTGTTAATTGCAGTTTTCCTTATACCTGTGAAGGATATGTCACTTCAAGTGACTCCTTGTCCACGAATCTCCTCCATTTGTTGGTTTGTGTTTACATTTCAATTTTAGATCTTTTTTCCGAGACATTTGCAATCAAAGCATTTAGATACAAAATTGTTAATAAGTATTTTAAAGGATTCGACGAGAACCCAGCTGCTACTTTTCAGTTAGTTTGATGTCCCGATGTCATTGTTGTCTGCTGAAAGAAATAAAATACTCAAATATTCTTAATTTTCTCTTCATTCTAACATTAACTATTTCAAAAAGTTCGCTTTTCTAACTGTCTTCGGGTTTTTTTTTTCGTAAATCTTGTATACCCAGGACTCAAAACAATAGCAACACTTCCCGACACCATCATTGTTACATTCAATTATAGTCTCTGGTTTATCCATTTGTGAAAACTATTGTGCATATTTCTGAGCGTTTTACAGAAAATAACAAAGTTAAGGTATTCCTTACGCCGCGCTCATACAGTAGCTATAGCTTTAGCATGCACCAGTAACCTTGACGGGCGGTGTTTTTTAATAACTACCTCAACAAACTGCAATGGCGTCAAATTTTTATCGAACTACAGTAAAATGTATAATAATGTGTTTGAATCATGCAAAGAATCATACAAAAAGAGTTTCGTAGACTGACGCTTATCTCTATGCAACGTTTTGAATCGTAAATACCAAGAATTGAAACTTGATGATAAATTTTTATATGGGAAGTTATTATGCATAACACAATAGTTGAGTAAAAGTGTGGCTCACACACACTCTATCTTTTCTTTTCACTGATAACAAACTCTTGTTTTTTTCTTGTTATAGTTCCTCTCGAAGGGTTGTTGTGCTTGTGTATCGGATTTGTTTTTGCGTTTGTAGTACAGGAAATATAAGAAGGCAACGATTTTTAAACTCTTTATTTTCTCTATCATCGAATAGGTTCCAAGCTCCACCATATGTCCCCTTCGCTGTTAGTGCGTTATATGTAAATCAGAGCGCTAATAGTTGTGAGAATTGTGATAGAAAACTGCGAAACATACGAAATGGTCCTGATAAACTGCAACTGTTTCAAAACTTAGCCGAAACCTTTCCAAACTTCATCGGAAAAATTATTGTTAAAACAATTTCTTTCGAAAATTATAAAATATTGTGTAGTTTTCTAAAATCATTTACTAAATTCTCGAAGTGACAAAGATTCAGCACACGGTGAATATACTTTTCTTACTCTTATTTAGTACATTATGTTGAGGGTATTTTTGGTGAAGTCATATTCATTTTGAGGATCACACTAGGTCAAGCTAATTTATAATAATTACAAAGTTGTGTGAAAACTGCAGACAATAGCAATAGATCATCCGGGACCATTTTTACATTTACATACATAGTGTAAAGTACGATTTTTAGCATGTTGTGAACGTCGTATTTGCGTACTTTTTTGGACTTAGATGGCCCTTATAAGTATGTGCGCTGAGCTTCGAAGCAGAAGCTGTTATAGATTGCCAGTTGTAATTTTTTGTTTATTGTGGTCATAGTTATGAGAGGAATTTGTTGTCGAAGCAGTGACGACCAACAACAGTTTTCGATTCCCATCTTTCCAAGATAGCTACTATGAAAGCGGGATGGGGGATGCTTTAAAAAAGCTTAGTCTGATGATGATTATCTGGAAATGGTTATTGAGTTATATTGGATTTTATGATGGCCAGGACACATTTCTGAGTAAATTATTTTATTTACTTTAAAGGAATTCCAAAGAAGTATCGTCGTGGAATAAACACTTTTAGTACTTCTCCAACTTACTAATGCACGAATTGCGTTCAACTGTGCTTTGCTTGATAATTATTGCTTTATGTTTATATAGTCGGAAGTACTTGAATGATATCGAAATTGATTTCTTTGATTTCTTTGATGTTATTCTAAAGTTCTATTGAGTCTCAAAGTGACCACTGCCTTAAAAACATAAACAATTATATCAAAGAAGAAACAAAAACTCAAACTGGGTTAAATGTATGCGTCTAGTTTATCGTTATCCTATGTGAATGTAATATCATAGAGACTTCCTGTGGAGTGGTCTCTGCCTATGTAAACACAAACAGTTTTTATCTCACCCCGTATTGAAATTCTTACATAAATAAATACTGTTTTGAACACACATTGAGAAATATAATCTGTGTACTTATTTATCGTTTCAATATTAACCAGCAGCGAGCGAGTAGCGGATCAAAATAAGAATTAAATGAATTTAACAAATTTGATTTTTATCTTTTCTCTGTGATCGAATTGTTTGCTGACTTTATCTTCTTGAATAAAATTGTTTATAAATATCGTACTATAAATAAAGATTTGAATATTTTGCTTAATGATCGACATTCGATTCTATTTGATAATACACCAGAAATCTAATTAACCTCATTTACCATAATAATAATAATATTTGTGCTTAAAGTATCTTGTACATGCTTCATTGCCGTTTCCAATCTTGCTGCCAATCCACGCACACTGGGCAAGGCATTAAATATTCACAATATTCACAAATTATTGTCTTGGCAAAAGCAGAGCAAAGAAAGGAGGGGGAAAACACCCCAACATCCGTTATGATTTTGCAACTTTTTAGAACTTTTTTTACAAAATGAAACGAATTTAAAATTAATGTATCTTTCAAATGTTTTTCCAAACATTGAAATTGAAGCAAAAACATGGAAACAATATTTCCCAGAGAACATCTAATTTGAGTCAGTAATTTGAGTTACTCTGACACTAAGCAACTTTTTTCAAGGCAGAACCCCGGTATATGAGATTAAACTCTTCAAAGGGAATTACAAGGGCTTTTACTCACATCTTTTAATATCTTCTTTTAATAGTTGGATAATCCCTCGTTAGGAACAAAATTCGCAGCTTAAATTGTCTCATGAAATTGTCCAGAATCTCATGTAAGAAGTTCCAAATAAATTTCACGTTGCTCTATTCTAGTGACCCAATAAATTGTTATTGATACGATTTTCCAATAACTGCTCCTTACATCCGTATTATCCGAATCCGTACTATTTTTAAATAATAAAAACCTTTAAACGAGATGTGCGAAATTTCATGACATTGCGACCCTTAATTTACAATCTACAGTTGCTTTTGTGATGTTACTTTTACAATTTTCAAAACAGTGGAAAAATCTATAAATTTTTAATGGAAAAAACCTTCGTTCAAACTAAGAATCGGATTGGAAAGTGTTATGGAAAATCTTGTTCGTTAAAAACAAAAATTATCGGTAGTTTGCTGATTTCAAACGCGATCATCCTACAGACAGGAATTACGCTGACTGTTTTGTTTGCTCGAATTTGTCAGTTGTTTCAAGCAACACAGCACAAAAAAGTTCACCAAATCATTTTGGAAGACAACAAAGCGAACTGTGTGGAAGATAGCTGACACTTTAATGAGCGCGTTTGCTCATTTTTGACCAAAACACAATAACGTGTTGATCATTCGGAATGCAGTCTAGAGCCGTTTAGGCGAAATGCATGCTTAAATCGGTGCAGAGTTCAATGTTGACCAATAACATTTGTGTTTTATAGGTACTCCACACCAAATTCCTGGGTGTTGCAAACGTTTCGACACCTTCGGTGGTGGGTATCAAAATCGCAACAAATTTATGGAAAATACAAAATTTCGGTACATCATTAAAAAAATTTTCCTCAAGCCTTTTCGTACAAATTTTTACATGAAAATTAAAGTTAAGAAAATAAGTTCATTTTCACTCTTTTAATTAAGAAAAAGGCCTTTTAGGATATTATTATCTATTTAATGAGTTTTCTAAGAGTATTCAAGATTCGTCTCGAGTGAGTTTAATACGAATTGTTCACTTTAGCTATTTCATATTAAATTTCCTCTTTTAAGTTATGCATGCAATTAAAAAATTATTAATTCATATATTTTCAATGTTTATTTAACTGCTTTTTTGGTTATACAATACCGTTTGTTCAGAAACATTCTTCCACTGTTAGCTTGTGTTCTATATGTTGACAATACCCGTTATAGGCAGACCAAGCTTTCCATCCTTGGCGTTTTTTGACTACTTGGGCACACTCTACTGCTGCATTAATATCATCCGTTATAAGCTCTTGGCAAACCTGATGGCACATATTCGCTGAATGTCGTAGCGGATTTGATGTACACCAATAACGATCGCTGACTTGGAAAAGTCCAAAATTATTCGACCATTTGCCATTTAATTGCCCAATAGCGGAAGTGTTGAGTTTACTTTCAAAATGTGCGATGCAGATCCAAGTCGCCAAATCAGATTTTTCGATGCCTAACTCAAACATTTCGCGTGCCAATTCGCAGCGTGTGAAAACACGTGCTTCCACTACAACCAAAGCCACCGATACGAACATCAACAAAATTGCACCGAAATAATGAAAAGAACGCATTAATAGGTATTTCTATTCTGGCCACTTTTAAAGCACAAAAACAAATAACATAACGAATCTTATTCAAACATCAACAACACCTTTAATAAATATTTTTACTGCTAATAATGATAGAATGAAAACAAGTTTTTTAGCTATTTTTGTTCAACCTGCTGCTGCCCCTTAAGCCAAACAAATGGTTGATTTTTTTTTGAAGGTGAGGTTTCTTTTTTTAATGTTTACATAAAAATCTTGAAATATTTATGTGTTTAGAATACTCAAGCAAAACAATCATCGATATGCTCCAAAGTCCTATTATTGCAAAATTCCTCGTAAACTGACCAGGCCGACCAACCCTGTTGTTTTTGTATGTAACGCGCACAACGCACCGAGAGTGTTATATCATCTAATAGCAAATCAGCACAATTGACATTACAGCCGTTGAAGACAAAATAATCGGTTCGATTTTCCGGCTTACACCAATACTTATCGCTTATTTGGAAGATACCATAATCGTTAGAACCGTCCGTATTGCGGGCACCGATTACATGCGTGTTAAAGCGGCTTTCGTTCTCAGCGATACATAGCCATAACGGTAATTCCAACTTTGGTACATCCAGTATGTACAGTTGACTGGCGAACTCGCAGCGGTGCAGACTGCGTGTCTGCACTTTCGTCGGGCACCGCAACGATATCAAACACAACATCACAAATATGCAAATATTTTTAAAGACACACGTTTTCGTTATTTTTAGTACAAATATCACCAAAGATGGATTAGACATTTTTTTTTTTTTGCTTCATTTATTTACTACTTATTGACTTGTTTATCTTTTATGAATGAATTTTCTAACGTTTTAAAGCGGCGATTGAACGTTAAAAGTTATATCACATACTACGAACACGTTTTGCATTCAATTAAACTTTGATGTAATCTTCTGCCAGACATTGTTTTTTATACTCGATTATTGTATTATTGCATTAATTACAAATGACGGCAGACAACTTTCAAATGTTCGCGATAATCTATTGTGGTAAATAATTCAAGATTTCTCTAGCCATCGCGGAGGTTTACTGGGTTTGTCATTTCAGTTGTGACGCACGTTCTGACATTCATCAGACTATATTTGTAAAACAGATTTATTCGCATAAGATTAGCCTAGCACTAGACTTGGCTACGTTTATTGTCCGTCCATCCTTCTTCCTGAGATGCCATAAGTCTTACGATTCGTGTTACTGTTTAGTGAAATCGAACACTTAAAACAGTACAAAATAATAAAAATGTCGAAGGCGGGCGCGTAGTAGTTTGACATAGACATAGGCTTGTATGTTTTATCCAGCTCAACAGAGTACCACTATTACGCCTTACCTTAAATTGACAAGAGGCTAATTTATATATTTAATTGTTTTTAGTTAATGGTGACCGATTCATAATCTCGATGCCTCCAATTATGTGCTTAAATCCATTAAAAAGCGGAGCAAAATTTTAGAAGGAGAAACTTCGAAGTTTTTGAATCAATCACCGCAGATATTAATGTAAAGTTTGTTACAAATTTTTTCATTTAAAGATTCAATTCAAAACTACATCTCTTTTTAACAATAATTTTTTGTGATATTGAGGTGGCGTCAGAGTCTGCGATTTGTTCTAACGCCAAGTTAACTTTCTTGCATATTTTTATACTGAGAAAAATATTAAACAATAGAATTGTTTGCAAAGATTTCGACTGAAAGAACAAGTTTTTCTGTCAATATTTTCAATTAATTAATTATTTACGATATACGCAACTTGTTAATGTCTCAGAATGAATTCGAAAAGTCCAAATCGACAAAATGTTCAGTTTAAAATAAGCGAGAAAAACGTGAATAACAAAGCAAAACAGCGAGCGGATAATCTGTCAGATTTTTTTAATCTTCAAAAGTTTAATTTTTCAGTTTATTAATATTGGCGATCTTGCAATTGCAAAAAATTTCTGTGCAGTGGTTATTCATGGGAACTATGCATTTAGAAGGGTGGACGGAGTGCTGCTTTCTAGTAATGAATGCAGGCGGTATTATATTTAAAATTTCTATTATTCTAATGTCTATAGCAAAATTTTTTTTGCAAAAGTGTCCCACGACGTTCTGGTACAATACAGATTTTTATAATAAGCTCAGTCGTTCGCGATTACAACTTATGTGAAGTTTTAAGGCAATGTCGAGCGAAATTAATGCAATCATCCATGCGCTGAAAAGCTTTCTTACATTGCAACTATGGGTCCTATGGGAAAAATCTGAAGAATATTGTACAGATACCTACAGTCTAATGCGAACAAAATCACAGGCGCAAATAACAGGCGCATATGATGAGTGAGCCTGTGATTACGTTCGAGGCGAATACAATTTTTTTTGAAAACTTTGCTTCTTTTTATATAAGACTTCATCAAATTGTCTCGGATCATTTTTTTCTACATATGTTTTCAAATGATCGATGCTGACAACTTTTATCTATTATTATAGCGAACATTACCACAAAATCCCTCATTAACAAAAATAAATGTTTCTCGTTATTTACAACTTTAAATTTGAAAAGTTTGTTTACCGCTAAAATGTGATGGGTGCTCAGATTTCCGTCAAAGCTTCGGTGAGAAAAAAAATTTGTGTACGCATGCAAATTGAAATTTTTCATATTTCGCCAGCTGCACAATAACTCTCACTCATAAAATACATATTTATTTATATATACATACGTGATGTATATTTAAATAAACTTCAGATGTTTGTTTAAATAGACATGACTATGGAAAGGGCCAGTGTTCTATGTAATTCATTGAGATAATAAATTACACGGCCGTAAAACAGAAAAGAAAATTTCATTTCAATTTCATTTTATTTTCTCTACTCTCTCTCCTTCGTTAAGAATTTTATGTTCTTCTACTAGAGTACAGTGTACAGTTTTAAATCGAGGTCAATATATAGTAAAATTTATACGACTTGTGTTAATTAGTTTATGAATATGATAATAAAATTTTTAAAATTTTTTATGGATCTGTTTAATGTACCATTTTTGTTTTTCGAATTCGTTTGCCGTCAGTTAAATAAAAAATTCTTTAGTTATATGAGTTTGTTAGCGTAAGTTGAGATATGACTTATTCATTTACCAACGAAATTCTGTTACAATAACAATAACCGAATTAAGTAAGCTCTTAAACCTTAGGGACAAACTTTTGTAAAACCAAGAAAATTAATAAAGACATGTATAAAATGGAGGCGGACTCATAGTTGATATGAATATGAAGTAAAAGTGAACCACTGTGCCGACGTTTGCAAAAGCTTATGAATCCGAGAAATACTCAGTGGAAAATACCTTTTGGTACTGAATGAAAACTTCTTTCATTTTTTAAATTTAATTTCGTAGATTTAAATGAGCAACCAGTGTCCAAATCGTTTGAATTAGACCGATGGAGATAGGAGTAGGAATCGATTAGAGGCGACGAAGTTAAAAAGAATTATAAATGATTTGTTATGAAGAAAAAAACAAATTGTTTAAGTCCTTCGTTTAAGTCCTTCGAGTTCCAAACGCCCCAAGACTTTGATCTTGAATATTCGAGGCATTATTTAAGAAGATAAGAACATGTGATGAAAAAAATTCACAAAGTAGTGCTGACTTTTATGGTCGAAAACGGGGAATGCTCACCATTAGGCAACTGGCACGCCCGAAATTAGAAGTATTGACCTTTCCTTTTTCATAAAGATTTTTATATCATTATATTTATATATGAAGGATATTTGAATCTATCGCATAGATGCTAAGCTAAGGGTAAGATGGAAATTAATTACGTTCTTTTGCAAATGCTGAACTTCTACGCAATTTTGAAGCGCCCATCTTACTTGACAATCACAGGTTACGTTCGAAAATGATAGTTAATAAAATGTACACAAATAGGTTAAGACGTAATGCTTCTATAAGAAAAGTTAAGATAGGTCCGCAAAGCTTCGTATCAAGGAGGATGTCTGTTTTCAATCGGAAAGAGAGGAGCGTTGAAAGGATTTTACCTACAATTACATGTCATTGTAATATTTAATTTATGCAATATTTGCCGACTAATGAGTAACGACACTTAGAAGAAGTTATCCGTTTTGTCTATTTCAAAGACAAACAACACAAGGCATTCAATGAAACATCTTTCTAAAGCTTTTAAAGAAATGCTGTAGGAATTCCATCTAAGAAATGATTTTTATTTCCAAAAAAGCAGAAGCCTGATAACAGCATATCTACATACGTTATGTTCTTTGATTGGAGCGTGTTTTGTGCACACTGAACATCAAACAAAGAGACATTGTATTTGAATTCATCTAATTTCCGTTACATAAAAATTAATTTGGTTCGAGTATCTTTGAAATGTAAATTTTCCATTAAATGGGTACAGCTACATAGCTCAATTTATAAATAAGTGAATGAAAGAAAAAAATTAAAATAAGAAAAAAAAAAAACTTAGAACCTATTAGTATAAATTGTCTTACAAAGAATCCACTTGTGCGCTCATCTGCACATCTCGCTACAGTAGCGTGCAAAAACACTTGTCGAAATATACGCACTGCAATCTACTAATGCAATCAATCGCATTCTTCGTTTTTCTTCTTTCAATTAATGAATAGTAAAAATTTGAAGCCAGTTTCCTTTAAGATAAATCATGTATTTGGTAAAATCAATAGACGTTAAAACAGTTTAATTTTGATGAAAAAAGAATTTCTATATTTTTTGCAAAAAAGTAATGAAAACAAACAATGATTTGCGATGTTTTTATTGGTGGTGTTTTCATAAAATAAAATTAAAATGATACCGAATTATGAAAATGGGAATGAGCAAAACCTTCTCATAATGAATGGAAGCATATTTGGAAATTTCATAAACGCAATATTCGTTGTTGCAAGTATTTTCAAAAACTTTTAAAAAAAACTATTTAAAAAAAAAGTTTTATGTAACAATACTCTCAGAAACCTTTCCATAATATACACGTTGCTTGTAGGTTGGAAATTTCTTGTAGAATTTTCATGAAATTTCCAATTTTTGAAAGATTAAAAGAAATATAAATTTCACGCTTAATACATTTTACTTCAACTTGAATGGCTAATAATCACAAACCTTTTGTGAACAGTATTTTTTAGCAGTTCCTCGATAACTTTTGTAACGAAACCTTTGCAAGAAGCGTTAAGGATTATTCTTTTTTATGTTTAATTTTTTAAGCAAAATTATGCATTTTTCAAATTTGTAAATTGTAATTAAAAAGAAGAGAAAAAAGTTGTAGCATCTTTTTGCCCATTACTGTACAAATGATAAATGTGTTTGCCTGTGGTGGTTAGTTATTTCTTTCGAATGAAAGATTTGCCTTATGGCGATGCCTTTGTTCTTTCCTTTTATATATATGTATACATACGTGGTTCAACTTTTATAAAAAATAATTGTCACATGGGGTCACTAAGGCAAGAATCACTTTTCTTTGTTACGTGTCTTTTTTTTAATTATAACACAATTAATTTTTGCATAGACTTATAAAGCAAAATTAAATTAATAATATTTTTTTAATTAAATGAAAACCAACACTCTTCTCATTTACAGCACCAGTCCAGGCACTCTACAAGATGTAACAATGGATAATTCATGTAAGTTTTTTCAATTTTAATTTAGTCTTTAAATGCAATTCTCATTAGGTCAAGATTAAGTTATGTTGTCGAAGTTCCTTCTTGATTTTCTTAAAGAAAGCGCTGGCAATTTTGAAAAATGGCTCTTTATAATTCTTGTAAGACTACCGGGAAATTTCAGATAACGCTATTGAAAAATGTAGGTGCGCAAACAAACTTATGTGAGACAAGAAGTAAAGACTTTAAAATATTGCTATTCAAAATTATCATGATGTGGAACTTGAACTTCCATTTTTTATAGACTTAATAATAGCACTCCACTAGCCAATGAAGATAGTGAACTTTAAGGTTAATCCCTCTCAGAAGTATTTTCAAGTTACTTTAGGGCAGACTTTTGTCTATTTCCAGTCACCAGCATTTCTACCTGTCTGCCTCACTCTCATTTGATGTTAGAGAATTAATGTTCGCTGCTATTCAGCCTTCTTTCATGGCGAATTTTTTATAAGCGCTGCGCAATTTTTTTCAACATTCTTCGTCACTTAACACTTTTTTATATTATGTTCTGGTGTTATTGTTATGCGTGTTAGAACCGGCAGAAGTCCAACCAGTGCGTTTAGCGCCGTTATACGCCTTTGTGCGTCCCTCGCATATGTTGCCCATATATGTTTCTATATGAAGAAAAACCTCGCAAACCTCAAAATTGTTGTCTTTTGAAAGCGTAGTTGTTAAAACTTAGTTCACATCTCTCCGTTATTAATCTTCTCTCAGTCCATGGTATAATGTTTGGAATCAATTTACTAAAAGTCCGCCTTCTCATTTGATCGTGCTACAATTGTTCCCGCCTTTGTTTTATTTTTTTAGCTGCTAACCGGAAGATAACTTAGAGGAATGAGGCTAAAAATAAAAGTAAAAATTACAAGATTGGAATTAATTTAAATTTCAACTTAAATATTGGTGTAAAGTAACAAGAAAGAAGACGCGTCTAAATAATTTGTTTAAGTAATGTGCTTTTAACAAATTCAATTTTATCAGAAATGGAAAATTAGTGATAATTTTCATTAAGCCTAGCTCACTCAGCAACACTGATGAATCAATTTCAGCATTAGTAAGCGCATCATACTCAGGCAACGTAATGCACTTAAAAGAAATGTGACCAAACTGATTCAATCAGCTGCATATAACAGCTATAATTTGAGGATCATACAATTGAGACAAACTCGACAATAGGTCTAAGTGCAGATACATATAACTTTTAGTCATGCATGGAAACATTAAACTCGTTAATCTGTCTTTTCATTAATTGAAGAACTTAACTGAACTTTATTAACAAGAAATTGAAATGAAATTAAATAACAATTTACATTGAAGAATGATCCCTAGATCACGAAAAGTAATACAGACTCCAAAATTAACTTATTAACATGATAAACAACAGACATCGCCGAAATTCTATGAAAGGACGTTGCTATAAAGTTACTAATGTCGAAGGACATACCATCAACTTCGCACCAGTTCACTGAGGACATCAAACCAAATTGAAGTAGAAGAAGCCCTCAATATTCAATCTAAGAGCAACGGAATAGTTTTTCATCATCAGCGCTTACATAAGTATGTGAAGATGATTAATCACAAACCTACGAATAGCATAAACAAGATTGGGCTCAGATGACTACCATGAGGCAGTCCAGATCTAACAACAATATCTCTAGATCTGTGACAAATTACCGATTTTCTGAATATCTCATATGATTCAAGATAGCGTAGCGTAAACACAGTTGAGAGAAATGCAGTGATTTAAAAGTGAAAGCTGAACAAAAATATATAGAAACGTATAGGAAAAGTACAGTACAGTACTAAGCATTCTTTTTCCTCACCCTTATGGCAGTATTTCATTATAATTTGATCTCATTCATAATGCTTCTAAGCTTTCAGTTAATGTAACATGCAAACCTCGTGGTGGAGAAGAGAGAACACTCCATTTAGTATTCTATAGTTACATATTAAAGTTTCAAAAATATCTTAAATTGCGATCTCTTATTAGAATTGGAAATAATTTTTGAATATCTCTCCTTAGCGTATTAACTTCATAAGCAAACAAGAACTAAGAAATTAAAAGAACACACAACTAAGAGCAAAAAATTGAATTATAATATATATATATATATGTGTATTATAAACGCTCGATTGTAATCAGTCTCTAACGTTCAACTTAAGATCTCCATCACATGTATATATGGATAGATGTCTCTACAAAATTGGCAACAATTCAAAAATTGAAATCTATGTATAAATTTGTGTACAAAGAAAACTACAAGAGCGAGTCTTGGGTATGCATTGCTTTGCCTCTCATAGAGGTTTATCAGTATTAATTGAAAATATTTATTGAGAGCAGTATTTCGAATTGCAAGTCTCTGCGCCGAGTCGATCGGTGGCCAGGTATAAAATTTTTTCGAAATCTAACATTAATGTTAAAACCATTGATAAAGTTTTACAAAAATTTTACATCTGTGGATTAAAATTATGATTTTTAACACTAAGCTTCCAATTCTTAGGAATTTCAATAACAATTCTCCTGAGATACAACTGGAAAACCATATGCGATTAAACAATTTAAAATTTTGTCCTAACAAAATATGTTTGTATAAGTTGTGGGGTCTCAAAAACGTATCTTCTTGCGGTGTCTTATGGAGTCGAGATTGCACAGGACATGAAGAAATTTATGTATCCATCCTTCAAAATTACATAAAAAAAGAACAAAAAAAGTGTGCTAACATTTATTTTGTAAAACCTGAAGTTTTTTATTATGGGTTTTTATCATAAGTTTTAATGACTGATGGAACCCGCGTAAGTTTGTACTTAACGTGTTTCGATTTACAGTTTCCAGATGATTGATTGTACATCTGTCTGTAGTGGCCTTATGTTCGGGTGTGTATATCTGATTATTGATAAGTATGCATACACTTGTCCTCCTCCGCTCGTGTTTAAGTATCGAGTTCTTTATTTTTGTGCTTGTGTGTAGCAGATGTAGCAGGAAAAAAACAATTTAGTTTTGAAAAACACTTTGGAATGAGAAAAGTCAAAATAGTAAAAATACATAATACACACATATAAATGTACTTCTTTTTTAAAATCTTCAAATAGTTTCGACAAAATTTTTATATAATAACTATTTTCAAAAATTGACCCAAACCAAACTCAACGAGGTACCTAAAAAGGACGGGAAACGAATAGCTGGTTAAAGAAAAAGAAAATAAGGAAAATGCGCAGAAGTTCGACTCCATTGATATTCAGCAACAGCAATAGTCGATCTACGATAAGTAGTGGCAGCAATGGCAATAGCAACAATACGAAGGAGAGGGAACAAATTTGTTTAATCAACTCCAACTTTCAATCGAAATATAATGTCGTCGGTTTCGTGAATGAGGGTACAGATCGCCGACGTCAGAAAAAATATATTAAGAAAAGAAAATTTTTTGTTTTTCATATAACACACATATGTATGGTTCTTTTCAGATGGCGTTGGCTATCGTTCCCCATGTGTTAGTTTGCAACAATATCAAGGTAATACTTCGCCGGCGGTGCAAGGGCGTTCGGTGCGTGAATTTGAAGAACAGATGGCAAATTTGCGCAAAGAAAATTTCAACTTGAAACTGCGCTTATACTTCATTGAGGAAAGCATTCCCGGCTACCAACAAGTTAACACACCTGAGGGTCAAGAAACACTTATGAAACAGTTAATTGATGCCAAAGTAGAAATGGAAATTTTACGTAAAGAGGTGCAAGAAAAACAGGAGATTTTAAAAGAGGCTGCTCAGGCCATGAATCAAATGGAGAAAATACAAAAAGATACGGAAAACAAGTATCAAGAAATGATCGAGGAATTACAACAGAAAATACAATACATGGAAATGGAACGTGAGGTACAAAAGTCACCATCGAACAATGAACTAATGAATGATTTGATGGGGCGCTTGGATATCTCCGAAAGCGTGAATACAACACAAAAAGTGCGTACATTTTAATTTAAACTGCTTTTGATTGATTTTGTAGCAATAAATCCGACATTTATTATACGATATTGTTTCTTTACTTTACATTCGAATAATTGAAGCAGATACGCGAATTGGAAGGTTCGCTGAAGCAAGCAGAGATCAAATTGGCAGACCTTCAAGGGCAAATAACGACATTGGACGAGATATTGGCCAAGCGTGATGAAACAATTAAAGAATATGAGGATAAAGTCAAAGAACTTGCATTTCAGAATGCGGAACTCTTGGAGAGCATTGAAACGAAAGACAAGGAGTTAGCCAGTGCAGAGGTAAATTTTAAACTATTTTAAACTGCTCCTAATTTTCTCTTTTTTAATTTTCAAACAAGAAACAAAAGAAGCAAACATAATAATATCATATCAAATCCTTTTTTTAATATATTACGTTATTTTTTATAAACAATAAGCGAACTTTACGCGGCTTTCGTTTCACTAACGCCGATCTTAAGGCAGACAATGAAAGCTTGATTGCTGCCTTAAGAATTACTCAAGAAAATTTCCGCAAAGAAACCTCTAATATGAAAATTTGTGAAAAACAAATGCGAGAACAGCAAGACACTTTAAACAAAATGCAAGTAAGTGTTTCCCAAATTGGTCAGGGGAGTGAGTGGTGGACTAATAGTAATAATATAAAATAACTATCATAAAGCAACGAACTTCTCATATCCCATAAAGCTAAAACTCGTCTTTTTAGTAATCGTCTTTAAAGTAATAATCACTTATCTCATGTCTAAGTTTTAATACTTTGCCGTTTTACCTATTTTCAATTCAAATTCAAGGCTCTATTCCGGTATATGAAGAGAATTTCTTCTCTTTTTCTATTTTGCAAACCTTTACTAATTAATTAGGCCACCACTGTCTGATGAATGCTCATATTTAGTCAACCACTTTACCGATTTTTTATTTGCAATTAAAGTCTACCATATCAATAAAATCTGCTAATACTGCTCGTTTATTGGAACGTATACAAGATTACGAGAAAATGGTGACAAAAATCAATATTGAACGTAATATCTTTAAACGTGAGAATCGCTTCTTTAGAGCCATAATCAATAAATTGCAATCAAATCAAAACGAATATTACTCGTTTGAAAAGGAGGAAATTTATCAGAAATTTGGTCATTTGAATTGCGCCCCGACGTCGACATCGTTGGAAGCAAATAATTATTGCATTAAGAAAGAGCCAAGTAGTCACGGAGATTTTCAGGGCGAATATAAATTTAAGCATAAATTTCGTGTAAATATTTGTAACAGCGGTTGTTTCCGAACATCCTCTACCAGCACCGCTGCCAATGAGACCTTACCCACTGATGACAGTATATTTGGACCCACTTGTTGTTCTGTGCGTTGCGATTTGGCAATAGATGAAGGCAGTGGTGGCCAAAGTCTAGCCACTAGTAGCGAATTAGTTGGTAACTATTTACAAAGTTGCAGCGGTGCTGATAGCTGTGATGTTGTTAATTATTCGCTAAGCGAAACTTGTTGCGAGCCTTCCGAATTTCCCATACGTTACACTATAAGTGACGGCATAATCGAAACCAGAAACAAAGCTAGATCTGACAACAATGACTGTCCGCAGTTTTTCAATTCAATTTATGCAACGTCGAATAATGCACTGGTACCTAAACGTGACAGTTCAAATCAGGTTTTTTTAAAGGTGAGCTCAAAGAAAAGCGATTGTAGCATCTTAATGTTAATATCATGTAAGGCCGTATTACTTCCACCCACTTTTGCTGTAGGACAACCTTCCCAGTGCACAGAAAACGACCCCGCAGCAAAAGCAAAATTCAAGCCCTCATCAGCAACAGCCCTCCGGGAGTTACAAAGCGATAGATGGCGTGCGTTTTACATATTCAAATTTTGGAAATTTTCACTGAATATCTTCTACGTATACATATCACTGTACACCATTTACCTTGATGTTGGTTTGTTGAAGAATACACAATCAATCGGCCGGAGACCACCGTGGTTGTTACTCTTCCCATTATCATAATGTTATGTATCTATGATGTATGGCAAGCTTATAATTATTTACTATTTTTATCCTTTACATACATACATATGTGTGTTCATTTTTATGCAACCTATGTATGTATGTGTGTATCTATTTTATACATGTATATAGACATTGTTTTTAATATTGTGAAAATTATCCAATAGTTTTGTACTAATAAACGAAGAACGTGACGAGGAAAAATCAAATCTAAAGCTAAAGTAATACTCATATATTCATATAATCACTTAGGAAGGAAATAACTTTTTATTCAAGCGTCATTGATATCGTTCGGCAAACATTTACGTGTGAAGGAAAGGATCCTTTGCATCATCAATCTTGTCAAATAACAAAACCGCTGCAGTAGTATGTGATCTGTTATGGTCTGGTAATAACATAAATAAGACTTATTGGACTATATGTACAAATTATAGACTACTCCGGATTGATGTTACATTGGAATCGACTCTTCATATTCTGCACCAATTGTTGTACAGGCTACATTAATTTTGAACTGGTGTTTCTAAGGGTAGATCTTAAGATAGGTTAGTTTTTTACTATACTCTACGATTCAGAATCAATTTTTCTGAATCAATTTAGGATTGTCTGTTTTGACACTGAATATTGCTTAGATTGAATCATTTTTACGGCCAAACAAAATTTAAAAAATTAATTATATTTCGCCATTTTAAATTAACATGAAAAATTTGAATGAAATCGGTCGTTTTTTGAAGTCCCTGCCATGCCACCGTTCTCACGAAAAAGTAATATTTTATGGCGAAAATACGTCCATGATAGGAATTTGACATAAAAATTAAATGAAAATTTTACTACTGCTAGCATGGTCGATCCTTTCCATTTTTGCACAGGGGCTATGCGAAAGCTAGCGCAATATTTATGGAAATTTTTATAGATCTATCTGCAAAAAACTCATTTCTTTTGGTTTCGAGAAGAGAAGTGTTCTCAGTCTACGTTATACTGTGGGTGTGTCTTTTGGACAATTTTGCCATTTTATAAATACCAACCTGCGTACAAGAACAATGCTTCCGCCAAATTCGAAGCCGATATCTTCATTTTTGAGGCCAGGAGAATGTTTAGCCCAGACATTTCACAGACAAACGGATATCAGTTCTACATTTGATGCTGATCAAGAATATATATAATTAATAGGGTCTCCGAAGTTTCCTTCTGATGGTTACAAATAAAATAAAAAAATGGTGTATACCCCTCACCTCATTATAACAAATGTGTCAAGAAAATATATTATGAAAAGGATAAGCGGTTTTACAAACAAGATTTTTTTCAAGTGAGTTTCTTGGCAAATTGTAGTTTAAAAAAGGACAAAACTGAAAAAGGAAAATTTATTTTTTAATTTAAAACTGAACTCTAGTGAATCTAAATGGCATAAGGACGGAACCGCTTAAGCAAACAAAAGCTTGGAGACCATTTAAAAGTTAATTGCAAAACTGCTTACAAAAGAGCGCTCTATAAACAAAACAAATGTAACTTGTAGCAATAAACAAACATTTGGATAAATCTTTTTACCAATATTTCCTTCGATCAACTGAAAGACTCAATCGATCAAATGCCGCGCCCACATTTAGTAATACAGTAATATATGTCGGATGTTTCTTTAGCAATATTTTTAAGTTCTTACTATGGGATAAGAGCATTTTTCAGCGTAAGAATACGAATGGAAAGCAACCTTTCCTCGACAAAGGCTGATGCACTTTTCTCGCATGCTGAGCGAACCTTTAAGAATAACATAAAACTCTGTGTCCTCATTTCGATCCATTGATTTTCTTTCCCATAGTTCATAAATTTTTTTATTGCTTCTTAAACATATCTCTCTATAAACGCTATCTTAACATATTTAATTTTAAATCTTCTAAAGAATTTCTTTGATTTTTTCGTTTTTATTTATTGCAGTCTTTGAGGGAAGAATTAAAAGGACGTAAAGCGCAGTTGGCTGATAAAGTTTGCATAATAGATGAACTGGAAGATAAGTTGAAGAATCTTGAGATGATGTACCATAAAGCTCGACAAACCATAGAGAAGCTAAAGCATAATTTGAAGCAAAAGATTGACGAAACTGGTCATTTAATGGGTAAAAATAATTCGACACAAAATGACTCTAAAAACAACAGCCAGGATATCGGAAAAGACGAAAAAAAGACGCCAACTAATGAATGTTCAAGCTTTCATGATTCGGAAAGATATAAGGAATTAATTGCGGATCAATATGATGCAATTTCACGTTTACGTCAAGATTTGCAAAAGACACGAGCAGAGGCGGAAAGATCGGAAAAATGGCGTTTGGAGTGTGCTGATGTTTGTTCTGTGTTAACTAAACGTCTAGAGGAATTGGCCGGATTTCTAAATTCGCTATTAAAGCATAAAGATATCTTAGACGGTTTAGCTGCTGACCGCCGTCGCGCAATGCGTAAAGCAATTGATCGTAGTTTAGATTTATCCAAAAGCCTAAATATGACCCTTTCGGTGTCTGGAATATCCGTGAATGATCAGAGTTTAACTCAGTTAAGTAATTTGTCGGGCTTGTTAGATGAAGTTGAGTGTTTGCAGAACTTGACATCTAACTCGCACGAAACTATGCAGGCTCAACCCATGATTGAAACCTTAAAAGCGGAAAATAAGGCTTTAAAAAAAGAACTAGATAAACGACGCCATGCAGAAGTTAGAAAAGAAAGACGTTCTTTGCCCATGGCATTGGCGGAGAATCAAAGTGAATCGGAAACATGGTCGGAACCGGATCGTAAGGTATCCATGGCCCGCATAGGCATAATAGAAGAACGGATAAATAAAGAGGTATCAATTAACAAGCAACGCTCGGTCACCGATAGTGAAGATGAAAATAGTCACTCAGGACGCTTGGATTCTCGTATCATTAAAGCGCGTAACCAAGAACGCATACAACAATTGGAGCAAACGTTAGCGCAACGTGATGAACAGATTTTAGAAATTCAGTGTCAGTTGTTTGATGCCGATTTGCGTCTCAAACAGGAATCAAAGCGTGTTCAGGAAATAACTCAAAAACTTACTTCCGATATAAACGAATTAAAACAAAATTATGAAAGAAGTTACGAAAAAGTTAATAAGGACTATGAAGAAAAATTACACGAAGTGGAGAAGGAATACAACGATTTAATCGAAAAACGATTAGATGAGCAAAAGAAAACGTATGAGGAAACCTTACATCGTGATTGGATTTCTTTGAAAGTATATGATGAACTGAAGCGACAGCTAGACAGACTTAAAGGCGAATGCACAGAGGCGCAAAACACTATCGACTATCTGAAAGAAAATGAGCAGGAGCTGAAACAATCTTTGGTGGAAAGCGAACAAAGTGCTCGTAACTTGCAAAAAAAATTAGATGAAAACACTTTGCACGCTTCAAAAGCGATCATGGACCGCACCAAGGCCTTACACGATAAATTGGAATTGGAAAAACGTATGCAAGAATTATCGCAATTGTTAGATGATCACAAAATAGAACAAACCAATTTATTGGCACAAATCGCAAATTTGGAGAAAGAAAACAAGGCTAATATGAGTTTGAAAGTCCGAAATCACAATGATGACGGAATTTCCTCACAATCAGGTTACACATCGGAGGAATTGGCTACACAAACTGCAGCAAATTGTACCGATGTGAAGATTACTTTTGCAGCACAACAACTTCTAGGGGCAGAACGTTTGCAAAATTCTTCTCCGGATTTGGGCATAGAAAGCGATGCGGGACGTGTTTCAAGCGGTGAGGTGCCCTGTGCACAGGGCTCTATACTGAAAACACCCGAATTGGACGCAGGCAACAGTTCAAAACTGATAAACTCTGAAGGTAATTTTTTTTGTAAATCTTGTACTGCAAAACTGTGTCTAAGAATAACCTTTAAAAATGTCTCCTTTAATGTATGTACTAAAAGAAACAATTTTAATGGTTTAATAGTATTTCCGTAGAAATGATTAAGAGAAAAGGCAAAACTCACGAGTCGAAAGAATCTACAAAGCCACTAATTCAAGTAATAATGCAATTATTAAGCGTAATAAACTTAGACATAAAAGTTTTAACACAATCTATGTTCCTATCCTACTTTAAGTAGCGATTTGAACTAACTCCTTGCATTGACAAATGCCGACCTAAGATGCAGTGTCTTGTAACTTCGATTACGATTCTCATACGAAATAATCTTTTGACGCTATCAGCAGCTTCTTTTCCATTATAAATTTTATACGTATAAATAATGAGAGACAAAACATAATAGTAAGCCTGATACCAATAGTAGAGAACTACGAAGCAAAGTCTGTTGTTCAAAATGTTGTATAATATGAGATATGAAAGAAATATTTCTTCCAAAAGTATATATATAATATGGACATTACTTTCCAAAGAAAACTTTTTAGGAATCCAGCAATGCGTAGAAATATCCAGAAACGGATGATAAAAGTCCAAAGAAAAATCAACAGATTATTGATTATGCAAATCTTATTGATATTATAAGATTTTCGGCCATATAAGTCATATTGTGAGCATCTATCTGAAATTCCTAAAAGCATATACGGCGAGAATAAAGGCTAAGGATTGTCTCGTAAATTTTTGATTCAATTCTTTAGATAAAATGCACAAATTTTTACTATATAAGCATTGAATACAAATAATAGAATATCTTTCGAGTCGCCCCTCTGACGTAGCAGTATTTGCGACAATATCTACCTATTTTGAAAGATTTACTGACCTAAAAACTTAATTATATTTTTCGTTGCAAGCCCTTAATAGCAAAAAAATCTGAAACGATCGGAAGAAAGTAAATTTAATATACATAACCAGTTGCAATATTTTCATGATTCAGCAGATTTAGTCAGTCATTTAATATAATTTAATACATTTTATGCTATTTGCAGAATGCCACGAGAAAAATAAGAGCAATGAAAGCGGAAAAGGCGTTAAAAGTCCGATAACAACCCAAGCATCGGAAGTAGTAAACTTGCCTCATGATTGTGCTAAGGTAGAACAAGAAAATGCTGAATTACGTCGTAAACTAATACGCACTAAACGCGCCCTAGAAGACACTTACGAAAAATTACGTTCAGCTAACCAACGCAAAGCACAAATTGAAAAAGATATTAAAAATCAAATAGTAAAAACGCACATTGTCCTTAAGAATGTGCGTTATAATATGGAAAACGAATTGTAACGTCACGTTCTTATCAATTAAACGCACGCACTTCCTGATAATATTTCAATCTATGTTCGCGTAATCACTATACGTCATCAATCGCTCATTCATTATTCAGCATATCATTTATATAAAAATATTTTATTATTTTATTTCTTATTCATTTTTATTTCTTTATTTCTTTCATGTTCACAATTTTTCGTATCTTGTCTAATATTATTTTATTTTCTTACGCGATATTTTGTAAAAGAAAGAGCAAAAAAGGTGCCGAAACATCAATGTTGTACATGCTGCTATTACATGTTTCCTTGTGAAAAAAAAGTCATTTGTTAACTTTAGCTTTTTTAAATGTCGTATATTTGTCACTAATTTCACTTTTTAAAATATTATATTTTTATTTTAACGTAATTAGGCGGTACTCTAGCACCAATAACAACATAATCGCACCTATTTGTTAAATAACTAATGAAACGAATGTTATTATCATCATTCATATTGAATGCATTTTTTAAACGAAACGAACTTTTTAACTTTGAAAAAAATAATATAAAATAATAATTACTTAATAGTCCCATGTAATTCCATTTTTAATGCTAACTATTTAATATTCAATACAATTAATTTTTTTACAAAAATATTTTCATTTAGTTTTTTTATATTCCTTTGTAGGTTTATGTAAAACGTTGCTGATGTGCTTTGTATTATGCGAATGAATTTGATTTACTTTTTATTTTAGCTCTCTTTAGTTAATACTTGTTTTTCCTTTCAACAAACTGCATGTTGATATTTCCTGATATCGGGGTCACATTACCTGTGTTTTATTCGATATGTACTCACTCACTCAAAATTAATATTGGATGGTTGTTACATTTGTATCCAAATTTGGTAAAGATGTTTGGAGTGTTATATAAAATATTTGCTATTATTTATGATAAATTGTACTGAAAATTTCATTTCTCTTATACTCTTTTAGGGCACAGTTAATTTTGAATACTTTTTTGGTTTTAAATTTTAAGAATTAAAACGAATAGTTGTGTTTTTATTTTTTGTCAAATTTACTTTAGTGTAAAACCTTTACACTAAAAATGATTTCAGTTGAAAATGCCAAAAAATGTTGCCGATCTTCAACTCATTTATTCCATAGTTAAATGAATTGTTCAAAATAAATGATTCGTCAGTATGCGCTTTCTTACCTTTAACATTTTTTTTCTAATAAATTTACTCTTTGAGGCTTTTCGTAATGCCTCCCTATTACTAATTGATAGGTTTGAAGTAAACTAACTATCAAAATTTCTTTAGCACGCCTTTTTAGATAGATTTGACGACATGCTTGGAAGTTTATCAAACGATCTTAGTACATTCTGCGACTTGTGGCCGCAGTTCGATCGTAATAAAATAAGCATTAATGCATATCTTTGACATAAAAAGTCCATTTTATTTATTTTATTATGTTATTTTTATTTTCTAGACAAATATCCAAATGTTACTTAAAGAGATTGACTTGTGTTAACATTTCTAATCACAATTTATCGAATGCGGTAAACATTCTGCAATCAAGCCTAATTTAGCGGAGAAAATTCTATATATATATGTATATATTTGCATTCGTCTTTGTTCACCTTGAACGTACTTTTTTCGAGCTCAATTTTTTCTTTGATACACATAACTTGGCGACATCGTTTAAAGTCAATTGTCCGTCAACTTCAACCATATTATGAACTGAATTAATTACATCTTCAGTCGTTACACTTGTTGCACATCCAGAATGGGGAATAGTATTTTCATGTTATAACTCTCAGTGAAAACGCAATTTTTAAATAATTTTATGGACATTCCAATTACAATTCTGTTCAACTCACACTTTTTTAACGGCCGTTTTGTAATTTAGATATTTGGCTAATAACTGCGAAATTTCATTACAAAAAAAAAGAAGCAATTTAATGAGAGGGAAATTGCAGTTAAGTATATTTTAGACAATTAAATGTACTGACGCATCCTAACAAATGACTTTTATAAAATTATTTTTCTTCGTTTTAAAATGCGCTTAAATAAGCTTCGGGGGGATAAATTCAATTTTTTCTTCATATCGCAGTTAAATTGAGTTATTGAGGAATTCCATTTAAAGTCAAGTCAATTCACTTGCCATTAGTATTATTTGTCAGTTGTATTCAATGAATGTTTAAAATGAAAATCATCATCTATGACTTGTACGACCAAGCGCACATTCTTACGATCTTTAATAAATTTCTCATTCACATATATCCTCCAAGTTTTTCAATGGACTTAGCATTAATTAAACATAATATCAGTAGAGTTGGCACAAGTGATGCCGCTTTTTGAACGAACACTAAATACTTTTTTGATTAAATATAAAAGAGGTTTTAAGATTTTTTAGTAAACACAGTAAGCCGGAAATAATTTTCAAAAAAATTTCTATAAAGTAAATAATTCAATGAAGATAATGGAGAAAGGTTAAATTAAAATTCTAATAGATCACATTTACACATTTCTATGAAAAAAGGTTAACATATCTGACCGTAAGGAGATGAATTACTTTCAGAATTCCCCGTCACTGCTTTTCAGAAACGTTTTTCTACATTTCGAATAAAGCACAGTGTTTATCTTTGTTTATTTAATTTTCTATGTTAAGTGTATTATATATATTTGATAGAAAAAAAAAACGATTAATATTTATCGAATTTATGCTTTACGAACGACACTTTTTCTGTTTATTTCTGTTAGTTATATCAATTATTTAAAAAGAAATGCCCTTAAAATCTCGCCGTCAAATTTGTCTCTCACATATGCTTTTGCTTGCATTTGCTCACTTTGCATCTCCCCTTTTCCCTTTCCATGTAATTATGTAATTCAGTTATATATGTACATAAATATATAAAGAGATTTTAGCGGTTCCGTTTAAGCGTTTTTAAACTCTAGAGTGAAATTATACAAAAAGAAAACAATTTTTGTTATTTTATATGAATAAAAATTGATTATAAATGTTAACTAATGTGTGCTTTGGGCTATTTAGATACGAAAGAAGTAAGTATGAGTATTCGTCATGCACTTACCGCTGCTCCGTTCAGTAAAATATTTGCAATAGTAACAGCACCCCTCACGAAATTTATTTTTGTGTCTATTGCAGAAACGTAAGTTTGTAACGCACAGACGCATAAACATTCAAAATGCGCGATCAACAGTTCATCCTTGCCTTTCTGGCCAAGTTTTGCTAGAACTTCCGACGTTGCAACAATTGAGATAGGGATCTTAAACTTGAACTTTGCACAATCATTTAATAATAATAGAAAATATGCTCCATTCCACACTTGCCACGATATTCATAACTGACAAAATTATAATATAAAATTGATGACAGATGGATCGGCGAGAACTACGAAATAATGGAAGAACATGTTAAGTCGCAGTTTTGAGTGAACGTACTTCCCAATACGATGTCACGAGAATCGGAATCAGTGATAGAGAAAGTTTGCAGAACGAATACGAAATTCTTGTTATGATAAAAGAATTAAGAAAGATGCGTATAAAATTGGCCGCAAATGTAGCTTTGCTTTTATATGTTTGAAGTTGGTGATGTGCCCCTAAAATTCCGTTAAGGCAAACTGGTTTATTCAATTTATTTCGCTTCCAATAAGCGAATATCAACGTACAAATTGTTCATTTGAAGTTTATAATAATTTTTTTTTCATATTTACCTCCAGTATTGATAAAGCTTGTTCACTGAATGAAAATTAATTCGTTTGCAGCGTAAATTAATTTAATGTATATTTCAAGTGTTTTCAATAAAGTTTAATTTAAATTAAATTGTTTTTCTTAGTGTAATAATATCGACAATAAATTAAAATTGCGTATAATACATCGTGATATATGAAAACGAATAGGTCTCTTCCATTAAAAATAATAGTAGTGAGTTAAGTTATAGTTGACGACTGTATTTGGCATTTGTTGATGTAAAATTGAATAATTAATATATATATGCACATATGAATATACATGAGACTACGTAAATACGACATTTCACGCATGCTTTTATTATGTACTTAAATGTTACTTTATAAAAGCTACAACAAAATAATGTTATTGCTTAAAACATCTAATTTTTAATATTTATTAAAAAGACTTAAAATTCTACGTAATTGCTTTAAGAGTTTAGAAATCATTTGTTGAAAAATAATTTGTTTTCTGTGATTACTAAAAACTGCCTTATAGCTGGTTTTTTTTTATTTAAATTAGGTACTGCTACATATGTATGTGTATGTTATGTAAGTAAGTATAGGCATCGGCAAAAAGTTGTTTCATTTCCACTTATAGGTAAATATATGTTTTTACTGTTGATCTTTTTAATATTCTCTAAAAAAATTGCACTTTCCCTTTCTTTACTTAGTGACCCGGGCATTGATGTGAAATGAGAACGGAATTAAAATTATCACTAGAATGAAACTTCCTTGTGCGTATAAAAAGTAAATAATATACAGAATCATTCTATTGAAGTAAGGATTTTTAACTGTTGTTATCTTTATATAAAATAAAAATTTTCTTATTTTAAGAAAAAATTAATTTAATTAGAAACTTTAAATTGAGATAAGAAGAAAATAAAAATAAAGGAAACATTTTATATATTCGAAATTATTAATAACCTTTTATGTACTATCGGCTGCTATAGAATTGATTAATACCCATAACATGTTTCTCCTCATGATATTTCTGCAATATTTGAGTAATAACCGAACTGGTATCATTGCCACCCCAAACACGTAAACTGTGTTCATTTTCCAATATTGCTAAAAAAGCTAATTTACAAAAATATAATAATAAATACATACAATCAAAATGCAATCAAAAGAGTTAACGCTACATACCGAGGAACACTTTTGGATTACCCAATGACAATTGAACTTGTGGCAATTCTAGTATAGATTTTAAGACAGGCGAATCCTCTGATAAACCTTCTCGTAACTCTACCAGACTACCAGTACGATTACCACATAGCCACTCGCAGGCAGCCGCTTTATTATTGCAGGTCTTTTTCAAAGCTAATATTACGTCCGGTTCATGAAAACCCATATCCACCAAATTTTGTATAGTATCTGCAGTAGGTGGTATTTCACGATGACTGTATATTCTGACAATTTCTAATAAGGCAGCTACATTTTCTACAGGACTCTGTTTTTTTTTTTTTTATGTAAATAGAAGAGATATTCAACGAGGAATTTTCAATCAATTAATTCAAGAAAATTTACATCATTTGATATTATAGTTGAAGGTGAACAGATTGAAGTACTTTTCGGTAAGCCCATGACGGCATCTTCCACTTTTGAATCCTCACTTTGACGCTGTATCAGCCATTCCAAAGCCGTGGAGTAAACATTGCTAACAAAAATTAAAAATTCTTAGTTTTCACATTAAAGACTATATATTCGACCTAGGCCGAAACATTCGATATTCACTAGTCGTTCGTGTCTAGTTTTTTTTTAATGCACAGCAAAGAAAGTAGGCAAATTTATAAAATATAAATGATGATATAAATATGTGAATTACTAAGGTAAGCTAAAGATTTCAATTGTATAACATAGTGTAACTGTGCCAATGCAAATCTTTCATGCCGCAGACGGTTGTTTTGAAAGCATAAAACAATCTATCCGAAAAACAGGCTTTAAAAAAATCAACAAATGAGCAATTGATTTCTCTGAATGTTAACAAGATTATGAAATTGTCTGTTGAATAAGTGAAAATAAGTTCAATACTTTTTATCAAAAAATTATTACTTGTGAATCTTTAAAGCATATTCGGCTCTTTCCTTTTTAAAACCCATGTCCACAAGGCACTGTAGAGTATCATTTTGATAGTTACGTTTATTAATTAACTTTTGTTTAAGCATGGCTATCAAACGATTGGCGTATGGACCACTTCCAATAACTGCGGCCGAGGCTTGAGCCAACGAAATTAGTACTTTGCGCACATCGAATTGTAACTAAATTAGAAAAGTAAATATTAAAAAAATAAGGAAAAATGAATTTAAAAAAAGTTTTTACGTACATTTGATTGTTGAAATATCTCATTTAAATCAACCATGGGCAAGTCGCCTTGCCTAAGAGGCACTGAGCGTGTGGCCGCTTCAATTTCTACGTCAGGTGTTGAGCGTGTTTCCCGAGTTTCCGTTATAACCTGTTGTAGATAATTGTGCTTAAAAACCAATACCAAAAGTTCATTATTGACTATGTTGAGTTGACTCAAAGTATGTTGTTCACTTAATTCAACCCCTTGGTAATCGGCTTTCACTAAGCGAAAGCGCGGACCCAAAGTACGTACATCGGGTGCAAATAAAGGTATTGAAGCTAAATCATCAGCCAATTCTAGGATAACTTCATTCTTTAAATCCAACAAGCGTTTTGTAGTTTCCGTCTGAAAGGCCAATACTCGTGCTGAAGGGCAGATGATGCGAACTTTAATGGGTTCTTTGGCAGCAGGACTTCGGACGACTTCTTCGGAACTTATTGCAGCGTCCAAGTTTGAAGATGCTGTTGACGTTCGTCGGGCGTTTTTTCTAAAAAAGAAAGAAGAGATGTTGGGGCTTTCAAATAATACTAAGAAGCACTACAGACTTGGCAAAGAGATTCCTTAATTTTTGCATTTTGACAGAAAATTTTGAATATGTTATTGTTTACCAAAAATTAACGAAGTGTGTGTAAGGAAGTTTTCGTATGATTCTTATGATTGACTTTTATATCTAGGTTTACTCACAAAACTAACCTAGTTGCCGCGTTAGCATGATGACACGATTGACAAGATTGATTGATTCGGTCACTAGCAATTGTCGGAACTGAAGCACAACGTCTGCTATTGGTGGAGGACGAACATGATTTTGGTTGTTCTACATTCCGTGGTGAACTATTACTAGAGCTAGTTTCAGCAGTTTCTTCTCCATCTTGATGAGATTTTTTACTGCGGGCCAACCATTTCGCACGGCGCTCAGCAAATTTTTCTCGCATCCAAGGAATCATAGCGGTAATATCACATTTAATAGTTCGTTTCAAATGTACACTTTAAACCTAATGAAAAGCCCGGTTTGGCTTTTTAAAAGAATCGAATCATCCATGATATGATAATTTTTCGAAATAAAAATCGGATTTTTATATTAATAAATAAAGAACTCTACAATTTATACAACTGCAATCAACAAATACTGTCCATAACATGGTTGTATGTTAATGTACTAAGTTTTAATTTACGAATAATTAAAAATTTCAGTTATGGCAACACTAAGTTTATCTTAAAACTAATAAAAATGTAAAGTTAGACTTTCTAATAAATAATTTAATGATAACAATTATTATAAATTGCCAGTCTTATTCTTGATAAGATGAAAAATCTGTTGATAAAATTTTCGTTCTATAAAATTTTCCTTTTATTGTAAATTTCCTCACTATCCAATAAAGCTTTTGTTTGTTAACGAGGAGTATTAATGTAAAGACAGTGATGCTAAATACAGTGTACGCACGCACAGTATTGATTTCTTATATCTTTTATTACTTTATTCAAAGCAAATTATGAATGGTTTTTAATATAGACGAATGTGAACGATGAGAAATTAGTTAAAAATCAAATAGCTTCGGATAAAAGTTTATATAGACATAGGTAGAAAAAGATGTGATCCAAATATTAATCGAAATGCGTTTTATTTACGTTTACTTTCTTCGCATAGGTTGGATTGCTCTGTAGACAGTTGCAGATTGTCGGCGCGAGTGTTTTTGTACGCAAGTTTGATTCAAGAGTGTTTAAGCACACATATGTAACGGCAGAAATAAAACTAGGTTTAAGTCTACGATGGAAACAGAAATAACGAAGTACTAAAATAACTATTCAAAATAGATTTCCTTATTTAAGTCTACTTGGTATCACTGCTTGCAGCAAAACAAATGTCAAAATATACAACAGAGATGAGCAGAATTTATAAAAAACAATTCCATATTTTTTCCAAAACAAACTTCGATCTGCAGAAAAACGTGAACATGCTTCCTTTTCTTTTAAAAGACACGTACATTGTTACAGCTCGTGCTTTTCTTATAATTTTTTTCATACTTATACCTATTACAATTGGAGGATTTGGAAATTGATTAGCTCCGTTATAGCTCTTCCACGGATAAATAGTATACTCTGTTTATATAATTGAAAAAGCATTCATATGCAATATTTATTGTATTTTTTACTATATATTAACATATATTAACAATAAATTATATTAATTAAACTATATCAGCGTCTGACAGAAAATAATTGCATGCAAATGCTTTTTCAATTTATTTAAACTTTCATTCATAATTTAAAATTTTTTAATCCAAAACATGTTATGTAGATAAGGTAGCTTACACGACGTGTTCAAAAATTTTTCTAGACGCCTTCAGACGCTGATATAGTTTAATAAATATAATTTTCATGAATGTTTTTTACTGTTAATATATTGTTACGAAAATCACAAACAGGTAAACGGAAACTATAACAAATTTGATAAGTCTAAGGGGTGGAAATTCCTTGGAATGCAATACTTACGACGGTCATAAAAAGACATATT